>CAWUFW010000386.1:0-562500 GCA_963921515.1 Calotriton arnoldi | reverse complement strand
TTGCCTCCATGTGCCCATCCTCGTCACAGTCCTTGCTGCTTGCTGTGAGTCCCACCACTGAGACAGGAGTCCCATTGAACCCGTTTATATGGTTAGTCTTGCCCACTCCCCCAGAAGGCATAAGACAGCTGAACTACAAATACCTACTGCAGCTTTCTTCCATTTCCTGGACTCCTAACACCCGGGCTGCCACAGGGAGTACGTCCTTCCCATGCAGGGATAGCAAGTCACAGGAAGGACGCATAAAACCAGCTGAGACGAGAGGGAGGTATGCAGCCATACTGTTGTAATCTCCTCGAAGATGTCTTTCGGTGCAGGACTCCGCCAATATTTCTGTACTTATAGTTACTCATATAAAGCTACAAGGGAAGCCTCACCCGGAGTGTAATGGTTTTCTCTTTCTTCCCCTCCACCTCCCATCGGCCCACATTTCAATCAAAGAATGACAAACTAAAATTTCCATGTTGCATCGTTCTCTCTAGGCTGAACAGGGAAACACGAGGAAGATAGTTGTCACTTGTGGAACAGGTGTGGAGTTCAGATATTCTTGACATGTTTGCCCAGTGAAAAGCAGAAGCACGTGACGTGTGAGAACATAGAAAACATAGACAAGCAATGTGGAATTTCAGAGTGTAGATTGGAAGTGATGACAGTCTGCATGTGTGACAAAACATGCATAGTGATAGGCTGTGGTGGTTATACTGAATAAGATGGTACCTATGTTGTTATATGACATCTCTTTATTAATGTAATAACTGCACTTTCACAATTGCTTTATTAACCTTCTTGCTTTCTCACATTAGCTTGAAAATGCACCATTTGCCCACTCTTTTTTCAAAAATTTCTAGGGGGGAGAACCCCCCTGAACCCCCCTTAGGTTGTTCTGGCTCGCACGCTCCGCCAGCTTGCCACAGTGAACTCAAAAACAATTTTTACGCCCTACCAATTTCAAATGTCACCAGCCGCCACTGCTGATAGGGGCAGCGTCAGTGGCAGCCCGAAGGTATCTGAATAGCTCCACCTCCAGAAAATAGAATTCTTTTTAAAGCACTTGAATGATTTAATGACTCCTCCTGTGCATAGGCATTTGTGGTCGGTCCAGGTTCTAAAGCTATCCCTGTCCAAACCAGTCATGAAGCAAGGATTCTCATATATAGAAGTTAAGGAAGAGGGGTACATCATAGAACCCTTCCTTCTGCCTACCCAAATTGCCCAAAACGTCCAACATGGCCCTGAGGGTGAATACAGCCTGAATTTCCTAAGCCGATTAATGATTCATGGGACCTTCCTCAGGGATATGTCTGTGATGGTATTGTCAGCAAAGTGTCTATACCTCACGCCAGCAGAAAACACAATTTTGCAGCTTGAAAGTAGCCGACCAAGTGCAGGGATTTCCTCAAAGAATCTGTCTAGTACAAAGGTCTAGCTTCCACTTCCGGCTTCTTTACACCCCATATGAAATTGTTGATTGTCAATGGAGCCACCACGAAAGGGAGGGTAGAACTGGAAGCAAAAGAGTTTGAAAAGGGTAAAGTATTAAGGAGAGGATCCCCATCTTCGCCCCCCAACCCTATCAGGCCAAAATAAGGGCAGCATGTGCCATTGCTGCAGATCTCTACAGATTGGCATGGTAATACTGAGGAGTGTTAGGCAATAAACTATTTCATGGAAGGAGCAATGTGAACCCCAAGGTAGGATACTGAATTGGAGGCCCACATTATGGGCATTTTGTTATGGAGGGACTGTGTCTGGTTTGGGCAATTGTTGAAAACCAGGGCTTTAGATTTTGTGATCGTGACCTTACATGCAGACACAGCGCCATACTCCTCCAGTTCCGACAGATGGAGGGGGCATGAAACACAATGGGTTTATAGTCGAGAGCAGAACATCATCAGTGAACTTTGTCAGTCTGAAGATGTCTATGCCACGTTTGACACTCCTAAATTTGTCTCTGTATCTAGCCTGCACTGGGTTCAAGCATTAGAGCAAACAGGAGAGGGGGAGAAGTGGGCAACCGTGTTGGGTTCCCCTCCTTATCGTGAAGAAATGGGAGTTAAGGCCATTCACTCTTACCTAAGCCTTAGGGTCCCAGTAGTCAGATCTGAAATATTGGGTTCAAGCCAAGAGATTGCACCCGATGTTTCATAAATGTGGAGCCAACCCTATTGAATTCCCTTTTCTTTGTCGAAAGATCAGAACAAGGTGTCTTTCAACGTCCTGTGCACATTCTCATTATATGCAAGATTTTCTTCATGTTATCACCACATTTTGGCTAAGTATAAAGCTGGACAGGTTTGGGCGCACCAGCCCCAGCATCAACTGGTTCGGTCTAGCCAATCGGATGCGTATGAAGAGTTTTACATCAAGTTTCAGAGGGAAATGGGTCTGTAAGATTCTCGTTGTCATTAGTCCTTGCACACCTTTGGGATGACAGAGGCATTTGACATTGAATCAGACTCTGTGCCCAACTCCCCAAAGTGATCAAAGAGTCTCATTAGGGTAGGGGGAAGCTGACTGCAAAAGGTTCTGTAGAGCATCACCATGTAGCAATGCAGACCTTGTGCTTCCCCAGCTTTCAACCTATGTATGCTGCTGATGGTTTTCTCTTGGTTTGAGGATGCATCTAAGCTTTCTTCCTGTAACGGTGTTGCCTTTTTCCCTTTGTATGTGTGTACGTAGGTAGGACTCAGTCCAGAACCTGTTCAATGAAAAGTCTTGGAAGGCCTGAGCTATATCTTTGTCTTTCAAGACCATTATCCTGGCTTCATCGGGACTCCCTCAACTCTTTCTTTGGCCCTTTAGCCCTTAACTGTCCTGCCATTTGTCTGATAATTTTATTCCCTGAGGCATAACATCTCCGCTTGGTATTCAGAATGGTATATTCTACTTTATCCATATCAACTGCATGCAGTTGGGAGCGTAACAAAGTACTTTGCACCACAACTTAGGGACGTGGGTTCTCTTGTGCGTTACCTGTAGTGTAGCCAAGTCACACTCAGGGTTCAACCTCTTGTCCACTCTAGCCTTGGTAAGGTGCGAGAATGCCAATATGACGATCCACCACAGGCCAGCTTTCCGTGTGTCCCTTAGCGTCAGTGTTAGCATTACATCTCTATCATTCTCTGTCATACAGTTATAGGTGGCTTCCTTGAGCTCTTGGTTAAGCGATGTATTGTGAAAGAGGAAGTCTTAGTGCCACTAATATGACCTCTTTTGTCTGAGTTGAGGCATCGTGATAACAGCTGTGATGGAGGTATGACCAGATAACGCTACATTGTCTCTCACTGTTACTACAGTATGGGAATTAGGTCTCTGCAGCACAGCCGTAGTATGGAGGGAACTTTGCAGTTAGTGACACTATCCACACGGCAAAGTTCCCTCTCATACTTCTGACCGCAGAGACCTTATTCTGACACAACCGCACGGCAAGTTCTCTCCCAACTCCAGACCGTAGAGTTATCTCCCAACTTCGGACCCTAGGGACCCAATTCATCGCTTCTCTGAGCGAGATGGCCATCACTCAACATATGCTTGGATGTCATACAGGATCTCAGTTAAACTGTTTACCTTACATTAATCCCCTTTAATGGATACAAATTTGATGAAAATTGCCTAAACTGCATTATACATTAGCCTAGAAAAAGCGCCCTAGACCTGCATTGCCGCACAGGGGGCTAAACGTGTTGGCTGGTCCATCAATCCTTAAGACATGCCTAATAGATATCGACCTTTTACACTATAAATGTGTCATTGACTAGGACTGGCTAAAATTCTCTTCAACTGTCTAACCTACATTTATAGAATTGTGTATTTGTGCTTGTGGGCTATAGGGGTAATACCCACGTCTTGGTTATGGCAGGCTCTGGGCAGGTCGATGTGCTGTTGAATACAGAAGTCAGTAGGGCAGGATTGGAGCTCTCAGGATTTATGTTAACTTCATGCCCCCCTCACAAGCCACGTCTCCCCTGCTGTATTTAGGGTGGAGCTACCATTACTACCCTATTAGAGACTGCCATGCAAGGTGTGCCGGCAGAGTATGGAAACTGCACAATGGCCTCAATACACAGGGGGAAAAGCTGCATGCACGCTGGGGCCACTTTGGGAGTTTGTTCTTGCAGAACAGAATACTTTGCAGAGTGGGCACATCAACAGAAACGAGTGCCTTCAGACTTTAATGAGGCCCTTAGTATCTAGAGTTCTGCGGAGTGTAACCCTTGAAGTGCTGCTGCTACCTACAGTCAACAAGCTGGAGAACAAGCCTGGCACCCATTCATACATGGTGAGCAGGCCTCAGGCTTGCCTGTACAGGGTATACCACCGTCACAGCTGATGGGTGTTAGACCTGGCATCCTTGGCGTGGGTCTCCCTTCCATTTTTTTATGATGCCTCCTATGTTACCGATCCATTTTTGCTGGTGTTAGATGCTTTGGGCACTGTGCCACTGCTATCCAGTGCCACAGTGCAAGTGCTCCCTAGGATAAATTATGTTATGTATTAGTGACTCCATGATTGGATGATTGGTTTACTTGTCAGTCCCTAGTACAGTGCACTGAGTGTGCCCAGGGCTTGTAAATCTAATGCCGCTGGTGGGCTTGCAGCACTGGTTGTGCCACCCACAGAAGCGGCTTGTAAAATGTGCCTCAGGCCTGCCATTGCAGAGCCTGTGTGCAGCCTAGGGCTGCCATGTCGACTTGGTGAGTACACCCACTTACCAGTCCCTAAACCTTCCCTTTACTGCATGTTGGTCACCCCTAAAGTAGGCCCTAGGGCAGGGTGCATTGTAAGTACAAGGTAGGACATGCCCTGGTGTGGGTGGCATGTCCTAATAGTGAATTACAGCCATTTTCGTTTTTCACTATTGCAAGGCTACCTGCTCCCCATAGGCCAGAATGGGCAGACTGACTATTACACCTTATAGTCAGAACTGACCCAGGGAACATGGTAGAAAAACGAATTTAGTATGCCTGAACTCAGAATGATAAAATACATCTTTTAGTGAAGTTGGTTTTAACATTCTGTGTTTGAAAATACCACTTTTAGAAAGTGGGTATTTTCTTGCCTAAACTTCCAAGCCTGCCTCTGCTAGGTTGCGTATTCCTTGTCTGGAGATTGAGTGACAGGGGCTGGGGGTGGCTACAGGAGACAGGGTGAGTCAGCACAGGGCTGAATAGAAAGATCTGCATCCAGAGTGGAGGGAGGAGTTGCACCTGGGTCTGAATAGGGCTGTGCCTGCCTTCCACAATGCTGGCTCCACCTCCTGCCGGGCGGCTGAGCACCCTGCCCCACATTCTGAAAGGAAAGAAGGAGTCAGAAAAACAAAGTGCTCCAGGGCTGACCAGAACTGGTTTTGACTAGGCAGAGGCCTCTCTGCCTTCAGAGAACAAAGGAAAACTGTGTATAAAAGGGGACCCAGACCCCTAGGAAATTAGATCACTTTGGGAAAACAAGAAGAAACCTTTGCTGAGGAGCGGAACCAAGAAGGAACTGAGGAGAAGACTATCCCTAAGCTAGAGGGATCTGCCTGCAGTGGTTGCCTGACTGCCAAAGGAAGGAGAAAGGACTTTGTGTGCACTTTTATTCAACTTGTAAAGTATCTCCAAGGGCTTGAGAAAAGAGCTTGCCTCCTGCTGAAGTCTCAGGGACAACAGACTTCAACCACCAGCTCCCCAAGAATCCTTTGGAAGTGCCTGCTGCTGTTTTGGGCCTTCTGAAGGGACTGCGTGTCGCAAGGAGCTGGAAGCGCGACTCAAGAGGAGGAAGCGTGTCGCCGTCGCAGCCGCTGCCGTCGCAACTCCGAAGGAGGGTGTCGCCGCTGTAGCTGTCGCATTGCACCGCATCAAGAGAAGCGCCTCGCATCCACGGAGAAGCGTGCCGCCGTCGGAGCTGCTGCCGTCGCATCACGAAACCAGGGTGTCGCCACTGCAGTTGTCGCATCGAGCGGAAGCGTCTCGCCACGTTGGAGAAGAGGGTCGCCGCCAAAGCCGCTGTCGTCGCATCGCTGAACAAGGGTGTCGCTGCTGTAGCTGACGCATCGAGTCGAGACTTCTCGCAACCTTGGAGAAGCGTGCCGCATCAGGAAGAACTTGACGTCTTTATTTCTTTGCACCAGAACTTTGTCGCATTTCCATCGCTGCAACATTGCTTGTTGTGGAAGCGTCCCGCATCGTAAGGTACATTGACTTAAAGTGTCGCATCTTAAGAACTGAACTGAACTAAGCTAAAACTACCATTTTAAGTACAGTATTGTGGATTTTTGTCGTTTATGGTCTTGTGTTAAAACTATATAAAGAATACTTATTTTTGATATAAACCTTGTGTGGTGTCCATCTGTAGTGTGTCACTAGATTACTGTATGTGTTCACAAATGCTTTACACACTGCCTCTGAGATAAGCCTGTCTGCTCGTGCCAAGCTACCAAGGGGGGTGAGCAGGGGTTATTTTAGAGTGTACCCCTTTACCCTGACTAGAGGCGAGGGTCCCTATTTGTCACAAGTACCTACCTGTGCCAACTAGAGACCCCCAATTCTAACATTGGTGGTCAGCGGTGGGGATTCTGGACTTGCATTTGTGACTCATGTACAGTGATTGGTGAACACTACTAGTGAGTGCAGACCAAAACGCGACCACATACTGTTGGTAGATTTGTTTTTCTAGGACGTTCCATTTTTGCCAAGTTTAACCATCATGGAAGACACAGCATCCATAGCATCTGTTGATTTTGAGTGGGAAGAGGAGAAACTGGAATGCTACAAAGTGAAGCAGCTGAAGCACTTCTGCAAAAAGTTTAATGTTGTAATTACCGGGCTCACCAAGAGGGATGAGTTCTACAAGGCGCTGAGGGCCTGGGTAGAAGCGAGGAAAACCCCTGAGATTGAGGAAGGGGAGAATAATGCAGATGTGCAGCTGGAAGGGCCATTGGGTCCAGGGAAAGGAAAGCACCTTCCCTAATAGGTAGCAGTGTTTCTGCCAAAGGCCTGTCCCCAGAGGAGCTGGAGGACAGGGAGAGAAATAGGATGCATGAGTTGGAGCTGGCCAAAATGAATGGGCAATTGGAAATTAGGAAACTGGCCCTAGAAGAAAAGAAAATGCAGCTTGAGCATGATAGAAGTTTGAGGGAGTTGGATTTGAAAGCTAGGAGCTTAGAAATTACTCCCTCTGGTGGCAGCACACCGTCAATGCCTGTGGAATCTAGAGTATATATTCCTAAAGATGTGGTCAGAGAGTTTTTAAAAATGATGACATTGGGCAGTGGTTCAAGGCCTATGAGGTAGCCATGTCTTCCCACCGGGTCCCTGAGAAGGATTGGGGAGCGGGGTTGTGGGGACGGTTCCTTAGTGAGGGGCGGGACACGCTGCTAGATCTGCCTTCTGATGTCCATAATTCATATCGCCACATGAAGGATGCTTTAATGTCTAGGTATGGTTTAACTCCTGAATTGTATAGGCAGAGGTTCAGGGGTTGCACAAAGATAGAGAACAGTACCTGGGTTGAATATGTCACTTTTTTCTGCAGAGCATTGGATGGTTGGGTGAAGGGTAGCAAAGTTGATGATTTTCAGGGGCTCCTTGATTTGATTGCATGGGAGCACTTGTCAAGTAACTGTTTTCCAGAGCTACGCCAGCACCTGATAGATAGCAAGCTGACTATCCCTAGGAAGCTTGCTGAAGAGGCGGACCGCTGGGTCAGTACCAGGGTCCACAAGGGTCACGTGGGAGACTCAGCCAAGGGTGGGCAGGGTCCCCAGCAGAAGAGTGGGGGGACAAGGGTAAACAGAGGGAGTTCCAAAGAAGGCCCCAAAGTAGTCCCCAAGGGAACCAAGGGAAAGGTTCCCAGCCTCCCCCAGAAACCCTCAGGGGCCCCGACAGGTCCACCTGTTCAAAGAGGACCCCTGAGATGCTACAAATGTGGGGACCTGGGTCACATAGCGAGTGATCCCAGGTGCCGCCAGTTTGGAAAACCGCACCCCCTGGTGCAGCCCCCCGGCAGATGGCTAGTGTAGCCCTGGGGGAGGAGATGGATGCCCCAGAGGGGTGGGGCCCCGCACAGATGTCCCTTGTCTCATTAGGAGACTGTGAGATGGTCCCCAAGACCCAGCTGCCTGATAACACTAAGAAATACAGGCAGTGGGTGACCATCAATGGCCATAGGGTGGAGGCTCTTAGAGATACAGGAGCCAGAGTGACAGCTGTCAAGTGTCACCTGGTGTCTAAAGAGCAGGTTGTCCCCCATGCATTCTATCCAGTTGTTGCCGCTGACAACACAGAGAGTCACTGCAAAGTGGCTCAGGTTCCCTTTGAGTGGGGGGGGGGTCTCTGGTACTCTTCAGGTAGCTGTGAGGCCCGCCATGCCTGTTGACTGTTTGTTAGGGAACGACTTAGAGAGCTCACCTTGGGCGAAGGTGGAGCGAAGGGCTCATTTGGAGATGTTGGGTTTGCCTGACTGGGCGTGTGTGACCACCCGGTCCATGGCAGCAAGTAAAGGTGCTCAAGAGGACCTGGAGCCTGAGAGGGAGGCCCAGGTACCTGCCGTCACGAGAAGAGGCAGGGGGCGCGGGAAACCGGCCCCCGAAGTTCCCACGGTCCAGGAGGAGGCAGACCCTGAGGGGGATGCCCTGGAGCCTACAGGGGAACAGGTAGCTGAACTGGGGGACCTGCCTGAGCTGACCCATTGGCAGCAAGAAGGAGGACCCTCCAGGGAAGAATTCTGCAAGGAGCAGAAAGAATGCCCTTCTCTGGTGGGTCTGCGGCAACAGGCTGCAGACCAGGCAACAGGTGATCAGTCTGGGTCACATTGGGTCTATTGGGAGAATGATCTCCTGTATACTGAGCCTCAGGTTGCTGAGCCTGGGTCAGCCCGTGTGCTGGTGGTACCCCAGTGCCTCAGAGCCTTCCTACTGGGGCTGGCTCATGATGTTCCATTGGCAGGACATTTGGGGCAGGACAAGACCTTTGAGAGGCTTGTCACCCACTTTTATTGGCCCCAAATGCGCAGGAGTTCAGACACTCACTGCAGGACATGTCAGACTTGCCAGGCAAGTGGAAAGAGTGGGAGGAAGCGCAAGGCTCCTCTCCAGCCATTCCCTGTAGTCAGCACCCCTTTGAACGGGTGGGTATTGACATTGTGGGGCCACTGGACCCCAAGACAGCCATGGGCAACAGGTTCATCCTGGTCTTGGTGGACCATGCCACCCGGTACCCGGAAGCCATACCTCTGAGGACAGTGACGGCCCCCGTGGTGGGACGAGCACTGATGGGAATTTTCTCCCGAGTGGGATTCCCTAGCGAGGTAGTGTCTGACCGGGGGACCAACTTCATTTCCAAGTATATGAAGTCCCTGTGGCAGGAGTGTGGGGTAACCTACAAGTTTACCACTCCTTACCACCCCCAAGGAAATGGATTGGTTGAAAGGTTCAACCGAACCCTCAAAGGCATGATTATGGGTCTTGAGGAACCTATGAGGCGTAAGTGGGACGTCCTCTTACCATGCCTGCTCTTTGCTTACCGTGAGGTGCCACAGAAATCTCTAGGGTTCAGTCCCTTTGAGCTTCTCTATGGACACCCAGTAAGAGGACCTCTAAGTCTGGTCAAAGAAGGCTGGGAGCAATCTCCCAGGAAACCTCCCCAGGATGTATACAGTTACATGCTGGCCTTTAGGAACCAAACTAGGCGTTTCAGGCAACTCGCTGAGGCGAATCTGGAAGCCAGCCAGGAGGAGATGAAGCGGTGGTACGACCAGAATGCCACTCTGGTAGAGCTTCAGCCTGGTCAGAAAGTGTGGGTCATGGCCCCAGTGGAGCCCTGCGCGCTCCAGGATAAGTGGACCGGACCCTTTGAGGTTGTAGAGCGCACAAGTCCGGTTACCTACTTGGTGGACTTGCGGTCTCCCAGGAACCCCTTGAGGGTCCTGCATGTCAACCGCCTGAAGCCCCACTTGGAGAGGTCCCAAGTGGGCATGCTCTTAGCGACAGATGCTGGGATGGAGGAGGAGACCGAGCCTCTTCCTGACCTCCTGTCAGCAACAGAGCAAGATGGGTCAGTGGATGGTGTCAACCTCTCTTCCACCCTAACCCCTGAGCAACAGAATGACTGCCGCCAGTTGCTGGGACAGTTTTCTGATCTGTTCTCCCTGGTTCCCGGTGTCACAGATTGGTGCATCCATGATGTGGACACTGGGGACAGTACACCTGTGAAGCACAAATCTTACAGGGTGACTGACAGGGTGAGAGCTTGCATCAAGGAGGAGGTCTCCAAAATGCTTGCGTTAGGGGTGATTGAGTCCTCTAACAGTCCTTGGGCCAGCCCAGTGGTCTTGGTCCCAAAGGCTGCCGCACCGGGTGCCACACCAGAACTCCGGTTCTGTGTGGACTACCGAGGACTCAATTCAGTCACCAGGACTGACGCGCACCCCATCCCCAGAGCTGATGAGCTCATAGATCGGCTAGGGGCTGCACGGTACCTCAGCACGTTTGACTTAACGTCTGGGTACTGGCAGATCGCCTTGACTGATGGGGCAAGAGAGAGGTCAGCATTCTCCACACCAGATGGGCACTACCAGTTCCGGGTGATGCCCTTTGGGATGAAGAATGCCCCTGCCACCTTCCAGAGGTTGGTCAACCAGGTGTTGGCTGGGCTGGACTCGTTCAGTGCCGCCTACCTGGATGACATCGCGGTGTTCAGCGCCAGTTGGGAAGAACATCTGCGCCACCTCTGGGAAGTGTTGATGGCACTGCGGAGAGCAGGCCTCACGATCAAGGCGAGTAAGTGCCAGATCGGGCAGGGTTCCGTGGTGTACTTAGGACACCAAGTGGGGAGCGGCCAGGTGGCGCCCCTACAACCCAAAATTGAAACCATCCTGAATTGGGAACCCCCAAAACCCAGACAGAGGTGAGAGCCTTCTTAGGACTCACGGGTTACTACAGGAGGTTTGTCAAGGGGTATGGCAGCATCGTTGCACTCCTGACAGAGCTGACTTCCAAGAAGCAGCCCAGGAAAGTGATTTGGACTGACACCTGTCAGAAAGCTTTTGAGGCCCTGAAAACTGTCATGTGCACGGCGCCCGTGCTCCTGGCACCCAACTTCTCCAGAGAGTTCGTAGTACAAACAGACGCTTCAGAACATGGTGTGGGGGCTGTTCTGTCACAGATGAATGAGGAGGGCCTAGATCAACCCGTAGCCTTCATCAGTAGGAGGTTACTACCACGGGAACAGAGGTGGAGTGCTATTGAGCGTGAGGCATTTGCTGTGGTCTGGGCACTGAAGAAGCTGAGACCATACCTGTTTGGGACTCACTTCCGGGTTCAGACAGACCACAGGCCCCTCAGATGGTTGATGCAGATGAGGGGTGAGAATCCAAAGCTGTTGAGGTGGTCCATTTCCCTACAGGGGATGGATTTCACGGTGGAACACCGCCCTGGTACAGAACACGCCAATGCTGATGGTCTGTCCAGATTTTTCCGCCTTAGTGAAGAGAGCTCCCTGAGGTAGGGTAGTTCTCCCCACATTTCAGCTGGAGGGGACACGTGTTAGACCTGGCATCCTTGGCGTGGGTCTCCCTTCCATTTTTTATGATGCCTCCTATGTTACCGATCCATTTTTGCTGGTGTTAGATGCTTTGGGCACTGTGCCACTGCTATCCAGTGCCACAGTGCAAGTGCTCCCTAGGATAAATTATGTTATGTATTAGTGACTCCATGATTGGATGATTGGTTTACTTGTCAGTCCCTAGTACAGTGCACTGAGTGTGCCCAGGGCTTGTAAATCTAATGCCGCTGGTGGGCTTGCAGCACTGGTTGTGCCACCCACAGAAGCGGCTTGTAAAATGTGCCTCAGGCCTGCCATTGCAGAGCCTGTGTGCAGCCTAGGGCTGCCATGTCGACTTGGTGAGTACACCCACTTACCAGTCCCTAAACCTTCCCTTTACTGCATGTTGGTCACCCCTAAAGTAGGCCCTAGGGCAGGGTGCATTGTAAGTACAAGGTAGGACATGCCCTGGTGTGGGTGGCATGTCCTAATAGTGAATTACAGCCATTTTCGTTTTTCACTATTGCAAGGCTACCTGCTCCCCATAGGCCAGAATGGGCAGACTGACTATTACACCTTATAGTCAGAACTGACCCAGGGAACATGGTAGAAAAACGAATTTAGTATGCCTGAACTCAGAATGATAAAATACATCTTTTAGTGAAGTTGGTTTTAACATTCTGTGTTTGAAAATACCACTTTTAGAAAGTGGGTATTTTCTTGCCTAAACTTCCAAGCCTGCCTCTGCTAGGTTGCGTATTCCTTGTCTGGAGATTGAGTGACAGGGGCTGGGGGTGGCTACAGGAGACAGGGTGAGTCAGCACAGGGCTGAAAAGAAAGATCTGCATCCAGAGTGGAGGGAGGAGTTGCACCTGGGTCTGAATAGGGCTGTGCCTGCCTTCCACAATGCTGGCTCCACCTCCTGCCGGGCGGCTGAGCACCCTGCCCCACATTCTGAAAGGAAAGAAGGAGTCAGAAAAACAAAGTGCTCCAGGGCTGACCAGAACTGGTTTTGACTAGGCAGAGGCCTCTCTGCCTTCAGAGAACAAAGGAAAACTGTGTATAAAAAGGGGACCCAGACCCCTAGGAAATTAGATCACTTTGGGAAAACAAGAAGAAACCTTTGCTGAGGAGCGGAACCAAGAAGGAACTGAGGAGAAGACTATCCCTAAGCTAGAGGGATCTGCCTGCAGTGGTTGCCTGACTGCCAAAGGAAGGAGAAAGGACTTTGTGTGCACTTTTATTCAACTTGTAAAGTATCTCCAAGGGCTTGAGAAAAGAGCTTGCCTCCTGCTGAAGTCTCAGGGACAACAGACTTCAACCACCAGCTCCCCAAGAATCCTTTGGAAGTGCCTGCTGCTGTTTTGGGCCTTCTGAAGGGACTGCGTGTCGCAAGGAGCTGGAAGCGCGACTCAAGAGGAGGAAGCGTGTCGCCGTCGCAGCCGCTGCCGTCGCAACTCCGAAGGAGGGTGTCGCCGCTGTAGCTGTCGCATTGCACCGCATCAAGAGAAGCGCCTCGCATCCACGGAGAAGCGTGCCGCCGTCGGAGCTGCTGCCGTCGCATCACGAAACCAGGGTGTCGCCACTGCAGTTGTCGCATCGAGCGGAAGCGTCTCGCCACGTCGGAGAAGAGGGTCGCCGCCAAAGCCGCTGTCGTCGCATCGCTGAACAAGGGTGTCGCCGCTGTAGCTGACGCATCGAGTCGAGACTTCTCGCAACCTCGGAGAAGCGTGCCGCATCAGGAAGAACTTGACGTCTTTATTTCTTTGCACCAGAACTTTGTCGCATTTCCATCGCTGCAACATTGCTTGTTGTGGAAGCGTCCCGCATCGTAAGGTACATTGACTTAAAGTGTCGCATCTTAAGAACTGAACTGAACTAAGCTAAAACTACCATTTTAAGTACAGTATTGTGGATTTTTGTCGTTTATGGTCTTGTGTTAAAACTATATAAAGAATACTTATTTTTGATATAAACCTTGTGTGGTGTCCATCTGTAGTGTGTCACTAGATTACTGTATGTGTTCACAAATGCTTTACACACTGCCTCTGAGATAAGCCTGTCTGCTCGTGCCAAGCTACCAAGGGGGGTGAGCAGGGGTTATTTTAGGAGTGTACCCCTTTACCCTGACTAGAGGCGAGGGTCCCTATTTGTCACAAGTACCTACCTGTGCCAACTAGAGACCCCCAATTCTAACAATGGGCATTCCTACTGCATACTTGATTGCATGCCTCTCACACTTGAGATGGGCATATCCACTACATACATGATGCGCCTACCTCCACACATATGATTGGCATATTCCTATTTAGATAAAGAAAATACATTCTCCATACATGTTTAGCATGCCTCCTACATACGTAAAGGGCATACTTGCTGTGTACAAAATCAGCATACATCATATCTACATGAAGGAAATGTTTTCTGAATTCATAGACGTCGAGCATACCTTGAACATGTATGAAGGACATACTGCCTACATAGATAATGAGCATCTCTCCTGTGCGCATGAATAGTATACCGTATACAACGGAGAGACTTACCTTCTACATACAAGATAGACACATACATGAAGGGCATCCCTCTTACTTAGATGTTAGCGTGTATCCTTTATACATGATAGAAATGTCGTCTTCATTCATGCTGGGCATTGCTTTAAATCCATGAAGGAAAGCATACATCTTTCATAAAAGATGGATTTTCCTCTTACAACCACCATGAGTACTAGTACTACATACATGATGTGGATACTTCCTATGTATATGAGGGTAAACATCCTAAATATGCTATGAAACTATTTTACACTTGGGTGATTTGTATAGCTACTACAGATATGACGGAATGCCTCCTAGGAGCTACATACATGGTACATATATACTTTAATCTTTTTAACACACAACCTACATACGTCAGGCGTGCTTCCCAAATAGATAATGGGCAAAGTGCTAATTGACAATAACAATATGAATAACAACGACAACACCTCCGGCATGACTTCTAATGCGTGGTGGGCAGGTAGTCTGCCTGTATAATTGGCATTACAACTGCATACAAAGGGTGAGTGATGGTTGTTCATGTGCCGGAGTATGATGCGTACTATAGATGGTGCCTTTGTGGGTGTGGTACAAAAAATATATATTTTTTAATATTGGCCACCACATACACAGACTTCACAATATCGAGTAAGTAAATCTACACTTCCCTGTGTATGCTTACCATGACCATGTAGTGGCAGTACTTATTGTGTAGTGATACAGGTACAGGGCGGTATTTCTGTACTAGATATTGTGACAGGGATGTCGGCGCGTGCGCCATGAAGATGTCCTTCCTGTCCGGAAGGCCCGCCCAGAGCTGTCGGTATGCCCATCACGTACCTTCAGCTCTCCTGGGCTTCTTTCTTTCATCGTCTGTCTTTATTTCCAACTTGTCATTTCCATTTCCTGCGCGTGACCCCGCGCCCGCGTAATCGAGACAGAAAAGCCTTCATTTGCATAATACGAATAGGATGATTTGCATACCCAAGGGTCTTGTTTAATGAGAAAAGGCAGCGCGTAGGCAGCGGCAGGGCAGAGGGGTCACTCGATCTGCCCTTTACTCTTCCATAATAGAAACAGTTCATTCTCGGGGGAGTGATACCAATCTCATTACACGAAGGAGACGAGCCCCTTCAAAGGGGATGTGTGAATACGGTATATGGAGCAGTGAGGCTGCGCAGGAGACAGCGTTTGTGTCCGCAGCGGTCTGCAGCACTGTCGATATGTTCCTGTAAATATTAGGGACACTAAAAAAGACAGTTTAAAACATTTTGGAGCATAGTTATCATACTTTCACGGAGCGCAACGCAGCAAGCCACCTTGCTGCGCTGTGTGAAAGGAAAAGGGCAGGAGTGTGCCATAATTAACATCATGCAGCGCATTCCTGTCCTTTCCTTGCGCTGGCACACTTTTGGCTCCCTAGCACCAATGAAGGCACCCTGGCACAATGGTGCAAGGTGCCTGCTTTGTAAGCAGGATTGTCTTTGTGCAGGAAGGGACATTTTCCGGCACAAAAAACAATCCTCTGGGGCATTTTTGCTCCTCATTTACCAAGCTACGCAGGACCGCGCAAGGTGGCCTTGCGGGACTTGGTAAATATCATTCTAGGTTTTGTGTCCCCCTTGCGTGGCGCAAGGGCGGCACAAACCCATGATAAATATGGGCCTTTATTTCACAAAGTGCAATCTTTAGGAGACGGTCAGAGCAAGGTCTTGAATATTTACATAATTTCTACATTTGTTGTAATGTCCAGCACATGGGCATTTACTGCACACGCTGGGATACACGGACCAATACTGCATGGGCTACATGGGTATGCAGTAAACCCACTTTCACAACAGTTTACAGTCGAATTATGGGTTTAACATGGTAAGTAAAGAAAATTGCATTATTTGGCCAGTAAAAATGTGCATTAGAAATTGCACTGATAATAGCTGTGGACAGTGTGATAAGACGTGATGTGCATAGTTCCTCCTGGTTTCATTGCTTGATTCTAGGCGATGGTATTTATATGGCCTAGGTGGTGGGATTTACATGGCCTAAAATCACAATTTTTACATGGTATTAGCACAGAATGTTAGTACCAATTTTATGACCACGTGTGGGAATACTCAAGATTAGACTATGACAGAAAATAGGATTAGGCACCAAAATAAAAGTGACCTGTGTTAGCAAATCGGATAAGTAAAAAAAGGCCCACATTTGCAAATAATGACAGTTTTGAACGTGCGAAGACAAGCAGATTAGGTGTTTTGCAAGGCATGGGTGCCTGCAAGCATTTGTGCTTGCCACAGGGAATGTTTGTGGTAAAATCAGGGAAAGCAACACTAAAAACCAGCCTATCAAACAGGCCCGCAAACAGCCAAAACAAGCATTTGTAATGTAATCGGTCTAGCATTAGTGAAAGTTAGAGCTGTTGGCGTTGCAAATGATAATGTTTTTTAGTAATGTTTTTTTGTTTGCAGTGGAGGGATTATTTAACCTATCTAAAGAGATAGGAAGGTAAGGGGATGGAGAGGAAAAAGTGGAAAGCACTCCTAAATCACTTTTAGACCCAGAGGGATAGCTCTGTTCTGAAAGCAAATAAGTCGACAGCAGATGACATTTTTGTTCCACCACTGTTTAAGTTGTGAAACCTGTGACATCTCTACTTCCCAAGAGAGACACCGTGTCATGTGTATATTGTAACAACTCCGGTGTAGACTATTCAATTTTTAGGGAATGTAACTTTTTCTTGATTAAAGTCAAGGTACCTCGAGACGTATAATTCCTCCTTTATGCATTCTTGGTCGTGTCATTATTTTAAAGCACTTTTCCACTGCAGCCAGCTACTGATTTGCCCGTTCCTGAAAAGAACCCGTGCACACATAACCAAAGAGACTGTGTAGGTGGACAACTGCCTGGAAGGGATATTTTGCTCGAAGTGTCAGGAATGTTTCGGCCTGAAGGTCACAGTTCACGACCTTGGAAGGGCAGGCACACAAACCTAACTTAAACTAAAAAGGTTGGTGGATATGAATCACCGTGTCTCAGTCACTCGGGGACTTTATTGGCAGTTTGTTCTTTTGATGTCAAGTTAAGCGCCACCTCCATTGCTCTCTCCCTAGGGCTATAATTGGAAAGGAAATTGGGCCCCTGGCTTTCACAACAGAACCATTTACAGGCGCCTAATGATTGGCGTTCAGTCTCACACAAAGGTATCAAAGTCTCTGGAGGGAAGACATAGGCGTACGCAGTCTATGTAGAATTTAATTAAAAGTAAAAAGTCTCAATGAAATAAACGTACACATAGAAGCGCAGATGGGCAACTTAAAAAACAAAACAATTGAGCAGCGATGGACAGCACTGGGGAGATTAAGTGACAGCGGCAATTACGGGAGGGAGGGGGTGCGAGCAAGGAGGCAAAAGATGGCCAGAGATGGCCAACCAGAAGAATCAATCGGTGATGTCCGCTGGGTGGGATCCAAGCACCTAAAGGTGGAACAGATGGGCACTATTGGCCAACCAGAGTAAAGGAATTTTGAAAGGCAGTCCAACCAACCAACCAAAAGCGCTGGGCTTGTCGAAAGTCAATTTTCTGAATACAGTATGCCTCTCAGAGCAGTGCATGCCACGCCCTGGCGAGACCTAAACAAGACCCACACACTGACGTGTCTGTCCAGCCATGCTGGCACTGCCAGATTGCCCTATAGACTGGTCCAACCCTTGGAATAGTCTATATGAGGACATATTCTCAATCTTTAAATACATGGAAGCAGCGATTTCTGGTGATTGTAATTCCAAATGCAGTGAATTTCTGATTAACTGACATACTTTAAATAAGGGCCCTAGTAGCCTCATTTTTCAATCCGTCATCCATCATATGGAAGTAATTGAAATGTGTGGGTGTTACTTTAATAATCACTGGAATTAGATCTGGTGCCCAGCAATGCCTGGCACTATTTAAACTGGCTCCACTGCTCTCAAGTGCCACATGCATATTAAACACCTACCCTCTGGCCTGTGGGGAGCCTCCTGTCCATTAATTGCACTTACGAATGACTCAACCAAGAGTTTATCCAATCCTGGAAGGCATCTGCACATGAGCACTTACCCGTTCTCTGATACAGCACAAAAGATTGCACCCCAGGCATGGTTCTCAAAAACAGATCTTTGCTTCCAGAAGTACGTTCACAGTTAGAATTATATAAAACATGGAAACCTGCAGTCCCAGTATAAAAATCTCTCCCTAATTGCCTTATTTCAGTCAGGTTTCGATGTCTCTAGTTACCTGTAATAAGAAGTGATGTAGCTACTAAGCTGGAATAAGTTATTATATTTCAATTGTGACATTAAAATGCCTGCCGCCAAGGTGAAAGGCAGGTCACAGAGCATCACTGCAACTGCAGTTAAACAAAGAAAACGAGGACTGTTTTTCCAAACTCATGCTCTGTTTTTCTAAACGAACAGGGAACAACAGAAACAAGAGATTATTTGTATGTTTATTTTTTCCTCATTGTTTAAAAAAGGAAAGACATTCACTCTGCATCTTACTACGCATTTTAAGCTAAAACCTTCATTTTATTCTGATTTTAATTTTTACACTGATTTTAATATGTTTTTTGCAACAAATTACTAACTGTTTTATGGTGTGTTTAATTTCCCACTACAGATTGTGCTTTTATTATTTATGTCTGCAATCATACTATCTCTTTCATATGAAGGAGCAAGGCACCAAGGGCCTGATTCACTAACTCCATTTTGTAGTACTTAAAGTCACAGAGATGTCCACTACCAGGTGAAAATGTACTAGAAGTAACTTTAAAATCGTAAATTTTGTTGTAGAAGGCTCCACCCCCTAAATTGAAAGGGCGGAGATAAGTAAGTCCACACCTGGGTGTAAAACGGACCTTGATATGGTAAATAGCAAAAAAAGTACATATCTACAATTATATTTACTTTTATTAGTCAGTCCCCAAGGATTTAATTTTTTGTGAGAAGAGTGATCATGTAACCATGTATTATAAGGAATTAAACAACCTCGTTAATACTTTAAGGAGTCTCATGAGCTTATAAAGGATCTTCTTGATGACTTGCAATATCCCTATAATGTATGCCATATATAATAGTTAGGGCTGTGTGTAGTTCCAAAGACAAGCATTTAAAACTTGACAAAGTTGAACAAAAAACAGGGGAGAGGTATGGAGAAAAGGATTGCTGTTCCCATTACCAGGAGAGGGTCACTGTAACATTTGGAAGTGGTGTAGTACTGTTTCGCCACCACCTGAAGTCAAAGCTGTAGGTGATACTAAACTTCTGAGGGGGTTGGGAGGATAGACAGTGACAGCTTTGAGAAGTTAGTTCTAATATAGCCTTATAGCCCGCCGTAGCAGGCTATACTGGCTATTAAAGGCCCGCTCCAGCGTTAAAGGCCCGAGCCGATATAAATATGTTTTTGAAAAATCACAGGGTTCAGAAATAAAATGGTGAAAAAGTGCAAAATAGTAATAGTTTACAACTAAATCTAGTGGTACCAAAAAGGCACATCTGGTTCAAGCGGATTCTACCTGGGATCCTAAAACTGTGAGAGGACCTTCAGGAAGATCACACTGAAGAGGATTTTCAATAACAGGCAAAATGCTTTTGGACAAATCTCTCACTGCTGAGGCCCCATAGCATTAGAAGGGCACTAATGAGGCAGGCTGACAGTGCACGGGATCTTATACCACCACGGAAGCGTTGCTGGAATAAGCTCATTCTGCAGGAGACCTCTACCACTGACAACACACTGTCCGAGGAAGTTAGCACTACCTGGCATCCTAAAGCACTGAGTAAGTATTAGTAAGGAAGGGCACACTGCAGAGTCCATTGGTATGGAGAAGGCTCTTCTAATGGAAGAGCACGTTGCATGAGCCCTTCATGCCAAGGATCTCCATAAAGCAGCTCACACTGTTGGGGTCTTCCAGAACTGAGAAGGCACTATTGCAGGAAGCTGACATTTTTAGACACAAAAAAGGTACTGCTGGAGGGTGATCATACTGCATATGTTCCGCAGCACCGAGAAGACACTGGAAGAAGCTCATAGAGCTAGTGTTCTAGAACTGAGGAGGCACTGCTGGAGGAGTAGAAAGGTTAAACCTTTAGTGCTACGAAGACTTTACAGGGGAAGTTGATACTTCATGGGATTGTAAAAACTCTTGAGACATTTATTGATAAAGTTCTTACCCTGTGGGTTCATTTGGAACGGAGTGTCATATGGCACTGAGAACTCGCTTCTGAAAGAAACTCACACTGTCACTTTCCTCAAGTACGGAGAAGACCCTGATGAAAGAAATTGAAGGCTCACTCTCCTAGAGTCCTCTAGTGCAGAAAAGGTTAGAGGATGACGATCACACTGGCGGTGTCTTCTACCACAGAGCGAGGCTCCCATTTGCAATCCAAGCTGCTGTGAATTGTTGTGAGCTATATTAAATGACATGCGTGGCTGCTGACCCTGTAAATGTCCAGTATTTGTGAAGCGCAAACAATTACCCGAGGGTGTCAAGGCGCTGGCGGCCGTCGGGAAGATTAAGCAAGCTATTGTCCAGAGTCACATGCTGCTGGGCTGATCTGCCGCCGGGGATCGAACCGTGAGCCCCCGGGTTCCGGAGTCAGTCGCCCTGGCTGCTGCGCCACACCTCTTCCTTCCTCCCCGATCCCACTCGTTCAGTCTGGTGAAGCTGAGTGAGTGTGTCTGCTACTTCCTGCCCTGCTGAGGGTCTCTTTGGATCATCTGTAGAAGACCCTGGTTCTGTGGGACTCTGGCTCAGTGTTTGCTGCTGTTGGTCCTAGAACACTGTTAGTGCCTCTCTTTCAATGAAGATGGCCTGGATGATGCACTGAGAACCAGCTGGCCCACGTACTATTGTTGCTAGTATGGCCTGCTGCTCCATCATGTTGTACTATTGTGTTCCAGTATACCAATAATTCTTTGTTGCGTGCTGCGATTCAGCCCACTTTTTACTTTCCAGCATATTTGTTAAGCTGTGAGTCAGATATACTAGTCATATATATGAAATTTTCGTAACAGGATTCGGTTTTGTTGATAATGTAATTGCTGTCTCCCCGACAGAACCATTGTAGCTTTACTTAACTTACCCAGGTTCTGAGGGACACAGGGTTCCCCCATTGTATCTATACAAGCTCTATCAAAGGGGATCACTGGCATATGGCCTTTTCACAGTCCTGACATCCTGGAGCTCTCACCTGACCTGGACTGGCCTGGCTGCTGCTTTTTCTGAACTCTAGCTAAGTGGACATCAGTACCGACCATGAGGAATGGAACTCGGTGCTGCCACAATGATGTGGGGTAGACTGTCGAGACATGCCTGTCTGCTGCTTTATCCAGACTCTGTGTGCAGAGGTCTCCCTAACTCTGCCTTCATTTTATGACTTACCTTAGTCAGGACTCTGGATCTGGTGTGGCTGCTGTAATGGTAGCTTTGGGGACCCAGGGAGCCCAAGAGTCTCACGTCCGGTCTGTGTGTCCTACAATGTGCTGCTCAGGTCTTCAGTGCATGCTGAAGAGTCTAAAGGAGAGACTCCATGCCTAAACTTCACATAAACAATGCCAATTGCAGGAGGCAGACAGTACCCAGAAATTTGCTTATTTTTGTGGGTACCCATTATAAAAGAAAATGAGTTGGGGGGGGGAGGGTTCATTTCCTGCTTTGTCCCGCGATGACCTGACCAACAATCACCCTTCCTGTGGCAGCAAATATTCCCCATCCCTGGGAAAATAACTCTTAGGCCCTTATTATGAGTTTATGTGCTATTTATCACACCTAATAAATAACAATACAATACCACGAGGTATGTTATTGATTGGGTGTGATTAATAGCACCTGTTACAAGTTGGTGGGGAACAACATGCGGATTTTGGTGTTTAACGCACAAAAACGGTCATGATATGGTGAATTCCGTGTGCTTTTCCCCCATTAAATTTTGGCAGAATTGGCCTACTAAAATGTAACAAAGGTTGAGGTATTTAACGCATCTGAATCCTATAAGATGCATTAAATATCTATAAACTTGTAATTTCGACCTGTGCATAAACAGAACTTTGCACACAGGTCGAAAAATACCAACTGTAATGAGCCACCCGGCTGCAATGTGGCGGACCCCTGACCCGATGACAAGGCATGCAACCCCTCGGTCAGGGGCAGCTACGGGATATAAATAAAGGGGAGTAAGACCGCTCGGGATCTTATCCTGCACCAAAAATGCTGCATGTGTGTGGTCCCTGTTCTTGCACTAGCGCATGCATAGACTACTATTACTACATCCTGAGACGGGCCTCCTACACTGGCGACTAGGGTCCCAGCCCATGCCTTCACATCAGGCAGCAGCTTCCTCCGGCCGAGACTGATCCCACGCAGCGAGAGCAGGCATCCCACTTCCTAGCTCACTGACCTATACTAACAAAATCAACTCCCCTAGGTATCCGTGCTCAAATTAAAACAATCAAGCATTCAAACATAAGTGCATACATACATACATACGTTGCATATCCTTTGAACACTATGAAAACAGTCCCACAGCCAAAGTAAAATATTATAAAAATATTCCATGCACAGCTGAACTGTGCATGGAAAAAGCTTGGACCCAGCTTCCTACGCTCTAAGAACCGACCGTGCAGCCCTGCATGGACCAATCACCTCTCCCTAACAGCGCAGTACTGGTGGCCATCCTTGCAACAAGTCACACGGCAATGCCCATGACGTCTCCCCCCCCACAGGCCTACACCACCATCCTGTCCAGGCCATGACAGACTATGCCACTGCATCCCAGAGAGGCTCATGAGCGCCAGCCCCACCAGGACCACCAGTGACTCCGACCCACCTGCACAACCTTGTTAACGCTTTACAGTCATTCAGAGAGCTAGCTGACTCAGCTGCTGCTGCTCAAAGCTAGAAAACATGGGTTGGCTGCCTCAGCAACTATTTCCGGGTGACCCGCGAAATGGACAGCACTCTGAAGAGGTCCCTGCTCCTCCACTACACTGGGGAGGAAATCTACAAGCTCTTAGCGCACCACTCAGGAATGGGCACAGATGACAACTATGACGCAGCCATTAGAGCCCGCAATGCTCACTTCAACCCTCAACTCAATCCGGATTTTGAGTGGTTCATACTGCGCCAAGTGCACTAACATGAAGCAGAGTCAATAGACATCTTTTACTCCCGTGTATGGGCACTAGCAAGCACCTGCACCGATTGTGACCAACCCAAATAAGTGCGGCCGAAACTTATCCAAGGCTGCAGGTGTGTGACACTGAAAGGTCTCATCTTTCACCAGTTTGGCGTCAGTCTCGACCACATCCTGATCCTCGCCCGGTCCCACGACCTATTGACTGCATGTGCTGCGGAGATGGGCATGACACTCACACCCAACCAGAGTGGCACACAACCCAGCAAAACACCCCCAATCAAGATGTAGACAATCTATGCAATCAGGTCGCAACCCCAGACAAGACGCCCAAGACCACCAGAGCGCACTATGGAAACCTGGTGCAGGAATTGTGGAAGAGACGAACACCATCTAGACAACTGCCTAGCTCAAGGGAAGATGTGCTTCAACTGAGGAAAACCTACCACAATGGGCCTAGAGCATGAGGAACCCGAAGGAAGATGACACCCTAAAGAGCAGTGAGCCATCTCACGCTTGAAGAAACTAAACAGACAAGCACAATGTCCCGACAGGCATGGACATCTGACCTCATGGAGGCAGGTGACTCTGATGATAAAGAGGCATTTCTAATCTACCATGCAGACCAGATGAAGAAAAACAGGATGCCACAACCAATGTGCGAAATCATGATCACAGGGACGACTGTCAAGGCCCTCATTGACATTGGGGTGCCAGTAAACGTTATGAGCAACAAACCCATGACATATCCTATCACCCACCTCAACCAAGATATTTACATACAGAGGCCACAAACCCCTCCCACTGGTGGGAGTGATGAACGTCATTGTGCAAAGCGGGAACAGAGCGATGCCTGCAAGATTCCACATTGTAAAAGGAGAATCCGAGACCCATGCTGGTTGCCACACGGCCGAAGACCTTAGCCTAGTAATCTTCACCCGGGCCGTAGAAACCACCCTGGTGGAAGACGTCATACAACAATTTTCAAACCTGCTCAAGGGACTAGGATGCCTAAAAGGCCCACCAATTAAGTTACACATTGATAAGACCGTAAGGCCTGTTGCTCTCCGGCACGGCTGAGTGCCATTTCATCTAAGACCCCTAGTCGAACAAGAGCTGGAAAAGCTAGAACACCTGAATGTTATCAAAAAGGTTTCATGCCCTACCCCAAGGGTATCACCCATGGTGATAGTCGAAAAACTCCTACATCTGGAAACATTCGACTATGTATCGTCATGCGCCTCGCCAACAAAGCAATCAAAAAGGAAAGGCACGTCACTCCCACCATGAACAACATAATTACAACCTTAATGAAACAAGGTGGTTCTCCAAACTTGACTTGAATGCAGGTTGCCTGGCCTGGGTGAGAGCAGATGGGGCTCACAGCCAGTTGGAATCTCACACATGGCCATCACACCAGCAGGTCCTCGGCAGAAACGATGGCACACCCTGCAGTTCCACTTGAGAAGGTGCTAAGAGATAATGGAGATTTTAAGGAGTTTTTAACTTTTTCAGTGTTTGTTTCTATGTAAGATGTGTTGGCCTCTATATTATCAACAAGTAAATTCATATCATGCTAGAACATTTATTACATGTTTTAGGAAGAAGTGACACGTCATACTACACTGAGACGTAGAACGGGGTGCAAAAAGCACAAAGATGGAACTAGTATTGCAGTTTGTAGAAAATACCCCGAAGAAGGTCGACTGGATATATTCTTGGACTGACAGACCAAGAGAAGATGGGTCAAAGTCCAAGAAGTGCATTATCATTAAGATAGAAAGTGGATAAAGAGGGAGAGAGAAGAAGTGCATATCTGCAAAGGTTGAGCAAGGTGATCATTTAAATAACGAGGTTTAAAAAGGAATGTCAGGCGTGCCTGTGTATATATTTGCAATTACTTTGGTAATAAGCAGTTATATAGCACACAATACAAAAGATATTGTTTGGCACTTAATAAAAGTGTTCATTACTACTGATCAAAGCCATTTTATCAACCTTAAAATAAGCAAATAATGAGGGGAAGCAGCGCAGTTTTCATGGAGCTGTTTGTAGCGGACGCACAGCTCAAAAAGCTATTTTATCAGGGTTGCAGCTTGCAAACTGGAGGTAACAGAAGGATCTGTGCAACAAAATCTTTACGATATCTTACTAAAATGCAAATGTGTGACCTACTTGTGATATACCATGCTCTGTAGTGGGGCATGTTAACTAGTTCAGCTATTGCATGATGATTCAAACCAGTGACCAATGCAAATAAACCTCAGTAGCAAACGCTTTAGCCACAAGTTATCTTACCAGTATTATACCATAGAACCTGATGGATTAACATCAACAGTGCCTCCATGAGGGCAGAGGAACGTTGCCCCTCCACTGCGAGTGCAGGAAGCAGGAAACATGAAAACTAAAATGGTATTAAAACAAATTTATTACCATTTTATTTTTTATGCTGGCAGCAGCCGAGTCTGAGGGCTGAATCAGCAGCAGGTAAGGAATAGTGTGCAATTTAGTTTAAACTGCCCATGTCCCTTTGGCCGGCTGTCTTGTGACGGCCAGCCTGACATGCACACTTTAAATTCTCCAGCCCAAGCTGTCTTAGACAGCTGGGTGGAGAGCAAGCACAGGCCTCAGTATCTGAAACAGTGTCTAAACAGCACGCTCCAGCCAATCCTGGCGCTTCGCTCATACTGCCTGAGTAGCATGAGAGCAGTGCCTGAATCGGTAGAGGGGAACTGGCTGAGGCACTGGGAGGAGCCACCGGATCGGTAGAGGGGAATTGCCTGTGCGGCAGGAGCCACCGACTGCTGAGACAAAGAGGAGCAGTGGGTAAGTAAATCTTTATTTATTTATTTTAATTTGATTTAACTCACTGACAGGCACTGTGAGAAACTCGCAGTGCCTTAGGCCTCAACTCCACAGTTCTCAATTGTGGCCCATTATAAACACTGTTTAAAATGGACCATGAGTGAGAGCTTTGTCGTTGAGCCTAAGGGCACTGTTTTTTTTTTTTAACCAGTGGGTTAAATATTCACCTCACCAGTTTTGTTTGCCTCTGGCCACCACTGGATGGATACACATATATCTGTGTTGTAGGTGTCTTAACTGCACAAAGTAATTTAAAATGCAGCTGGTTAGGGACTAATTAAGTGAGCCATAATAGCATTAATAATACTATCACATTTTCCATGCTGCCATTTTACATATGAGGAAAGGGGCAAATTTTCTAAGAAGTGCAAAGTCACTGCTCTGTGATGCTCAAAAGGGAGCAAGCAGGACAGAGCCATATCCACTCAGGTATGCTCTCTCTCTCCTAGCACTGGTGCACTTAGGCACTTTAGGGTGTCTGTGTGATGTCTAGCATAGGTTTTGTACTGAAAGGGTACCCTTCCAGCACAAAATAGTATGATTTGACATACTTTACAATTTCCCCAATTTGTTTGAGTGCTGTAAAATCTGGCACACATCCAAAGTTTGGAGACATTTAAACAATGCTCCAACTTTACACCTGCCTCAAAGGGGTGTATTTTTTGGAGAAAATTCTTGTCAACCAATGTTAGTAGATAGGGATTTGCATAAAAATTCATGGGTGGTTGCATGGGAATAGCCCTTAACCACTCATGGTACTCTCCAGCAAGAATCCTCCGCTCCTCCTCGGCCAATTTGGTGTGTATTCCACACTATAACAAAGCGAGACTGGGGGGGAGATCATTTAGCCTTGTAGCCTCCAAACTCTGGAATGCGCTACCAACTGAACTCAGACAAATTAACACTCTATTACGGTTCAGGAAGGAACTGAAAACTAGACTCTTTCCTAGAAAGTAAATGTCTTGCTCTGTTCTTGGATTCAGTTATGCACAGTGTTTTCTGGTATTCACAGCGCCAGGATACCCTTTGGGTGACAGCAGCGCTTTAGAAATACTGTTTACAATTACAATTACAATGGCCCCCTCATGCAAAGTAGTGCAACAAGCTACTTTGCCGTACCTTTGGGCTACTTTCCAGTGCAAATCAAGTTTTGCACTAGCAGGTAAATCCCCAAAAAACACTTTACACCTGCTTGCATCGCTTTGGGTGACAGTGTACCAGTACAAGGTGTGAGTAAATCTGGGCCAAAGTGTGTAATAACACATAAAGAGCAAAAAAAGTTGCAAACGTGCATGCAGAAATCTCTGTCTCTATCTCAACGCACCTGAACGTACTATAGCGTTTCCGTATTCACCAACATTCCCAGCAGCATGCCTGGAAAGATGTGCCAAGGGCAGGTTTCGAGGTGTACTGCTGGGAAAGTCCTGTGACTTCCCCAATTATTTCCCAATATGCAGAGTTCCCCATAGCAGAGACATTTGTACAAGTAATAGTACCCCTGTGGAAATATACTCTAATTTAATGGCTTTTTTCTTCACAGAAAATAATTTTCTTTGTGGAGAAAGGCCATTCCCAACACCCCAACCAAATTTGGGGATGGTCCGTTCCCCCTTTCTATCCTGAAAGGGATGTTACTCCAGCCCAGGGGCGTAGCTAGGCCTTAGGCTGCCCGTGGCGGCCCCTGCGTTTGCCGCCCTCGACAAAATGATAGAAGAGCGTGGGGGGGGGGAGTGTTAGCGGTCACGGCCGATTCTTGCGGCCGTAACGGCCGCAGGTAAAAGCGGGGGAAGGGGGGCCGGCTGCCGCTCCAAAACTCGTGCCGCCTGGGGCGGTCCGCCCCCATCGCCCCCCCTAGCTACGCCACTGCTCCAGCCTTGTGCTAGAGTAAATCTCTGCCCATTTCCAGGGTGGAAAGGTGGCAGACAGGAGTTTGGGTATATCATCAAATGTACGTGATTTTTAATGTTCCCAAACTTCCAAGGAAATCATGCCTTTGAACAACCACTTGAGTGCGATTTAATAGTGTTGTGAACTTCGCACTCGTAGCAAAAATATGTGCCTTCCTACAAGCATTTACACCTGCCAGGAGTTCTTTTGCTATTTCTGGCAGAATATAAAAAAGTTAAATTCAGTCATAACTGTACCATTATGACAAATTACATTTGTGAATAGGTCACACAGCGCATAGGCTGTTATTGACTTTGCTCCTTTATGACACTGCCACTTCCTGCGACTCCTCCCACCCACACAAGTTGTTTCTAGCATTGAAAATTACACCCCAGCCTAGGTTTACTAACATGCAGGCAATGTTGGGCTGGAAAAAAAGCTTCAGTACTGCAGAGCGTGAATGTTTTTGCCAAATTTGCTAAGAGATAGGCTCCTATCATGCCATTGGTTATGCTCATGCAAAAACTTAACATTAAGGCCCAGATTTTCTAAAAAGTCATGGAACGCAGAGCAGGAGCCAAAAATGCGGCACTGCGTTGCAAGACAGGGAGAAACCAGGAGAGTGGCATGTCTACAGAGATATGGCACTCTCATCCGCCCTCCCTAGCGCGGGCACGGATTTCAGCTGCCGTGCGCCAGGCACACACAGCGCCATAGTGCTAGGGTGCACGCCTGAGTCTACCATAGGTTTTGTACTGGAAGGATATCCTTCCAGTACAAAATACTACGTGCAGACACACTTTAAAGCTTTTCCTTGTTTGCATGTGTGCTGCACAGTGCAGCATGCATGCGAAGTTGGAAAAGAAAAGAGAAATCAAAACATTTCTCCTCTTAACACCACCTTTTAAATGGCATAAACTTTTGGTACTAAATCCTGTCTACTATTGTTTGTAGACAGGGTTTTGCATCAATAAGTATGGGTGCTGACATGGGAATGCCCAAGTACCACCCTGTAACACCCTGTAGGTGCTAAGTAACAAAAAGCAGTGCTTTGTGCTGCCTTGCATTACCTTTAGGATACTTTCCAGCGCAAAACAAGTTTTGCACTGGAAAATAAATTAGGAAAAAACATTTTGCGCTGGTTAGCATCTCAAAACTGATGTTAAACCAGTGCAAAATATTTGTAAATCTCCCCCTAAGTGTTGCACTGTGGCACAAGGGCAAGTCAAATGTATGTAGCTGAGATCTGTACCCGAAGTAAAGCCTCTGGTATGACTTTCAGTACAATAACAAAGGGGAAGTTGCATCATTTTTTAATTTTGCAGAAATTACACGTTCAACATGATAATTTAGCACAATATTCTGCTTGCATCCTGTTTACGTTTTATTTGGCATCTGAATTTGACCCAAAGCCAAGAAATGCTAGCTTAGTAGATTGGGCTTTGAATCAAATTCTCAGGGTTTTTGCACTTCTGTAGCCCTGATAGACCCCTTTGCATGGATTAAGAGAGGTTGGTGATCCGCAGCGCAGAGGGTTTTTGATGCTGCATTTAGGTCACCTTTCAGTGTTAAACACATTTGTGCATGAAAGTTGACGCATTCCCATTTGTGTAGCTTTGTGAGCACCTGTACAAAACAATAGTTAATCTGCCTACCTGTGAGTGAGTTTCTCCTTCAAGAAACATAGGGGCTTATTTACAAACATCTTGCGCCACTTTTGCGTCATTTTTAACATAGCAAAAGTGACGTACGGGTGGCGCAAGGAGCTTGTAAATAAGCCCCAGAAAGTGTAAGACTCCATTAAAATCAGTGGGACACAGTGAATGGCTGTTCTCTCAGGTGCAGACGGCTAGTTGTACTTCAGTGTATGTCTATGACTGATATTGGCAGAGCCCGCACAGTCCCTCGAAGGTACAACCATGTAACTGATGACCACAGCCCTCCTAACCTTTCAAATGCACTGCTCTGTGACGTGCTCTTTACCAGCCTAAATATTCAGGGCCTCATTTATGAGGTTTTGCCGTAGGGCAGCGCAGCAGGCCTTCCTGCTGCGCTTCCCTACGGCAAAAGAAAAGGGCAGGAATGCGCCGTATCTATAAGATACGGCGCATTCCTGTCCTTTTCCCCTGCGCCGGCGCACAATGGGTCGCCGTGCGCCAACGCAGGCTCCTTTGCACCATGGTGCAAGGGTGCCTGCGTTGCGGAGATGATTATTTTTGTACAGGAAGGGAAACCTTTCTGTACAAAAATAATCTAGAAAGGCTTCTTCCTCTTTCTATGTGTGCTGCAGAATGCAGCACGCATAGAAAAAGGAGAAACGAGGAGAAATAAAGATATTTCTCCTCGTTGTGCCTCCCTTACGCCTCCCCTGGGGAGGCGTAAGCTTTTGGCGCTGCCCCAGATTTACTCAGATTTACGATTTCTCGTAAATCTGGGGCAGTGTCAAAAGGCCATGGATGTTGCTGGGAACGCCCCCAGCAACACCCATTGCACGCCCCTTTAACGCAGAACACTGCGTTAAAGGGACTGATATTTATCAGGCAGCATTAAGCAAAAAAAAGTGGCTTTGTGCTGCCTGATAAATATCACGCAGGCTTCTGCGCCACGGAACGTCAAAAAAAGTGACGTTCCAGAGGCGCAAGGAGTCTCATAAATGAGGCCCTCAGTGTCTCTTTCCTGATTGTCCAAGCCCTTTGGGCTTTTGAAAATACTTCTGTGAGAACTGGTTCTGGCGGTCCCAGGGCAATGCAGGGTCACAGTTCAACCTTGTCAACTGGAGCATTGTTGTCTTGTGTCCTGGTGCCACCTCACTATTGGACCCACACCTGAGCACCAAGTCCACACCTTTGCACTTGACCCTCCGGTTCACCAGGCAGAGTAGCTTAAGACTTCCTCAGGGAGGTGGTGTGGGATATAGACTCAACACAGCAGACACAGTAACAGCAAACACTAGGACTGCCAATACAGCCAGTGCTTTTTGCTTCAAAAAGAAAAAGTACTTTATTCTATGCACAGCTAAATACTACACTTGAAAATATAAATGAACACCGAGAGGCCAAAAGCAATATAAAACTGGCTTTTTGCAAATACCCAGACCCTGCCTACTGACTTTGGCAGGGTCTTTCACTATCAATATGTCTCCACATACTGGAGTTGACAACGGATTTTCATTATTTAAAAAAATCACTGCTTATTGGCTTTGACTAAGAGAAATGTCATATTAAGTAAACATTGGAAAAAGGTACTTTGTCAATGAGTGAAAGGTCCTTGCATGCTATTAATGCAACTTTTCATAAGGTCTCTGAAGTGTGCAATGAAACCAGAATCAGCCAGATCCATTTTCAGGCTCATCCTGCTGCAACAACACACGGTCTCTTTTTACTCTAGAACAGTGGACCTCCGCAGAGCCTTCATGGTCATTGTGGCTGCAGCTTTTAATGCCCACACGTGCATCGGTATCAGCTGAGAGTGGGTAGGAGGCAGTCACCGTGGGCGACACACATCACACATGGACCTCATCCTTTCCTGCCTGATCCTGGCTTCCCATCATTCTCTGGTCATTCTCTTCACTTTCAGCAGCCCAGTGACCACTATTCAAACAAAAGAGGAGCCCACCGGGGCAAACACAAAGCCCTATGAGGGGCTGATCCCCAATCTGGGAGGAGGTCCTTGGCTGGGGACTATAGATGGTCCTTAAACCAATGCACAAGGGTCCCTGGTCCAAACATGCAAGGGAAATGTTTCTACAACCACTGAAATTTGTAGAAGGCTTCAAATCTGCCATTTTTACATCCAAACGATCGTAGTGATGTTTTTCTGATGCTGCACACGGTAGAGGGCTTTACCAAGAAACTCACCAAATGCAGTCAAGTTTGCCCAGGTTGCCCACAGAGCCGCAGAGAATGCAGCAGGCTCACATAGGCTCCCACGAAGCAGAGCTTCAAGCACAAATATCTCTGCAATCAGTGGCGGCATTTTAACAAGGTTTGCAGGAATCTATAACTCCTGGCTTCCCAACCGATCACGTCCACCAAGCATGCTTAAAGTCCTGTGGGGGACTATCGGGAGCCCTCTCTGTCAGGGGCAGAGGGGGCTCACTGCATGGATGCTTCAGACCTGGTCCTGTTCCTGGGCCTCACGCAGTCTTGATCTCAGTTCCTTGCTCTTCCTGCACAGATGAGGTCGCATTTGATACATGGTGCTCTGCTCCAGGAATCACTGTCAGTACCCTCTCTAGATAGATAGATAAACAGACAGACAGAAGACATACAGACTGACAGATAGGTAGAGACCCACCAGCTGGGGTATGACTCATGCACTGCTCCGAGTCAGCAGGGAGCTGGGATGAAGGCTCCACAAGACTGGTGCCCTTCTGGGGCAGTCCAGCAACCCCCGGGCCCAGCAGGGAGTTCAGCAGACAGGCCCCGCCCCCTTCTTCTAGACAGTCTTCGGCCCTCCTTGCAGGGCCTTGTTTCAAGTCTGTCTCCAACCAGGCACACTGCTGCTTCGGCCGTGGGACTTTGAGCAGGATAATTGACCAATATTTATTCACCTCTTTACTAATTACTTCCCTCCTATGTTCAGATCTTGTACACCTCCCATCCTTCATGCCCCTAATTGAACAGTGCAGGATCCGGCAATGCCAGCTGTGTGTTCCACAGGAGCTCTCCCCAAACTGGTCCAAGGCAGTTCCAATACTTTACGTACTGGCTCCAGACAGAAACCGAAATGCAGCAGAAAAAGGGCTGCAGCTCGGAGTGGCCTGAGAGGAAACTGGCGGTCACGCTACAAAGTAAGGGATAAGGCATCCAATCCTAAAGCGACGGCATCCTGATTCCAGAAAATATCTACGAGGAAGCTTCAGGAAACTTCCAAACCACATCTACCTACCCCTCACCCTACTTCCTACACATATCATTCACCTATTCTGTCCACCAGTGCTAGGCACATACGGAGGAAAGGCCCCGTTGAGGGAGACTAGCAGACATATAGGCATCCCTCCCCTGAAATCAATAGACATAAAAGGTTCACCAGAATGAAAGCTGCCGTCATTGCCAGCCTTTCTCAGCCAGATGAGAGGACAGCAGTCACTTGCAAAAGAGGGGCGCAGTGTGGGTGTCCCTGCTGACCTCAGAGCCATGTTCTGGGGTCTCAATCCATTTCATGGGGCGGCATCAGTGAACACGCATGGTTGTTGTGACCACTGTGGCGAAAATTAGAAACCTGCAGTGACGTCCCGTGACTGACAGTATACCACAGAGAAGGGTTGCACGCTCTCCAAAGCCATGCAAGGGACATGTCTGTCCCAGTGCTTTAAATGGGCCGGTATTCACAGGTACTGAGTACCGTCACTTCTTATTTTTATCACTCGGAGTACCGGCACTTCTCTACTGCCGTGGAGAGTACCGGTACTCATGAAGGGTAGGCACATTGGCTTCTAGTGGTGCTAGCCTGTCTGTTTGACTGCCAAAGCACTTTTATAGCCCTGAGCTGAGCCCCCGCTGAACTATTCAGTGTGGGCTTATTTGCATGATATCCGGGTGTTCGCCGTCACTCTTCGTTGCAAGGAATCGAGGCCGCTCAGTGACAGCACAATGAGGAAAGCCATGGGAGGTAAGGAGGTTAAAAGGGCTTTAATCCCACCTGATTATTTTGTGTGAGTGTCTGCTTATGTTTGTCTGTTTTCCTGCTTGTGTGTGCATGTTTTTGTGTGAGAGAAAAGCGAGAGAAGTATTACAAAACAAGGAAATGTTAAAATGTCACTGTGTTTGACTTTCGTTTTCTATAACGAATTAACCTGTCTTGATTATAGAAACACATTTCTCGTGTTTTGGTATGTGCTGCAACTAGTATATAAGTCAATAAACTTTGCATGTCTTGCCTTTAGCCCCGCCCCTAGCCCCGCCCACTCGCCACATTTAAATGAGTACCTTCACTCTTTTTTTCCCATTTAAAGCACTGGTCTGTCCCAACAGCTTCTTTTATATTTACTCCGCTCCAGCAGTTTGAGCACTTCAGAGGCCACTCAGATAAAAATCTCGGGACCCTAAAGGTCACAAGAGTGAGTTTTAAAATGTTAATGATTTAGAAAAAGAGAGAATGCAGGGGTACTCTCAAAGACAGTGATGCCAGCCAACTATGGGCCAAGGACAGCAACTTAAACTCAGTTAGCCGATGTTAGGTCCTCAGCTAATTAGAGGCGTCGTCTCCTTAATTTCCACCAGGTGGCACTGCAACTTCATACTCTCCTCAAGGTAAAACAAGCATTTGCAATGCAATAGGTCTAGCGTTTGCGAGAGTTAGAGCTATTGGTGTTGTAAATGACAATATCTTTTACCCATGTGTTTTGGTTTGGAGTGTAGTGGATGTATGTGGTGTAAAGTGGAATTATGTGGGTTGTATTGGAATTGTTAGTTGTGGAATTGTGTGATGTGGAGTGTATTTGTGTAGTGGAATTATGCGGCATGGTGAATAGATAGGGGTGAGAGATGCACAGAACAGATAGAAAGGAAGATAGAGAGGGATAGGTAGTGTGTGCAGGAAGTGGTGAAAGAACTCGAGGAAGAGGAGCAGAAAGAGTGTGTGAGAAAGAGAAAGAAAGGGAGAGCAGGCCACAGTCGCATAAAGAGGGAGGACCTGTGTACACAGAAGACACCCTAAGAAGAGGGGGAGAGATTGGGTTTGTGAAATGGAAACCTTAAAAAGGCACGGGAAAGAAACTGTGCTTAGTATGTGTAAACAGGCAGTATAGAGAGGAGATAGGGAGTGTGAGGGAGGGATGAGAGGGGGCAGTGTGATTGAGAGATGAGAGGGGGTAGTGTCAGTGTGAGGTAGAGATGAGATGGGCAGTGGATGTGTTCGGAGAGTTGACAGTGTTGTTGGAAGTGCAAGGAAGAGATGTGTTGGATTGGAATTGTGAATGTGTGGTGTGGAATGGTGTGGTGTGAAGTTGTATAGTGGTAATATGTGGTATGTCAGTGACATGCCGTTGAATATTGTTTCCTAGAATGACTACTCATCCATGCTCAAAATGATGGCCGTGTGTTTGCTACTGCTACTTATTATTGTACTTTCACTTATAACCAAATTCCCTCAGTGATCAGTGATGGACTTATTTAGGGTAAAGCTTCGCTCACTTCTTGAATGCATTTTCATTTACGTTTTGAGGGCTGTCCAAAGGGCTGGGCCTTGTGTCGTGACCAGAGTGCCTATTATATAAGCATGAAGCTCTTACTTTGATTCTGTTTGTGCAAGCTATGGTCTTCAAATTAACCTAGGCACCTCTTACTGCAAACTCCTGAAGGTATACGCCCCTCCTTGTTGCATATTTTATAATTCCAACTCTTGGAGAAACCGAAGGCCTGTTTCGGTCTATTTTGGCATCTTCAGTCAGGTGCAGCTTGATTCCAGTTGTTTCTGCAATACTTGTAAAAGGCTGTTTGCTTCATCCTGGCCTTTGCTGCATAATGGCAATACAAACCACCTCTGCAAAGCATCAATGTGTTCTGCATCCAGATTGAAGCAGTCAGAAACCTAGACCAGAAGAAGGATTTTACAAAAGAAGCAGAGACCCATTGTTTGTTAACAGCTGCATTGTTATTTCCCTCCTCGCTCAGCTACCCTAACATGTATGTTCACTGCACTAGCATATAGAGTGGCTGCCACCAAAGCGCAGTGAAGCAATTAGATTTGTCATCATCCTGTTCTATAGAAAATTCTTTATTAAAATTCTTTATTAAAAAAACAATAGCTGTTTTTATAAAGTATGGGTGTCATTTTTTTCTGAGTCATACAGTGACATTTTGGAAGAAAAAGAGGCCATTTTACAGAACAAAACACCCTTATTTATATTCCTCTTTTACAGACTTAAACAAGCATTGGCATAGCCAATAGGTCTCGCCTTTGGGGCCTTCTAAGTGTTTAGCCAGAGCTATTGACTTTGCCAATGTCTTCAAGCTGTGCTGTAGAGAAGTGTGGCTGCTGTGCGGCATGCTGAAAAGTTATAATAAAAAAGTGTCAGAAGCATTTTTGTTACTTTATATATGACCAAGAAGGCATTATGTAAAACTGAACGACCATATTAAAAAAAGTATTTACAATAAAAAATGTCCTCAGTTTTCTTTTGTTCTTGCAATGCTGGCAACTTGTTTCTGCCTATTGCAATGGTTGTTTGTTAAAGCTTTTTTTTTGAGGGGGCATAAACAATCGGAGGGTGAAGATTGGGAACTAGTACCTGTATTATAACACTAGCAGCGGCCAGACGCTAGGGGAGAATCAACAGATGCCAGATTCCGAGAGCAGGCTGAGGTGGTGCTGAGTGATGCTGAGGTGGTAGTGGTGGTGGTGGTGACTGTTGCGGAGACGATGCTAAGGTGATGCTGAATGATACTCAGGTGTTGCTGAGTGATGCTGTGGTGCTGCTGAGTGATGCTGTGGCGACACTGAGTGATGCTGTGGCGGCGCTGAGTGATGCTGTGGCGGCACTGAGTGATGCTGTGGCGGCGCAGAGTGATGCTGTGGCGGCGCAGAGTGATGCTGTGGCGGCCCTGAGTGATGCTGTGGCGGCCCTGAGTGATGCTGTGGTGGTGGTGAGCGATGCAGTGGCGGTGCTGAGCGATGCTGTGGCCGCGCTGAGCGATGCTGTGGCGGCGCTGAGCGATGCTGTGGCGGCGCTGAGCGATGCTGTGGCGGCGCTGAGCGATGCTGTGGCGGCGCTGAGCGATGCTGTGGTGGCGCTGAGCGATGCTGTGGTGGCGCTGAGCGATGCTGTGGTGGCGCTGAGCGATGCTGTGGTGGCGCTGAGCGATGCTGTGGTGGTGCTGAGTCATCCTGTGGTGGTGCTGAGTCATCCTGTGGTGGTGCTGATGCAGTGTTGGCCCTGAGTGATGATGTGGTGTCGCTGAGTAAAGCTATGGTGGTGCTGAGTGATGCTGTGGTGGCGCGGAGTGATGTTGTGGTTGTGCTGAGTGATGCTGTGGTTGCACTGAGTGATGCTGTGGTTGCACTGAGTGATGCTGTGGTTGCACTGAGTGATGCTGTGGTTGCGTTGAGTGATGCTGTGATGGCGTTGAGTGATGCTGTGATGGCGTTGAGTGATGCTGTGATGGCGTTGAGTGATGCTGTGATGGCGTTGAGTGATGCTGTGATGGCGTTGAGAGATGTTGTGTTGGTGCTGAGTGATGCTGTGCTGGCTCTGATTGATGCTGTGCTGGCTCTGATTGATGCTGTGGTTGCGCTGAGTGATGCTGTGGTGTTGCCGAGTGAGAGATAGAGTGAAGATATAATGCCCAATTAGAGAGGGTGGTGAGAGAGAAAGAGAGAGAGAGAGTGTACATAGAATAAAGAGTGGAGCGGGATAGAGAGAGAGAAAGAAGGGGAGAGAGAGTGAATGAAGGAGTTTGAAAGAGAAACAGATAAAGGGGTGAGAGAGAATGAAAGGCTAAAAAAGATAGAGAGGGGAGAGTTAATTAAATAGAGAGAGAATTAGAGAGAGGAGAGAGAAGGAGAGAGACAATAAGAGTGGGGGGTGTGGAATTTAAATAGAGTGAAGAAGTGACGCGGAAAAAGTAACCTTAAATATAGCTTTGTGCTTTGCGCGAATAAATATAAAAATAAAAAAAACAGTGAGAGACAAAAATACTGGTAATTAGGCTGTGACTCCCAATATAAAACAAATAGCGATATAAGGTGAAATCAACCCACCGAAGCAATATTTCTAACAAAACAAAAAAAAGCTTGCATTTCAATGCTAATCGCTGTTGTTTTTCATGTGACTGTAGCCCAGGGCCCTCAGTTGGTAATGTGAGCTGCTGCTGCGATTGAAACATCAGAGTCCAGAGAGTTAATGAGCCATGACGAGGAAATGAGGAAGAGATGGGAACCCAGATGGCAGCTGCGCGTGCGCGCCATCGTGAACGCAAGCTGGTCGCCAGCCGAAAGCCAGTGTTTGCACTTCCAAAACCCGCTTACTAAAACTCTCGGCCAGACCAGCGCAAGCGCTGGTGCAGGCCGAGACCTAAAAAGCACTGCAGGCCCATTACCCCACATTCCCCGCAGAGCCCCCAACTCTGCAGTCACTACATACGCTGCTTCTCAGCCCCACACGTCATAAGCTTATCACCAAGCTATATCAAGCAGCCCGGGCTGAAAAACTCTCATCCCCCAGCAGGAGTTTGGAGAGATGGAATACACACCTAACCCCACAGATCACGCAATTGGATTGGGAGTACTGCTGTCAGTTGACAGGCGACCTGACCTCAAACGGGAACCTTCGAATAATTCACTTCAAATATATCCATCAGGCTTACCACACTCCGCAGAAACTATTTCATTATGGGTTACGAGACACTGATGCATGTAAACGTTGCGGAGCTCCAGAAGCTGATTTCTGGCATTTAGCCTGGACATGTCGAGGGGTTGCCACATTTTGGACAGATGTAATCGGTAAACTAACTAGTATGATTAATGTTACTATGCAATGCACTCCGCATATATGTTTGCTGGGCTTGGTGCCGTTGTTAAAAGGTGCGGTGGGTACATTTGCGAAAGTAGCTTTACTTCTTGCAAAACGTCGAGTGGCAATGTCATGGGAAAGCACTGCAAAACCTCAGAGCGCCCTTTGGCTCAGAGATCTAGTTTACTGTCGTGATAATTTAGTGCCTCCCTCCTCTAGACCACGTGACATATGGGAACCTCTATTACAGTACTTGCGATCTGTGCAACAAAGTGTGTCCCCTGCAATAGCGGAACAGTGAACATGTTTTCTCTCTGTATCTGATATGTGATGCCTGTCCATACTGTATTGTTTACATAGTCACTACTGACATAATGTGTGAATCATTTTGATGTTTTGCTCAACTAAGATTTATGCTACTGTATCTGTACTTTACATACGGTTTTAATAAAACTTAATAAAAATAAAAAATTTAAAAAAAAGAGGCCATTTCACACTACACCGAAATACGATTCAGGCACCTGTTTGTGTCTTTTGCGGCTAATAGCAAGTCTAGAAAAGTGATTTTCCAGTACCACGAAATAATACTGTGAGAAAGAAAGTATTCAATTTACTTAATCCTGCTGTGCCTGTTATCTTTTCTAAATTCAACTACAGCAAAAGGTTTAAAGGCCTTTTTTGAGTAACACGTTTCCCAGCCAACAGAACTCTCAGAACTGTCAACTAAAGTTATTTCGATATTTGAGGACTATGATTTAGGGAACGTAAATCTGACTTGGGGAGCATTACTAAGAATTTTTGAATGTCGTAGGTAAAAATAAAATAACCACCAGCATGCTTTTTATGGCTACCATGGCAACAATGGAACAAAACATCGCGCGAATTATTACACCCATGGGGCCTTGTCAACCTGCAATGTTATGCACACCCATTCCAAAGAGCACAAGCAAAGCACACAAAGCCACTGACAGGAAAATGCCACCTGAATGTTATGTTCTACAGCCTGCATGACAAGAGCAAATATTGGCCAAGACATGGCACGAGCAGCAATAATTCACAATCACACTCACAATAAAGTAGCAAGCATTGGCAAAGTCAACAGGTATGGCTTCGCTGTTGTGCATGTAAAGAACGGAAACACTATAGGCATGCAACATGGCATAACACATGAACACACACTACAATGGCCTCATGCACACAGACCGTATGTATCCATGCACCACACAGGGAGCACATGCATGTGTGCTTGCCTGGGTGTATGTTCTCTGTACAAATAGCTGCTCGCTGTAGTGTTGTCTGTCACTGCATGCACTGTAAGAAAGACTGGGTGGTTTGCCAACCCTTGAAGTTTAGTGTAGAACTCCTAAGTGCTGTAATTAGCAGATGTTACAATTAATACACGAGTAATCACAGTACATCTGAATTTATACTTCCTCATCAGTTTTGAACATACCTTTAAGGCACCACACAGGGCTAAACACAGTAAACAGACTTCAAATAAAACACGAGGGTTGAATTTAAAGTGGTGCCCCATATAAAAGCACACTCAAGTCGAAATCAGGATTACCTGTTCCTAGTCATCACCTTGCATGATGACTAATCCGACGGTGCCGAGGTGAAAGCCTCAAGAGTTGAAATAAGAGAAAGAAAGGTAATGAAAGCTGCTTGACCCCTCCATGAAGTGTCACCATTTTAAACAGCCAAAGATAAACCAGGCAGGTCGGTGGGATTGCTGAGGGGAGGGAGAGTCATCCTACTAATCTCGTCACGTGTATTTATGTTTGAAGGAAAGATAGAAAGAAACATTTGATCCTATCAAAAAGAATGCTCTATGGCTACGATCATTTGAGGTTGTGTGTACGTTTGTTGTAGCAGTGGGTGCAAGCAGGTATAGTTTGGGTGAAGGCTTGATGATGAGTGGAGAGAAAAAAGAAAAGGGTGTTGCAAACAACGGAACAGGATGCAGGTCGATACAAAAGACACAATGCTAACAGCAAACGGATATAAAATGCCAGGAAGAGTTTAAAAAAAAAAAAACACAAAATGAGTGTATGGAGGTCAAGTGTGACAATAGGATGTATGGTTGGAGATGGGTGCAGATGGTGACAGAAAGCACGAGAATAAGCAGAATCACAATGTTGCCTACATCAAAGGAAGACTTGGGGGTGGGGAAGGAGGGAGGCAGTAGATTGCGGTTTAGTAATGCAGAGAAAAAAGAAGCTTAAAGCAAGACAAGACGCAGAGAAAGTTAAGTGCGATATAGGGGTGAATAAAATGTATAGCGGCAACCACAAATTATATGGCATAATTTTAGGTCCAACACTAATCTTTTAAACAAGGAGGTAAAAGACTTGTACGTCGTGACCTTTAGTGCTGCTCAGTGGTGGCTGGTGACATTTGAAAGTGGTGGGGCGTAAAAGTTCAGAATGTTTGGACTAGTTTGCATCAACACTCTAACATGTAAAAATGACATACAACATGCCACATACACTGCCTTTACTCACAAAACCTTCTGCGTAATAAGCCTTTTTCTTGCCACAGATTTTAGTCTACCATGCCACAGAATTTCCTCTTGTAGTTGTAACGCTGCTTATTTCCAGTACCTTGGTTACAAAGATGGCGAGTAGTTCTTGGGTCAGAGAAAGCTGACTTTGACATAACATACTACAGATATAGGACATACAAGTTGACTTGCAATGAGCATTGCAAATTAAATACTGTTCTGTGATCTGCATAGTTTAAGTTCTTTGCTGCAGGCCTATTAACCTCCTGCGCTACCTCAGCTGAGTCAATACTGCCACTAGACAAAAATCCAATTTCTCTCGAGCAGGTAATTAATCACAACATTTATCTTGACACTTTTATTGTTGCCTGTGGCATGGTTTCTTTTTATTTGACTACATTTTGCTTTTGGGTTTTCTCCCATATAGTGTAAGTTATAGTTTTTTGTTGTTTTTGGTGACATTAAACTGTAAGCGAAGTCATTAAGGAAGCCGCGATACCACTGGGGAGATACAAAATATCTTTCATAATTAACAATAATGAGGAATTATGGAAAGAAATGTTACAAACCAAACATGCATCTACAAAACACCTTTTGATTTTTATATTTTTATTGAATTTTGTAATGAGAGGAATAAGAGCTAGTTTTGAACAGTTTTACTTAACTGTGTCATGCTTTTTCATTTGCTGAAAACTGTTAGGTACAATGACATCTTTAGTGCTTGTAAAACGCACTGCTACAAACCCGCTCTCCCTCCCTCCCCCATGGACCTGCTTTACTGATTTCGGCGCTACGACGCACTTTTGCCGTTTACCGCTCTTTATAACAAAAGGGGAAATTACATTAAATGCAAACACTCCTTCTACGGTACCCCAAATACCAATGTCACTCGAGGACGTCCTTCAATTCCCATAAAGAGACACAATCGCCACACAGAGATTTCCACTGAGCTATTGTTGGCTTCATTCTGGCCTGTATTGCATGACGGGCAATTCAGCGCGTGGGTTACATTAACATTTTGGAAGTACCATATATTATTGATAACAATGCTATAAGTGTGTGTGTGTGGACATATAATACTAAAATTAAAAAAAACAGGGCTGTGTTATTTTGCAAACTCCGCCTGCTTTAAAGCTAGAACACAAACTGACATGAAATTCATAGGTTTGTGATGCGAAGCTACAATGGACTTCGTTTCATGAACTTTTTCGGCTAACATAGAGATTGGTTGCTTTAACATATATTAAGCGAACATTTCTGGAGTTTTATGACATGAAATGTGCCTGGCCGCCACAAAAAACAGCATTCCCCGGCCAAGATAGAAAGAACCCCAACGGTAAATGTGACAACCGCTAAAAAGTCAAGGCGGCAACAGCTTGGAGACCTCTACCTGGGGTCACAGTTGTAATAAGCAAAATGTCAGGATTTCTTTGAATTAGAGCTTTTCAAATCAACAGCTGTTTATATGCGAATTAAAGTGGGTTATACTGAAATAAAGAAAAAAACATACAATGCAAACAGAGAATGGAGTCGAAAAGTATCTGACCGTTAAACCCACCTCACGGGAGGAAAACAGACCGATGTATCCCTGCAGGAAGCGCTGATATAGGAGGTCCGGGGGACCGTTTTATACGCACAAAACCTCAGCTCACTGAGATGAACACTCGCACTAAAATATGCGGAGATCTGGAGGCAAGAGGCAAGGCCGACACAGACATCCAGTCGCGGCCGGTAAACTCGGGGCCCACGAGTCAGAATGCCGCCTTGCTGCGACTTTGGGAGCCAGCCAATCACAACGCTGCAATGGGCGCAGCAGGAGAGCGCCCCAGCCGCGCCATTTTCTACAGGTAGGAAAAAGGGAGAGTGGGCGGTCCTGCTCGCGGGCAGGGGAGTGGCTTACCCACTGTTGTGGGTACTGACTGTTTGGTCGGCTCAGGGCCGACCAAACAGTCAGTACCCACAACAGTGGGTAAGCTACTCCCCCTGCCCGCGAGCAGGACCGCCCACCCACCCTCCCACAACCAGGCACTCCAGATACTTCTGCTTTCTCACAGTGCGAGAAGCAGAAACATAAAATGGTAGTTTTTACCATTTTATGTTTCTGCTTCTTGCACTGCAGAAAAAGCAGTGGGGCAACGCCCAAACGCCCCTATGGAGGAGCCGCCACTGGTGCTACTCTTACAGTGGAAAAACAGAAAGGAGAGAAATCCATGCTCAGATTTCTGAAAACCTTCAGAGGACCAGTCGGCGTGTGAGGTGGGAGGAGCATCTACTGGTCAAGAGGCACAGATGCGAAGAGGCACAGCTTAACACTGAATAATGACTCAGGGGTGATATTGACAGGGTCTTGTCAGCTGACATCTCTATGATCTTAGACTACAGAGTCAGCCGGCTGATGAGGTCGGAACAGCAAGCACAGAGACTAGAATGTTTGAATATTTAGCATGCAGCGGAGAATGTGACATGCCCAGAAACCACATATCACTAGTGCCTAGAAGCTTCCGGTTACTCGCTCTATATAAATATCGTAAAAGAGTACTAGCAGTAGGAAACCCTCATAAGACAAATCAAAAAACTCTTATGCCTTCTGATGATTGACACGTATGCAGTTTTTGTAGAAAAAAAAATTGCAACAAAAAGCTATAATTCCAAAAAGGCAGTACCATAAATCTGACTACTTTTTTCCTGTAAAACAACATGACATGACAAACAGCGATCTTGGAGGGGTGGTGGGGGCGGCAAACAGTGTTGTGGGAGGGGTGAGAGGGTGGGGGAGATGCAGAAAGACACACGCATTTTGTTTTTTACCAACATAGCAGTGCTAGCAAAGACGTGGTAGTGGGTGCAAGGAGCATCAAAGAATATATTTGCATGTTTTTTTTTAAATATATTCTTTTGATGGAATTTAACCATGTTGTTCCTTGCCCCCGCTACCACGTTTTTATTGGCACTGCTATGTCAACAAAGGGAGACTCGAACATGGATCCCCAGAGGGAAAGGGTGTGGCACAAAGGTCAGAGCTGCAGACTCGGGAGCTGGGGATCCATAATTGAGTCTCTGTGTCGGCTCAACATCCTGTGATTCTGGGCAAATCACTTAATTTCCCCCGTGCCCCTGGAGAGTGTCTGTATAGCTACACTGCATAAATCTAATTTAAATTAAGCAAAAGGGAAAAAAAACAAGCAGCGATTTTCTGACGGGGTGGTGGGGGCAGCCAAGCAGTGTTGTGGAAGGGGTGAGGGGATGGGAGAGATGGCACAAATTATGGCACAAATTATGGCACTGCAAATGAAGTGTAATTTAAATTAAACAAAAGAAAAATGAGCAGCGACCTCGGAGGGGTGGTGCGGGTGGGCAAGCAGTGTAGTGGGAGGGTTGAGGAAGTGGGGGAAGGCACAGGGAGATTGAGTGATGGCACGACAAATGAAGCAGACCGAAGTTTCATGCACTTAGTAAACAAAACAGAACACTTAACAGGCAGGCCACCAAAAAAAATCAGAGTGCTCTCAAAGTATAAATAACCTGAAGAGTAAGAACACAAGTAACAGGGGAAGTGCTAATGGGAGGACACAAAAGTTCAAAAGTAGGGACTACTAAGTGTATTCACCAATCAAAAGCCAGCATTTACAATGGACAGTAAGAGGAACCAATGAAAAAGATGGGTGGTTCTTGAAGCCCATATTCTAGATACAGCATGTCTCAAAGAGACCTAAAAAAGACCCTTAGCAGTTATTCCCTTCAATCTCGAGACAGGCAGAGGTTATGGGAAAGGAAAACCTCTCTATGGACGACCTTCCCTAACTATTTCATAGTCTCTTTCATATGAAATTAAAGGAGGTTGTCCTGTTATCACTCAGTGAGTGAGATCATGCAGTAAGGAGTGCAACATTCTTGATAAAGAGAGGGCCGTCTCTCCTCAGAGCCCATACATAAGCTCCCTTAACGGGCCTTACGTGATCTGTAAAATGGGATTGAGGCAGTAGGGAGGTTTGCGGTTACCGTACATAGGATTGTACTATTTGGAACATCACCTCTCCCAGTTCTCGCCCTAGATAACCAAGGCCAAAGACCCTCCTTTATGGCTCTATGCGTAGCGATTGAAAGAGACACCCTGGCAGGAGTAAGGAGTATATATGGTTTATATAGATTTAAGCAAACACAAAAAGATGATGGACGGAGTGCTGAAACTTTTCAGACACTCACCCCCAGTCACAGATCTGGGTTGAATCCATCACCGTTCTTTAGCTCAATTCGCCACCTCAGTTCAGATCCAGCTATATGCAAATCAGTCTTGACCCTGTGCCTCATTGGAACAGTCCAGCCCGAACTGCCAAGCCAGGTCTTCCCTGAACCAGAAACAAGCATCCTGGGACGGGTTTCGGGATAACACCCCTCATCAGCCAGGCTAGCTTGAATCCAGTGGCAAAGTGAGCAAGGGACCTACGTCTGGGCATACTCTGCCAACTTAGGGTCGAACAAAGCAAACACAAAGAGATGATGGACGGAGTGCTGAAACCTTTCAGACACTCACCCCTAGTCACAGATCTGGGTTGAATCCATCATCGTTCTTTAGCTCACTTCGCCACCTCAGTTCAGATCCAGCTATATGCAAATCAGTCTTGACCCTGTGCCTCATGGGAACAGTCCAGCCCGAACTGCCAAGCCATGTCTTCCCTGAACCAGAAACAAGCATCCTGGGACCGGTTTCGAGGCAACACCCCTCATCAGCCAGGCTAGCTTGAATCCAGTGGCAAAGTGAGCAAGGGACCCACATCTGGGCATACCCTGCCAACTTAGGGCGAACAAAGCAAACACAAAGAGATGATGGACGGAGTGCTGAAACTTTTCAGACACTCACCCTCAGTCACAGATCTGGGTTGAATCCATCATCGTTCTTTAGCTCACTTTGCCACCTCAGTTCAGACCCAGCTATTTGCCACTGGATTCAAGCTAGCCTGGCTGATGAGGGGTGTTAACTGGGGTGGCGAAGTGTGCTAAAGAACGATGAAGGATTGAACCCAGATCTGTGACTGGGGGGTGAGTGTCTGAAAAGTTTCAGCATTCCGTCCATCATCTCCTTGAGTTTGCTGTGTTCGTCCTAAGTTGGCAGGGTATGCCTAGACGTGGGTCCCTTGCTCACTTTGCCACTGGATTCAAGCTAGCCTGGCTGATGAGGAGTGTTACCCCGAAACCGGTCCCAGGATGCTTGTTTCCGGTACAGGGAGGACCTGGCCTGGCAGTTCGGGTTGGACTGTTCCCATGAGGCACAGGGTCAAGACTGATTTGTATATGGCTGGGTCCAAACTGGGGTGGCGAAGTGTGCTAAAGAACGATGATGGATTGAACCCAGATCTGTGACTGGGGGTGAGTGTCTGAAAAGTTTCAGCACTCCGTCCATTATCTCCTTGAGTTTGCTTTATATAGATTTAAACATACACTGAATGTATCTGATAACCGCATAATTAGGGCATGGTTTTTGTGTGGTAACCGGCACATTCACTATTGCGCATCATCCCCTGGTTCCACACATCAGCACCCGTTTGGAACAATATAAGCCTGACAATGGGGGGCTCAACGCCGTTATTGCGGGATTGGGAGGTGGAAGGTCTCCTTATTATACATCAGCTTATCTCAGATGACACCCTTTCTCCTTTTGCAGATCTGAGTACTACATACAATCTGGATCAAAGCCAGGCCTGGAAATACATGCAATTGTTGCAGTGCCTTAGAGCCCATCCTTCCCAGACTCCCTGACCCCTTCTACCTATCGGGGACTCATTTTGGGTATCTACGGCCTAGTAATAGATCACACTGACTCTTCACAAACATTAGAACTTACTAGACCCCACTGGCAGCGTATGCTGGTTCATACATATTCGTTAGAGGCCTGGTCCGCGTTGATGTCCTCCCATGATTCATTTTTGCGAGAGGACATGTTAAAGTTTTCTTGTTTTAAGCACCTGCACCATTGGTATTGGTCGCCTAGTAAACTTTATAGATTAGGCCTTTTGCCACACACCTCTTGCTGGAGACATGTGGAGGATGGCTGTGACATGATTCATATATGTGTAAGTGTTGTAAACTAGTGGGTTTTCGAAGGAGGTATGGCTGGTCCTTTTAGAACTCGATGACATCACGTCGGCCCCATCCCCCAGACTAGCACTACTCCATAATATGTCAACAGTGTTGTCCATTCTGAACATTGGAAGAGGTGGGTGGCTGCTGGGCTGGCAACAGCAAAACCATGTATTCTTAGATTATGAAGGAACCCCATGGTACCCACCGGGGATGTCTGTTAATCTGAAATGATGAAAATTGCTGACTGCAGAAAACCATATGTATGATGAATGATCACTGTACACTTATGATCGGCTATGGGAGCCCTTTACAGCTCCAAGGTGATAGGTCTGGTTGTGAGTCACATGTCTCACTTGATGTCCTTGGGAAATGGACTTTAGCACATATCATTGTGTATATAACACACCAGAGAATGTGGGCATTACTGGTGGGCGAAGCATATGATTTCTGCTGTGTACCGAATAATGAGATCCAGGGTCTCACCATGACACGAGAGGGGGAAATTTAGATGCCTGGTTACTTATAACAAAATCACTGGAGTTGGAAAGCCAGTAGTCTTGTCAGGGTTGGCTGAGGAGTTATGTCAGATATCATTTGTAGAGCGCAACACTGTCATCCCTAGGGGTAGCTGGGCACTGAGGGTGCAATATCTACGTCAAACAGCCAGGTCTTGAGTCTCTTCCTGAAGTCTGCTAGGGAGGGTGATGTTCGGAAGTGGAGGGGCAGGTCGTTCCAGGTCTTGGCGGCGATGTAGGATTGAACCCCGCTGCGGCTGCGACGAATGCAGGGGGTGTGGGTGAGTGAGGAGGAAGGCTAGTGCCTGGATGGTTAATGGAATTTCAGTTGATGGTCGATCTAGGATGGTCCTTGGTCATGGAGGGCTTTGTAGGCATGCCTGAGGATCTGGAACTGGCATCTCTTCTGGATGGGGAGCCAGTGGAGGTTTCTGAGGTGGGGGGTGATGTGTGATTGTTTGGAAAGATCCGGGATGAGTCTGGCTGCTGCATTCTGTATGGTCTGGAGTCTTTTGAGCTGGGTCAAGATGCCGGCGTAGAGGGTATTGCTGTAGTCGAGGCGGCTGGTAATGAGGGCCTGGGTGACAGTCTTTCTGGTGTTGATAGGGATTCATCTGAAGATTCTGTGGAGCATGCAAAAAGTGTGGAAGCAGGAGGAGGAGACTGCATTGACCTGTCGTTTCATGGTTAGTTGGTTGTCATGGAAGATTCCTAGGTTGCATGCATGGTCCGTTGGTGATTGAGTTGGTCCAAGATCAGCTGGCCACCAGCCGTTAGCCCATGCGGAAGTGTTGTTTCTGAAGATCAGTACTTCTGTCTTGTCGAAGTTTAGTCTGAGGCAGTTGTCTCTCCTCCAGTTGGCTAAGTTGATCATGGCGTTGGAGAAGTTTGTTTTGGCATTGGTGGGGTCCTCTGTGAGAGAGAGGATAAGTTGAGTGTCGTCTGCGTAGGAGATTATGTTGAGGCCGTAGGATCTGATGACGTCTGCGAGGGAGGTTATGTAGGTGTTGAATAAGGTGGGGCTGAGTGATGTTCCCTGGGTTATGCCGCAAATTATGTTCTTGGGTGCGGAGGTGAAGGGAGGGAGTTAGATACTCTGTGTGTGTCATGGAAGGAAGGGGCAATCCACTTGAGGGCGTCTTGATGTATGCCGATTTTGTGGAAACTGTTGATGAGGGTGTACTGGGAAATGGTGTTGAACACTGCAGAGAGGTCGAGGAGGATCAGGGCCACAGTTTCTCTGTGGTTGATGAGAGTTGTGATGTCATCTGTGGCAGCAATCAGTGTTTTATCAGTGCTGTGGCCAGCCCAGAATCCTGATTGTGAGGTGTCCAGAAATTCAGTGAGTTGTTGGCTTTCTCGAGTACGTTGGCCAGGTAGGGTAGCAGGGAGATTGGTCTGTAGTTTTTTAGATTGCTGGGGTTGGCAGACGGTTTCTCAAAGAGTGGTTTGACTTCTACATGTTTCCATTTGTTTGGGAAGGTTGCTGTGGTGATGGAGGTGTTGATGATGCCGGTGAGTTCCTAGCTGATTTGGTTTGTTCCAAAGTTGATGATGTGGTGGAGCAGGAGTAGGTAGGCGCCCCGGAGTGGATGAAAGACATGATGGCTATGGTGTTCTTGGTGATGAGATGAGACCAGGTGGTGATCGTTTGGTTGGTGTTCGCTGGTTGGCTGAGGTAGTTGAGGTTGGGGGTGGTGGAATTTGGGTCTAAGTTGTTGTAGATGGTGGCGCTCTTGCTGTGGGAGTAGTCTGAGAGGGTGTCGCAGAGTTCTTGGGAGGGGTGGATGCTGTTCTCTGTGGCTGTTGGGTTGGAGAATTCCTTGTCTATTTTGAAGAGTTCCTTAGTGTAGTTGGCCGCAGTGTCGATCAGTGCAGAGATGGCTGCTTTCTTGGCTTGCTTGATATTATGGTGATAGTTGAAAAGGCTGTTTTGTGAGTGGCTCTATCAGCAGGGTTCTCTGTGATACGCCCACGCTTCTCCACTTGGTAGCAGTTGTGCTTGGTGGTCCTGAGCTCTGGGGTGTACCAGCTGGCATGTTTTGCGGTTTTGTTGGCATTAGTTGGTTTCCTTCGGGGTGACTCAGTCGGTGATCCAGGCAGAGAAGTGGTGGATGGCCTGGTCAAGGTCTGCTGAGGCTTCGGGGTAGGTGCTGGTGAGGGACTGTGTCCACTAAAGTTCGGTGACCTTCCTCCAACTACGGTGGGAAGAGGTGTGACGCTTGGTGATGCTGTGCTGGGAGTTGGAGAAGGTGGAGTGTACAATGGCGTGGTCAGTACAGGTGAGTTCTGTTTGTGGCTGAATTTGGTTATTTCACTGGAGGTGAACATTTGGTTGAGTGTGTGTCCAGCCTTGTGCATGGGTTCGGTGACCAGTTGAGTGAGGCCAATGCTGTTCAGGTTCTATAGGAGGGCAGTGGAGTTGGCGTAGTTGGGGTAATCGATTTGGAAGTTGGGAATGCCGAGTAGGACGGACTGGTCGGAGTCGATGGCCAGGGGGCGATGAGGTAGGAGATGCCATCGGAGGAAGTAGGTCGGGGTCCCGGGGGTCTGTAGGCGAGGGTGCTTCTTACCGTGGTCTTCTCTTCTGTCTGTAGTTGGAAGTTGATGTGTTCCATGAGAGACGTTGGGTCGTTGTTGGTGAGGGTGCATCTGATGTTTTCTGTTGAAAATGGCCCTTTCTAGGGTGCTTTTCCTCGACTTTTTGCTTTTCTCCTTCCCAGTTTTCTGCTGAACTGGATGCTAGCCTAAGGACTTTGAGTGCGTTTGACACTGCCATTCAGTGTCAAAGCGCTGTGCTCATCATATATATGATTGGCTGATTCAAGTTAGTTGTACGCCCCTTGCCAAGGGGTAAGACATCGACCCAGGGCATGTATCTCAAATGCTCCTTCATGGGCCTGCAGCACTGGTTGTGTGTCCACGGAGATAGCTCATCGATTGTGCAACAGGTTTGCCCTGGTGGGGCCTGTGTGCACAGGTTACTATTACTCGGTTTGGCATTTAAAGAACTATGTGCAAAGGTTCGGCATATCTCATGCTATATCTGAGTTCTTCCTGGTGACAGAGTGCGGTGTTGGGAAGAGGTAGGGCATGTGCGTGTGTGTGTTACATGCAAGGGTCGTGAATGGCACCGGGTGGTGTGTTTGGTATGACGAGGCCTGATTCTCGCATTGGGTTAGCATGAGGGAATGTAGGGAAAGACTATTGAGCAGTATTTCCTACAGGCAGAGTAGGAGCAGTATCTTGTTTGATATCGATGAGTTCGTAATGGCGAACCCTCTCCGGTAGTGCTAGTGGATCCGACAATACGTGTGTGAAAATGTCACTTTTGGGAAAGTGGGCACTTCAATGCTCATGGCTCTGTGTGCCTGTTGGCCTGTCTCCAATTCACATGTGGGTGCTAGGGGGACAGCTGCATCTGAGCATTCCTGACTGAAGGCCATAAACTAGGGGCTCAAGGGAAACTGCGGACCTCTGCCTCGGAGGGGCCTTTCTGGGAGGGTTACGTGACGATGGAATTGGCACCTGCATTCCAAGGGGCAGGGTCTTGGATCCACTACAGATAGTGATCTAACCTACCCGGGTAGGGTGGCGGTCAGGACAGAATTTAGAGAGGGCCTGTGCATTTGAAAGGTAGCCTCTTGAACTGATTGCTTCTTCAAAGGCCACCATGGGTATAACTACTGGGACTCTGGCCTCAGCAGTTAGAGATGCTTTTGGATTTGGAACCTTACTACGATGCTGGGACATCGATACGTGGGATCTTTAGGGCAGGAGGGACTGCAAATGGACTATCTGCAGACTTGTGGTGGCCTGGGGCTCGTCGTTCTCCAGGAAGGGGACTATCACTTGGTGGATTTTGCCTGGACGTTCAGGACTGTCCTGGCCCGGGTCCTGAAATATGCTTCAAGGGCCGGTTAGCTGGCCTCTTTTCAACAAGATTCCAGGGACACAAAGGATCTCACAGTTTCCAAGAGATCGTAAGGACCGCACTGGGTGTGGCAGAAATGGGTGGAAGTGATCGTTGGTCGGGACAAGGACAGTCCTGACGTACACCATCATCTCACTGTGCAGAGGAGTGTGTTCATAAAGATTAGCAGCCACCTGAGGTGCTCAGACATGAGGAGTTTGAGAAGTGCGGGGAAGCTTGCAGAATGCGAGGGACCCACCCTTGCAACCAAGGGCACCTGTGCTAGCTTGCACTCTAGAGCATGTGATGTCCGAGGAGTGTAGGTGGAACCTGAGCTGGGAGCTCAGACCGTCTTCGACCTCCAGATAGGGAGGACGACAGTGCATGGACATTGCAGCCTCTGTCCAAAGTTGTTGGATCCCTCTCCCTGGACCCACGCCACAAGGTACTGTGTTCTAGAGAGCATCGTGACAAAGCCTGAGGGGTTTCGTGTGCCTTGTGGGCACCTGCAGCTGACTGTCGGGGGCTACAGCAGTTCAGACCTCTGCCTGAGGGGAAACATTTCACCAGACTTGGAAGTGCACCAGCTTCCTGGATCACAACCTTTTGTTAATGGGGAGATCGCAATCCCGCACTCGTGCAGGTGCCGTTGGGCACCTGGAGGTCTATGCCGGATGGACGAAACTAAGTAACTGTTTCTTACCATTTTTTTTTTTTTCATTTTTTTGTTTAAATCTCTTTATTGGTCTTTTCTTACTTTTCCTTTTCTTACATTGCATAACAATACAATAATATCTAGAGCATAATTCAATTCCATAGAAAATATCACAATAATAAACTTTGTATGTGAACAGTTTGCGTTACAGAAGAGTGATTACGTTTTGCTGTGACTCACACACAGATTACCAAACGGCAGTTTCCCATGTATCATTGTGATTACCTGCCCATCTCACACCTCCGTGGTTTCCCACCGTCTTATGTGGTTGCCAACGTCATGTGTTAGCATGATTCGTTGAAATCGATCTATTAATACCCAGCGTGTGTGATATCAGCCTATGCAGAAAATATCCATGTATGGTCGTTACCATATTGCAATACTGAGGTTTCGCAAAAGAAACAGGGCTTAGGATGAAAGAGAATGCGCCAATAAGACATTCATTATCTAACTAACAACATCGCACAACATAATTAAGGAACTGCCATCTAAAAAACAAATAAAATTGTCATTTCCTAACTGAGTGCAATACCATGCATCCTATACATTACAGTGTGGTAACTCAGCAATGTGGGACACAGACTCATGTAAATGCTGAGGGTTCGTTTTGCGTTGGTGGGGGGTTGAGCAGTCAGGGGTAGGGGACCTCCCATATCTAGCTGCGCCGATGTAGTGGTGTAGTACAGTTTGTTATTTCTATCCGCTAACGTCATGCCCTCCGTGGGTCGGGATCCCTAACGTGGAAGTCATGTATCGGTTTCATTTTTAAAGGCTGTGAGTATAGTGTCCCAGTGCTGTGCAATGGGATGTTTGCGGAGCCCCGCGATTTCCTCCCTGTGCAATATTGTACTCTCCGCCTGTGCCCATATCGTGAGTGATCTTTCCCAGCTGATCACCTCTGGGGTGTCTGCATGTTTCCACCTTTTCGTAATTAAGCGCTTTGCAACTATCAATCCCAGGTCTCTAAACCGTGATGTGACTTTGTTTTTTTTGGACCTGACATAGACCCCTAATATGCAAATTTCCCATGTGGGCGGCAGAGATGTGTCAGTACAGAGCGCTAGGGCTGTGACGACTTCTCGCCAATAATTTTGGAGGGAGGTGCATGACCATAGCATGTGGAGCAGATCCGCGTTGTGCTGCCGGCAGCACGGGCATTCAGATGTGGTAATGTTGAAATATTTGTTTATCTTGTCGGGCGAGAGGTATGCCCTCTGTTTGATATACGTTTGTATTAACTTAAATTTGGAACTTCTTGGAATATAGGTAGAGCCAGCCAGAATGACGTCCCATTCCTTGTCAGTCCAGGGTTGGCCTCTGTCTGCTTCCCAGCGGGTGCAGAGTTGTAGCATTGGTTTCAGCGTGTGTGTAAGTAAGGCTGTCACCAGCCAGTGCACTATATGCGATCCCGCCCCCATTACGTGCAGATATTGTAGTAATAAATGTGTTGGTGGCTCAGCCGTTAGATCTCCCCAAAAGGCCGATAGAGTTCTCATGAGGGAGGCATGCAAAAGGAATTGCCCTGCATTCATGTCTGTGTCGTCTGCCAACGCCTCGAATGTTAATAGTGCGCCATCTCTGTAGAGGTCACCCAGGGTGTCTATGCCTGCTGTGTGCCAATGTGTGAGAGTCGCCTCGGAGGTACCCGCCCTTCCCCTAGGCGTCCCCAACAGTGGCAATATCGGGGCATATGGGAGTGTCGCGCGGGTGAGATATAAGCTCCTCTTGTAGCATCTATACGCTAACCCCAGGTGTAATTGAGATGGCCGTGGTGGCTTGGCAATCGGATGGAATAGGTGGTAGATTTGAGTATGTGCCCACGGTTGTTGCAAGGTTGCCGTGTCTTCCAGGCTGTCGCCGTTCAGCCATTTCGTGACCCATTGTAGCTGAGCTGCTAAATAATACAGTTCCATATTGGGGACAGCCAACCCTCCCTGACTAGTAGGGGCATATAATTTCCACAATGCGACTCGAGGCCTTCCCTTGTTCCATATGAAGTCTCGGAACAGACGCTCCAGCTCACGGAAAGTCTTGGTTGGGACATAAACTGGGAGATTCGAAAAGTAATATAATAGCTTGGGAAGGACAATCATCTTCAACAGGGTAATGCGGCTCATTACATTCAATGGGAGCGACTTCCAAAATTGGATTTGGGCCCTGACCGCTGTAATCGCTCTCATTAAATTGCCCTCTAGCAAATCGTCAGGTGTCCGATATATGAAGACCTCAAGATAGCGAAAGGTGGTGGGGTACCATGGAAGCAGTGAGCCATTAATGAGTGCGCTTGTTTCCGCCGTATCTGCGTTGAAGGGATAGACCCCTGACTTGGCCCAGTTAACTCGAAGACCCGACATCTCTTCAAAGGTCCTCAGTGCATCCGCAATGGACTTGGGAATATCAGTAATGTCTCGCACATACAACAGTAAGTCATCGGCATAGAGGGACACGGCATGCATCCCATCTCCTAACTGTATGCCCCACGTCTCACTACTACCACGGAGCAGCATCGCCAGGGGCTCCATGGCCAGAGAAAAAAGTAGCGGGGACAGCGGGCAACACTGGCGTGTCCCCCGCCTCACTCTGATAGGATCTGATATGAGCCTACCTGTGCGGACCCGAACAGTAGGGCGCTGATACAGCAGTTGGACCATACTTAGATAATGGTCGCCAAGCTCGTGCTTATTCAGCACTGCCGCCAGGTATGGCCATTCCAAAGAATCAAAGGCCTTCTCCAGATCCAATACCAAGCAACCAGAGCGAGGCCATCTATGCGTTGCATACTGCTGTATCCTAAAAAACCTACGGAGGTTGAGTGATGTGTTCCTAGTGGGAACAAACCCGTTCTGGTCTGGATGTACCAGTGTTCTCACTAAGGGTGAAAGACGCTTAGTGAGTAACGATGCAAAAATTTTGTAATCGGTATTTAGGAGTGCCAGTGGACGGTAAGAGCCTAAAGATTCAGGGTTTTTGTCAGGTTTGAGGAGAGATACCAGCAGGGCTTCATTTTGCGTTTCAGTAAGCGCGGAGTCTTCCAACGCATTCTCATACACCTTCAGCAGCTGTGGTATTAAGATATCTGCATAAGCCTTGTAGAACTCGGTCGGCAGACCATCTGGCCCTGGTGACTTCCCATTAGATAATGAAAATATGCTGTCCCGTATTTCCTCTGCACGAAGAGAATCGTTTAATTCCGTTTTTTGTGTGCGCGTAGGTTGCGGCAGATCCATCTCTTCTAGGTAGAGCTGTAGTTCTAGGGACGTAACCTGTGTGCGAGATTCGTATAGGCCCCGATAGTGGGTCACAAACTCTTCATGTATCTCTCGCTGTGTATATGCTATGCCCCCGGCCGCCGTGCGCACATATGCGACAGGGGACGATGACTCATCTTGACGTATGAGCCACATGAGCAATTTTCCAGCCTTGTCCCCCATGTGATGTGTCCGCGCTGAGTGTGCGGCATAATTAAGACAACGCAGCCGTTCCAACAATCTTGTATGCTCCTCCCTGTGGCTGACAAGCTGCCTTTGGGACCCCTCGGTCGCTTCGCGCTCGCCAGCCGCCAGCTTTCTTTCTAAGGTGGTGAGTTCTGTTTCAAGCTGCACTCTAATACCCGCCTGCGTACTCAGGCAGTGACACCGTACTACTACCTTGAGAGCGTCCCACTCTAACTGTGGCGATGAGGCTGTGCCTGCATTCTCATCAAAGTACTGGCCCATCCTAGTCGCCAGTAAATCACGGAATGGTGCATCAAGTAGGACATCTGGCTGAAGTCGCCATATAGGTATTGGCGGCACTGCGTCTTCCCATTGCAACTCCATCATGTGCGGGTTATGATCAGGATGTGTCCGCCCCATATAGTAGGACCCGGAGACACTCGAGAGAAGATAAAGCGGTCCAGACGCACATAGAGGTCGTGCGCTCCCGAGTAATAAGAGTATACCCTATCGTGTGGGTTGCGGTGACGCCAAACGTCAGATAAGTGCCAGTTTGTGGCCCAGTGATTTAATGCTTTCGCAGCGGTGTGTGTAGCAGTGCCAGGTAGGGGAGGAAAGGACCAGTCTAGTGATACATCCAACACACTATTGTAGTCACCGCCCAGTATCATAGGAACATCGTGCCACTTAGCAAGTTTAAGGGAAATTAATTCCAAAAAGGCTGCCTGGTCCGTGTTGGGAGCATACAGTGACGCAAGTATGATCTGCTTTCCGTCTAAAACTCCCTTGATCATGACATACCTACCCTCTGCATCTATATAAGTGTCAACCACTCGGAAGAGAGTCCCCGGCTTTACCCACACCAACACCCCCGCGCATACGCCGAGTAGCCCGTCGCGTACAATTGACCCCCTCCAGCACCTATGTAGCCGCGCTACTTCTGTCTTATGCAAGTGCGTCTCCTGTAAGAGTGCTATGTTTACGTGGTGCCGCTTCAGATAGGAGTAAATTAAATATCGACGTGACGGACTGTGAATGCCTCTCACATTCCAGGACCCAATCGTGATAGGTGCCATGTCTTTTGAGAACTAGCGACACATGGGGTCCAGCCAGACCAAGGGGTGGGGTGAGTCAGTGCCTCGCGCCTGTAGGCGGGTCTAGAGTGTGTCCTTCTGTGCATGGCAGTGTCGCAGCTGTCCCAACTCAGTGTGTAAAGGATAGCATGTTGAACAATAGAATCATTGGCAGCAGTAACAACTAAAAATACAGTTATAATAACATACCGGCTAACGTGCAACAAGCAACTGCCTAAACTTAAAATGAATACCAGAAGGGCGAATTTGCAACGGGCAATCGTCCAAACTACATATGCAAGCATCATGCAATCTATGTCTGGGGGGGGTGCGCTGCGCGCTGCAATCCATAATTGTCTAGGGGGAGGGGAAGTCTCCCCGGAGCCCCCACATTGCTAGCCAATCATAAATCTTTCAGTGCTGTACCCACCGGGATTAACCTGTAGCCTGCTCCAGTGGAGAGCAGGGGGTATTTTATGCCATATCTTAAACGCTGTTTCGCTAACTAGTGAGAAGAGTGCAGCCGCATTTGACAGTGCTAGAGTGTAGCATACAATTGTGTGTGCTCTCCATACCTAGCACTTCACATTAATACACATCTTACAACCATATACTTGCTTGTGCAGTCACGAGACATAGACAAGGCCGAACAGAAAGATACAGCAGCAGTCATCAAACAATGTCATCAGCTGTCTGGGGAGTGACAACTGGCTGTTCACTGGAATCTTGTGTGGTTAGAGGGTCATCCGAAAGGTCTTCACCATCACTGACTTGGTCTTGCTGGCTGGAGATGGACACGCATTCCTCCGCCTGCGACTCGCTGATACTTGCCACAGCCTGAAGAGCGCCTTGCTGGCCTTGCAGTACTTGTTCAGGATCTGGGCCAGTCTTTTGAAAGAATTGGGAGTGCTTCAATTTGTTCCCCCTGGGGTGGCGACGACGGGGAGTCCCACCAGCCGGCTTGGTTTTTGCACGGTCGGGCGATAGCTCAGCCCTCGGGGGAGAGTACGTATCAAGCCAGTCCTCAACCTCCTCAGGTGTAGCGAAAAAATGTGTTTTGCCCTTCGCCACCACTCTCAGGCGTGCCGGGAATAATAAGGAGTATTTTAAATTGTTCTGTCTCAGGCGCCTCTTCACCACCATGAATGAGTGCCTCTGCTTTTGTACTTGAATTGTGTAGTCAGGAAAAAACATCACCTTTTGATTGTCCACTTGAATCTCGCGCAGTTTTCTGGTTTCCTGCAATATCGCGTCCCTGTCCCTATAATTCAAAAGCCGAATCAGGAGCGGCCTGGGATTAGACCCTGACGGCAAAGGTCTAGCTGGCTCCCGGTGCGCTCTCTCCACCACAAAGTGCTGGGAAAGGGTGTCTTCTGGCAAGAGGGCTCGCAGCCATAATTCTACGTAGGCGACAGGGTTTCTCCCTTCTACTCCCTCCGGGCAGCCCCACCACCCGTACATTGTTGCGTCGGGCCCGGCCTTCCGCGTCTTCCGCCCTGTCCTCAAGAAAGTCCACTCTGTTGAGGAGGTGTTGTATATGCTTGTCCGCTTCTGCCACCCGAGGCAATATCTCCGCTGCCGCGGTTTCAAGCGCACTAGTGCGGTCCGCTAATTTGCAATGGTCTGCATGGAGAAGTGTTAGGTCAATGACTGCCTTGTCAATTTTGCCTTCCAAAGCAGTTCGGGTATGATTCAGGGTCTCCCCTAGTTTTTCCACCGCTGCCAGGACCGCATCTAACTTGCCAGACATGATGGCCGGAGATTCTGCATCTGCCATGGTGCCCACCTTGGCTCTTGTTTGTGGGGGTGGAGCCGGTGTACCAGTCATGTTCATTTTAATCCGTCTGCCCCGCGACATCGATCTAGGGGTGGTCGCGTGGTTGGGATGGTACACCTCAATTAGGCATCCGGTCAAGCTGTAGCTGTGCGGCTAGACCCCTCCGCTGTACTCCAGGGATCGCCTTCAACATGCGCTTGCCCAACAGAGCCACCTGCACCTCCACTCCTGCACCCCTCTCGCTTCGACAGTAGGCAGCACTCTGGCAGACTCAGTCAGTGGAAGCACCCCCCAGTTATGCAGAGGAGCCAGCTCTGGGGCAGCACATCAGGGGGCCAAGCCATAGGCGAACCGCTCCGCACCCACTCGCCCGCCGGGCTTCCAAATCCCACATCGTAGGGCGAAATCGTAGTTACAGCCTCACCTCAGGTCTCGTGAGCACTGTCAGGATCGCCTCCGTCCTCCGCTTCCGCAGCTTAAGTCACTCGTAGTTGCGCATGGCCACTGCGCGGCATGTCTCGGCCACAGTAGGCAGAGACTATTTCCACAGGCCACGGGGGGATGCCTCACAGGTCTAGGGCTCGCCGGGACCGCAGATACTCGGGGGTCACAGTCCAGACGTGGGCCTCTAGCGCAGGTGTCTACCACCCGGCAGGCTCCGGCGTCAGCTGCTGACTCCAGCCCAGTCCCAGCGTCGTCTCGGTGCGGCCACCGCGCTGGTCTCCTACTCTCTCCTCAGGCTTGTCTGCAGGGGATCGAATCGACGGTAGCGCCAGAGCGTCTGTCTCAGGTCAGCAGGTGTCGGATGGCTGTCCCTCTGGCGGTGTGATTCACTGTAGGCAGAAAGCGGCCGCAGCAAGCGAGCCGACGGCAGTCCGCGCGATGTGCGCCACTGTGCAAGGCCTGGTGGGCGGGGTCAGTCCCCGAGCTTGCGTCAGCGGCCGCGCCGGCTCCTCGGCGTCCCGCCGGGCCGCAGTGGAATCTGCGGGCCCCGGTGCGGAGAATTCAGTCCGATCGCCCCGAAACTCACAGCGGGGTCGCAGGCCAGGTTCAGCAGCTGTTAGGGCAGATCTCAGCCCCGGCGAATCAGCGTATGCGGATATTTTAGGCCAGCATGAGGAGCCTCCGACAGAGCTCTACACCAGCACGTCTGCCTCCATTGCCAGCGTAGCCACGCCCCCGTAACTGTGTCTTTCCATGTTAGGTGGTTCTGACTGTCTCGTCAACGGGGTGCCAGCAGAGGCAATGTGTATCGTTGGATGGTGTAGGTGAATGACTGATGAGCGGGGTTTTGAGCCACAATCAAAGCTCTGTGACTGTTTGACATTTCTGCAAATAGGAAAGTTTGACAATTGCATATAACTGTGAAGTGTATATACAATGTGTATCTCGTTTTGATTTCAATGGGGAAGTTTGACAATTGCATATAACTGTAAAGTGTACATACAATGTGTATCTAGTTTTGATTTCAGTGTGTGTGTAATACAAAGACGTGTTTTATATATACGGTGTGGAGTCTTTTGAGGTTACGCAGTGTGTTGCGAGGGTGGTGTTGTGCCAATACTTTACACTTGGGCCATGAGGATAAGCCAGACTGCTGGGTGCCAAGCTACCTAAGGAGGAGCACAGGTTATCAGACATGTGTAAAGTACTCATCCTATCTAGAGTGGTGGATTCTGACTGGCTTCGATGCGTCCCTGCCAGCCAGAAAAAAGCTTGGTCTAACAGTTTCCTTGAAGATGATGGTGATTCCTGCCTCCGTTTCCTGGTGCAGTCTCGGTGTAACATCTTGTAGCCGTTGGGCATGGCAATGGAGATGTTGGGTTTCGAGGAGGAGTTGAGCCACGTTTAGGTGATGAAGGCGACGTCAGTGGAGAGGGTGGTGATAGTGTCCTAGATTTCCATGGCGTGCTTGCAGAGCCTTGAGCAGGATGCATTGGAGCTGGGTTGTTCGTGATCTTCTGGGTGGGAGTGGTGCTGGATCCTTCGTAGGTTGTGCTTCAGGAGAAGTGGCAGTGTCGGCAGGTGAAGGGTCCTTTGGTTGAATCGATGTGAGGAGGTGAAGCAGCTGTTTCGGTGTTCGGGGTCCAGATCAAGGAGTTCCGTGGTGGTGTATCGATGGGTGGGGGGAAGGCCCGGGATCTTGGTGCTTGGCGCTGTCCAGACACGGACAGGCGCAAACGGGCTTGCCTTTGTCGCGCTGGTGGCAAGACCGCACAGTGGCCTCCATTTGTAGTCATGGGAGGGGCTAACAGGGAGGGCCGGGATTAGGAACAGCGGGAAGCTGGAAAAAATGGCGATAGTGGGACAGTCACCAGCAACCCTGACCCAACCTTAAGCAGGAATATTTAGTATTAGCCCAATAGCAATCCCACAAGAAAAATTAAACAACAAAATTAAGACTATTAAAAGGGCAGAAAGAAGAAGCGGCCCAGGAGCCTTAGCAGTTCCCTTGGACTGAATCTACGTCCTCGAGGTTTGGGGCAGGGAGGCTAAGTGGTAGGAGGGCAGGAGAGCGGCGCACTGACCAGGAGGTCTGAGGTCAGGGTTCGGTATAATCGGTGGTGGAGATGACAGGTGTTGCTGTTACGAATACTCCGGTATTTTATTCTCTGTAATTCATTCCACCTCCGTTTTGCAAATGTGGATTCTATAGTTGGCACTAGACGGACTGTTAGATTGGATGCTGTAGTAGAGTAGAAGGAAGGAACGAGATAGTTCCCTTGGATTGAACGATTGTTATATTTTCCTACTCATGTGATCACTTTTCCCCAATATTCTGTGAGCAACTAATAAATGATGACCCTTTGCTGTGTGCTACTTGTACATTGCAGAAATCAATAAAGAATGAATGATTGCAAAAGAAAGTGATTTGTTGTACAAAGCACGTCCTGTTATGTTGTTGTTCCCGTCCCCATGCTCTGGTAGTGCCTAAGTTCTTCTATTCTCTTGTTTTCTTTAAAGCCCGTCCCTCAGACAGGGCACTGTATGGACCTGTCTGTCATTTGGCTGTAGTTCTTCCCGCCTTGTGGATTTCTTTAACTCTGTGCTCGGCTTTGTTCTCCACAGCAGTCCGCGGAGTGGGATTTAATCAGCGGACACATCTTGAGTTGTTGATGGGTCCATAGCATTATTTTCAATTACTGGAACAGATGTGTCCAATTGTCGGCGCAGGGGCAGAAGTTGTCATTAGTGAATCATGGCCCTGCTATGTATTTAGCCTGTTTCTGGCCTTCATTCTTAGTTGGAACCTACTAGACAGCTGTCTTGAAAGAATATTGTGGCTTACCAAGAACATCGACGGGCTTAGAGCCCGCACCTTGCTTACCATTAATTGGCTTTCCTGTCACTCTCGTTTGCCTGCTTCTTATTTGTGTACCAGCTTGTCATTTCTGTGGCTGTCCCTCCCATGGAGTATTGCCTCTTTACCACGGCTTTGATTGGCTGGCTGCCTCCATTGCTTGCTTTTCAAGCACAATTTTTTTGTGTTAAGTTCTCCATAAGAATTCACATTTTCTTCGAGCTGTCATCATCGTGTACTTCTCTTCCCCTGCACTCCGTTCTGCTGTCACCCATGTGCTTCTCTCCCTGCCCATTCCTTGTTGCTCTCGCCCCTGTGTTTCTTCGCATTGCCTGTCTGCGTTGCTTCTCCCCACCCGTGCCCTCCTCTCTCCCTGTTGTTCTCTCCCCCCACTCGTGCCCTCACTCGTGCCCTTCATGTTGCTTCCCCGCAACTCCTGTGTTGATTCCCCGCCCCTCTCACTCTCCCCAATGTTACTTTCATGTTCCGTGTTGTTTTGGCATCCCCAGTCCTCCACCGTGTTGCTAATGTGCCCCCATCCTTCCCCATGCTTTGCATATTTTATTTTTTTCTTAGTTAACAATCCAAATTGGATTAGTAACCAAAAAGAAAAAAAAGCACCCGCATCATGATCTAGGGGAGCGAATGCGTAGAGCTCTGAGCATGCATGCTTGGTTCTCGCACCTGCAAAATTACGTGGGTGGCTGGGTCAAAGGTTTTTTTTTATAATGTAGCCACACTGCACAGCATTGGCGAAACTGTGCAGCGTGGCTGAAAATTATTGGCACAGCAAATAGGTCTCAAATGTACGACCTATTGGCTTTGCCAATGCTTGTTTTTCTTTCGTACCTGCAGTTCAGAGGCCGGTTGCATTCCACGGAGAATAATTAGAGGATCCTTGGTGGAATTAAGGTTGTGTGCGGACTCTCCTCAGATTCATTGGCGCTACACTTGCTTTAGGTAAATCGCTTAAAAAGTGGATTCCTTTTTTCCTTTAACTTGTCTTAGTAGGTCAGAATGATATATGAATAATTACCTCCATATTCCTTTTGCGTTGAATAAAAGGTGGCTAAAGGTATGTGTAATTTGTGGCCTGTGAGACAGCTATAATCCAAAGACAGCTTCTTGTGCCCAGTGCTTAATTAGTGCTGGTGTTTGCCAGTGCTCGGCATTGGCACTTATTTCCGACAGTCCCCCAACTCTCTTTGTAGTCTTGAGCAAAGCAGACCAGCAAAGTGTTTTAAATTTTCAATGTACATTACAATTAAAACAAGCATTTGCAATGCAATAGGTCTCGCATTTACGAGAATTTGAGCTATTGGCATTGTAAATGACAGTGCCTTTTATTTATGTGTTGTATTTAAAACAGATAAATAAGAGGCATTGTCATTTACAATGCAAATAGCTCCAACTCTCGCAAATGCGAGACCTATTGCATTTCAAATGCACTTGGCACCCGTGCTATAATAAACAGAAAGCGTTAGGAGACAGCGTGTCCTGCCTGCAACAGCAAGCAGGAGAAAGCAATAAATAAGACACATTGGGACTTGGAAGCTAACGTCAACGGTTTTCTTTAAAAAGTGCTTACTTGAACTATTGCTTCATATCATTTTCTCAGAACTGCTGCTTCCCTGTGCTCGCCACAGTATCATTTACATTGTTGTCATTTCATTCCACCACTTCCACTAAGACACAGTTCCATGCATTTGCCACTTGTTCTCCGAAAACATAACTTCTACTGTAACCCCATAGTCTCTGGGCTCTAGGCCTAATCGGAATCCCAGAGTAGATTTCAAAAATGTATTACCGGTGAGTACGTGGTTCTTTCACCAGCCCCTACTCACCCTAGCTCGGCTCTCAGACTTTGTATCTGAGAAGCATTACACAAGGAGAGGTTTTACAGCAGCACATCGAACATGATAAATTGTTCTAGTCTTTTTAAAGCCTGCCGGCTGCGCTGAATCACATATTATGAATACATAAATAAGGCTACAGCGGGGAGAGAAGGAAAGGTCAGTAAAATGATGGGTGAGCATGGACCCAGTGGCATCACACCCAGTGGACTGTGAACATGCAGGGATCCCAGATCATGAGAAGGGTCTGGTGCCCTAGCACAGTCCTCGCTGCAAAGGCACATAACACGTGTTAGAAGCAGGGCCAGATGCGCCGCAGTCATCTGTTCAAACTCTCCTATGATCTGCGTGTCCTATTAAGAACATATGCAGTTTACCCAATGACCTTGGAGAAGCACAGTGCTTTACCCAAACGAGGCATAAGACCAAATGCGAATTATAACACAAAGGAGGACTGGCCTAAGCACGGACAATGAGACGAGACTTGTGAATTATCTCGCATTCGTGGTATTGCTCCAGGGACCGGGCACCCGCCCTTCCACGGTAACGCTGGAGCTGCCACTGCGAACAGAATGGAATTTTTTTCTTGTGTGTAATAAAAACGAAACAAAATTAACTAATGAGTAATAAAAACACACTGAGACGGACATTTGGCCAAAAGGAGCATGCAAGGAACAAGCGAATGGTTTCGATGGATGTGCCCTGGGTCAGTCATAGCACAGCGTGGAGCACGACTTTCAACCTAGCTCAACAGGTTAAGGCATCTGCTGCACAGTACTGAGACTGCATTCTATCAAACTCGGAAAGGGGTGGGGTAGGGATGACACTAGAGTTGAGTAACAAATACATCTGCCTGAACAAAAACACAATTCGTTTGTAGTGGACATTCCATGGTAAAGTGAGAGTAAACGGGCATCAGCAGCTGTCGTTGCGCGAATTTCGAGCTTTACTAGAAGTTAAGCACTCACAGGCAGCGCGGGCTTGTTACAGGCATTTAGTAGGCAGCATCTGAGGGGGCTGGAAAATAACACATTTTTTACTCCCACGACGACTAACTACACATAACCGGGAGATCTCACGCTGTGCACTGTGACTCCCCGAAGCGTCAAGGTGTTACTCTTATAACTCAAGCAGTAAAATGCTCAAGGTTTGATGTTTCTTACCTGTACGCTGTAAAAGGAAAATTTCATCACTGGCGGGGACCAGGGTGCTCTCAAAAATTGCGCGCTATAAGAGCACCTCAGTACTCTCGATGTTTCTTCCATCAAAGGTACCTTCAAGAATTATTTACTTTGCCCGCACATTTCCCCTAGTCTGTGTCCAGCCTCGCTGCTATGGGATTTCGGCGTCGCCATTGCTTCCTATTCAAACTGCCCAGATTTGTGCAAGAATCGATGCTGTTCTTTGAAATATTTCATCTTAAGCTATCTCCCGATGGAGCAAAAACAATCCCCTCCATGTGCCTGTAATTGGGACCGTGGAAAGCCATCGATCTGGTGCAAGCTTCCCTTCCGTCTCCTCCTCTCCTCTCCACCCAACCCAACTTACCTTTGGGCAGGCTTCAAGAGCAACGTGAGGCGCTGTCAGCTACTGGGCACTCAACGTGACCGGAGAAGCATTGGATGTCCGGCAGCGCCGCAGGAGAGGTCGCCAGCGTGAACCCTGCGAACCCGGCTCCAGCGGAAGTGGAGAGGGTAGATCCGATATCTCTCTCTTTGTCCTTGGCTGGCAGCCCCCCGCCTCAGGGGAAGTACAGGCGGGAACGGTTATAGCCTTATGGCTAAAGCTGCCAACGATAGAGTTGGGGAACCGGGTTTGAGCCTCGGCGTCAGCATCAACTCCCAGTGCCTACCAAAAACCAAGCGCGTAATAGACACCAATAGGCCATGGGCGGAACAATGCGCCCGTCTTTGGCCAATTGCGTGCAGTCTTTTATAAAAAGACGCACGAAAAGGCCAATGGGGTAGCACAAAAGGAATCGCACACGCACGAGCGTGTGCGATTCCTAGGTCAGTGCTGAATCCCCGTTTTTCAGCTACTAAATGTCTCGCGCAGTGCAACGCTAGGCGCAAGACCTAATAATAAGACCTCATCCAGACCATTCTTAGAACTTTGAGAGACATAGAATATACCAAATTCACACATTAACTTGAGAGGGATAGCTAGTAGATAGCAGCAGTACTGGCGTTCGGCAGCGCTGGCAGGGCCAGTGGGCAGTTCAAGTTGAAGTTGCCTCCATAAACAATTATCTATCTATCTATCTATCTATCTATCTATCTATCTATCTATCTATCTATCTATATATCTATCTATCTATCTATCTATCTATCTATCTATTTTACAAATTAAGCACTGTTTGTGCCTCCGGTCTCCAGTCCCTTCCAGTGCATGCATTCATACCTCGGCTGGGGCAATAATGCGGGCTTTAAATCACCTTCAAATGGTGGTTGGTAAGAATTATGGGGTTGAGGCAAACTTTTTCCTCAGTATCTCGGATCCCAGTCGACTAAAGCATGCAATCCAAGCTTTACATCCTTCTGTGGTCCTTGGGAGGAGTTCTATAAAGTTAGGTAACAATAACTATGTTATATTTCAGTAGGTTTATGAGTATTATAACATTGTATGTGAAATTCCGAAAACGTTTAATGTCTCTTCTGATCTGGTTATTGAGAAAGGTTGATTGGTACATGTATCTGTAGAAACTCTCATCCATCTCACGAGGTTTCAAGGTTCTCAGTTAATGAATGATGGTGAAGTTAACATTCTTAAAATACCCTGACCTTTTTATTCTTGTGAAAACCGAAGCTGTGATAGTAATCTTGTACCGAAGATCACAAAGGTACACGGAGCTATTTTCCTGTGCAGAAAATCACTAGAGGAAAAGTGTCTTCTTGGCGGGGATACCCTCGGGTTTAATACGCGTTATAAATTCATTTTTCATTTCACTTCATTTTCACGTGCAAGCCTTCCAATGTGGAGAGTGGTCCCCAGCTTTGGCTCCACTTCCTGTGAATTCAGTGCTCTTGGAGTGAAGATTGAGGACTCGTAGCCTGCTGTCTCTGTGGTAATGGTCTAGTCTGAGGCGAAGGCTTCTAAAGGGCGGGATCAGGAGTCGATAACACCATGTTGAAGCAGGGAGGGGTTGATTAATCATCTTCAGGATCTTACACTGTACAAGCTCCCAATTAATACAATGCTATTGAATATGCAGACTTGAGTAGGGCATCTGTTTGAGGGGTTTATAGATTGTCTCTTTCCATTAGCCAACAATGTTATGGATCCCACAGGGTTTTGATGGTGGATAGGCCACTTACAAGAGTCCAAGACTTCTGTCTTTTCTAAAGAGATGTAAGGGACGTCAGAAACCACCCTTAGGCGACATATGTAGGTTAAAACCTATTATATAGAGGTTTATTGGTGGAAGACGGCTGTTCAAATCATTATGGGTACATTCATCCAATCTCTTTCTCAGTGCAACAATGACTATTGGCAGCGAGCTTGTTTCTGGACACCAATCTCTTCTAAATGAATGGAGACTTTAGATGCCTATGCTCTTCATGTGTTTCCGCTGGATTCATGGGCCATGTCAAAATCAGTAGCACCCCCTTGTACTGGGGTGTGTCCCCCTGGGCACAAACTAAACCCTTGATAGGGATCAAAATATTTTAGTTCATTCAAAATGACAACAGTAATCCAAAATTCTTCATTCAATGTTCAGTGTATTGTTTGTTATTTCTTCACAAGACTGAATTCATTTTTCAAGTCAAATCATGGTATCAAACCAGACGACTACAATATCCAAAATGCATTGCAGCATCATCCTCTGTCTCAAACATGGATTAAATTCTCCTCGTTTTTATACATCCCAATGCATTTTGGGCATTCTGCCTTTCATCAGGGGATACATCTACAAATGTGAAATAAAATACAATGAGGAAACCTAAATAGTTATGTAATAACTTGAGTGCACAATTTTTTTTACAGTAAAGGCCTGGGTGAACTGGGTTAAATCATGCTTATCAACACGTGTGTCCATCTACGCTTAGATTCAATAGAAGTGAAATTGAGCCGACTACCACAGTGGGAAAAACAGTGGGAAAAAACAAATGCGCAAATAAATATAATTATCTCGAAACGCAAAAACAGTCGCTATCAGTTATCAACTTCCTCCGAGTCCAGCGAATGATGAAGATGAGTGTATGAGACCAGAAATATAACCCAAAAGTGCGCCTTGAATAACACCACAATGACACCAAAAGAAAGGAAGAAGAAAAGTAAAACATGCACGAGGGAAACCCCTCGCTAGATCAACGTGCTGCGTACTCGATGTTCGATGCCTGTTGTATGTACTCACTCGAATGGTCGTGATGGCGTGCTTAGAAACTCCGCATGTATTGGAGTCGAGTATCGCGGCATGCATCTTATCGCCGGTCAACCGGAATTGAAAATAAAAATAGGACTCAATCCAAAAGATATATCAGTGTTAGTAAATAGTGGCGGCCATCTTAACTGATGTAACTAATGTTAAATGTGCGTGTAAATAAACACTTCAATTGTATGAACCCAGATATGAAGATTGATCTAACGCAACAATCAAGCTCAAACAATATAAAAAGCATTGAAAATTGTTATCACAAATGAACATTCGTTGTGATACTGTCCGACAGTCACAACCCAGGTATATAACTCGATCTATAGGCAACAATTAAGAACAACACATATGAAATACTTAGAAAAAATGTTATCACAACTGAACTTTTATTGTGATGTTGTCAAACAGTCAATCAATGTAAATGCCAGCTATAAGTAACACAGGAATCCCATCCTGTCATTCATTCCATGTGGCTTGAGTGCATTAAGATGTCTGATCCAGAAGTTTTCGCGTTGTAACAGGTGGTTATGATTACGAACATAAAAGCAACATACGAACCAAACATCTGAAATCCGCAGTTACTTGTCATTTCATGGAAGCACAACACAACATTAGCCAATTGAAATTCCTTGTCCTGGAGGTCATTGAGAAATTGGAAGGAAGAGACAATCATAACCACCTGTTACAACGCGAAAACTTCTGGATCAGACATCTTAATGCACTCAAGCCACATGGAATGAATGACAGGATGGAATTCCTGTGTTACTTATAGCTGGCATTTACATTGATTGACTGTTTGACAACATCACAATGAAAGTTCAGTTGTGATAACATTTTTTCTAAGTATTTCATATGTGTTGTTCTTAATTGTTGCCTATAGATCGATTTATATACCTGGGTTGTGACTGTCGGACAGTATCACAACGAATGTTCATTTGTGATAACAATTTTCAATGCATTTTATATTGTTTGAGCTTGATTGTTGCCGTTAGATCAATCTTCATATCTGGGTTCACACAATTGAAGTGTTTTTTTACACGCACATTTAACATTAGTTACATAAGTTAAGATGGCCACCACTATTTACTAACACTGATATATCTTTTGGATTGAGTCCTATTTTTATTTTCAATTCCGGTTGACCGGCGATAAGATGCATGCCGCGATACTCGACTCCAATACACGCGGAGTTTCTAAGCACGCCATCACGACCATTCGAGTGAGTACATACAACAGGCATCGAACATCGAGTACGCAGCACGTTGATCTAGCGAGGGGTTTCCCTCGTGCATGTTTTACTTTTCTTCTTCCTTTCTTTTGGCGTCATTGTGGTGTTATTCAAGGCGCACTTTTGGGTTATATTTCTGGTCTCGTACACTCATCTTCATCATTCACTGGACTCGGAGGAAGTTGATAACTGATGGCGACTGTTTTTGCGTTTCGAGATAATTATATTTATTTGCGCATTTGTTTTTTCCCACTGTTTTTTCCACTGTGGTGGTCGGCTCAATTTTACTTCTATTGAATCTAAGGGTAGATGTACACACGTATTGATAAGCATGATTTAACCCAGTTCACCCAGGCCTTTACTGTAAAAAATGTTGTGCACTCAAGTTATTACATAACTATTTAGGTTTCCTCATTGTATTTTATTTCACATTTGTAGATGTATCCCCTGATGAAGGGCGGAATGCCCAAAATGCATTGGGATGTATAAAAATGAGGAGAATTTAATCCATGTTTGAGACAGAGGATGATGCTGCAATGCATTTTGGATTTGTAGTCGTCTGGTTTGATACCATGATTTGACTTGAAAAATGAATTCAGTCTTGTGAAGAAATAACAAGCAATACACTGAATCATTGAATGAAGAATTTTGGATTACTGTTGTCATTTTGAATGAACTAAAATATTTTGATCCCTATCAAGGGTTCAGTTTGTGCCCAGGGGGACACACCCCAGTGCAAGAGGGTGCTACTGATTTTGAGTATCCATTTACGCTCTGGTCCGGAGAGCGATACCCCGGGAGCACAACACAGACTGATCAACATTAAACGTTCCAATTGAACAGTTAGAGAATTAGCAGTGCACGGACTTTAACCTAAAAGATTTCATGGGCCATGTGACAACCACAAGTATGACTGGTCTTTTCATTCTAGACTGCACCAGATTCTAACACTGCTCACTTTTAGAAGTGGAGTTATATGTCATTTATTAACCTAGTCTAGGCCTTGTTGCTAGTTTCTCATTGCCTTTAAAGGAATGAAAGGGTCGTTTCCCTCACATATATCTTTAGCGTGTATGCCAGTTGCTGGGTTGGTAGTCATGTTCAGTAATGGGAATGACTCCCAGTTTTTGATGTTTCTGTACACCCATTGGTCTCTGAACAAGTGAAATGCTTACCTGTGTGGAAAACTGCAGGGTTTTGGTCCATTTTGCAACTGTGCCTTTGTTTTTCTGAGTATGTTATTTCTAAAGCACCAGGTAATAATGTTATCATCCACCGTTCTTTTTCTGGCGTTGTGGAGGGCACTTCTGCATTTTCACATCCATTCAGAAGTCAGATGTTACAGAGGCTTGTTTACCTTTCTGTAATTCTCTTTATGTGGGATGGTGAACTCTGGGACATACAGGAATAAGAATAGTCCCTAGTCCCAATACCGGCAACATCTCCCACCTTCCCATAGGCGAACGTGCATAAATAAACACACAAGACACTTTGTTTATGGGAAAAACTTGTTGCAGGTTTATTCCATACAAGAGTATGCAATAAGGTGGGTTATCTTACGGGTCTGACGGGATAGGGGAGTTCAGCAAACATTCTTAGAAAAGGGTCAGGATTCATTATATCTTACCATGAATCGAGTATATGATCACTTTGCAGCTTATTTTCAAGAATGAAAAAGTCAGTACTTTGTCTCTCATTCAGTCTGAATGAGTGCTCCAGTATGTTTAATGTTAGCCCTTCTGCATCAACGCGTTGAGTTCAGTGCGAGGTTTTCTGTGATCGGGAACCGAGATGTGCCCTTCTTTCTATTAGCATTTCTTAAGATTTTTTTCCTGGGGCAATTGAGAAATCGTCCTATATTTCTAATGGCCTCTTTTTGTTTGTTACATATGTGATTTTCTCTTGCGGAGGTTCCTATTACATTTCCCCTCGAAAGTGTCTTGCCTCATTGTTATCCCTTGACCAATGTTTTGGGTGAGATAAACTCTGTTTGGAGCAAAGATCCTCACTTTTGGGTGGTTATTGTTCATATGAGTTTGTGCATTAGTTAATTCTTCCTTTCTTAGGTTTGGACGTTCTCTACTTTTTTTTCTGCGCTTTCTTCTGGGTTTGTTTCTTGTTTTTGCATCTTTGGAAGGCGGTGTGAGCTATTATATCTAACGAAGGGCAGTAGCTCAGTGAAAGAGGCCCTTGCTTATTGTCTTACAGACACCTAGGGGCTCATTACGATGTCGGTCGGAAAGCCTCCGACCGACACCGTCTCGGACTTGGGACCGACCGACAGGTGGTCTGCAGTTCTGACCACTGGATTCCCATTGTTCCTTAGGGAGCTTCTGTTACGGCCGTAAACCGACCATAACACAAGCTCTTATGGGGAAATGGGTGTAAAAGCCAGCACCCTGTGGCAGGCACCCCATGGTGCCTACCACACAGTGCAGGGTGCAGGGTAAGGGGGCCCTGCCAGGGGTCCCCAAAGTCACTATTCGACAGCCTTTCCGTGTCAGAAAGGCCGGCACGGAAAGGCTGTCGCAATCCGACATTGCAATCCCGATGGCAGAAACACCGTCCATAGGGGGTTACGATGCGGTTCTGACCGACAGGAATACTTCATGCCGGTCGGAACCGAGTCGGAATGACCGCCCTTGTACGTTCCGACCGCGAACAACGTAATCGGGCAGTCGGACCGTAAACTGCCCGAGTAGGTCTGAAGGGCTCCAATGAGGTTGGGGAGCTTCCGACTGTCAGTCGGAGGCTTTCCAACCGACATCGTAACGAGCCCCCTAATGTACATAAGTTCAAATACAGCTAATATGGACTATGTGGGATTTAGATCACCTTACAGAAACTGAATTCTGAATGTATCATAATTTAGTTGTTGTGTGAGGGGGGTCTCACTTACCTTTTTTATTGTGTGCCTTTGGGTGAATTCTGTCATCTCTTTAATCTATTAAACCAGAATGACTCTCCCTGGTAGTATTTGGCAATATACAGGCAAATTGGCAGCCTAACAAGCACACTGATGTTGCCTCCTCGTTCATGTTGATGTGGCTCGCGTCCATGGAAGTATCTTTCTCACTAGAGACTCAAGTATGTTGCCTGGAATTTTTTTTCTTTTATTAAGGCTGTAATACAAGAACGGCTCTGCATTGCTTTGGATTTATGTATGTCTTATCAGACTGGTTGATTGCAACAAAGCCATACAGCTTGGGTAGATCTCAGCAAGTAAGATGAGGAGGTAATGTCTAGAGTACTTATTGTTAATCTTCATGACTCTGATTCTTCCTTCCTTGTCCCAGAACTTATGCTATAGGGAGGCTTCCTCTGTGACCATCAGCTTTTGCTTGCTATTAACAGTATTTACTTTAGGCACTAATCCTTTGTCAGGGATCCCATACGGCACGTTAAGGAAGGGTGATTAAAATCCCTTTCCAAGGGTCTCTGGTTAAAAAGAGAGCTTTTGTATGAGTGCTGGTCTCAGGTGAGAAGGGCCTCTCCTCATCAGGTAAGTACAAGTCTGTAGAGTAAAGAATATTACCAGTAAGTAATCTAGACATTATTGTATTGTAGTTGCTCAAACCTGGGAAAGGATGGATGATGTACTCAAGTTCGGGGTGCATCTAAAGAGTAGGGCAAAATTTCAGGGGTGAGACACTTCCACTCCAACATTTGGGATGGCCACAGTACTTTAGGTGAGCTGAAAATGTCATGTGATGGGGGTGTCTCTAAGTGGGGTACTGCCAAAGAATATGAATCCAGTATGGAAGGCGTGGCTTATGTAATTATTGGTGTGGCCTAAACTTGTGAAACGCAACCCTGTGCCTGACACAGCGTACCACACTGACTAATATGTGGATGCCTCTGTCTGTGTTTTCTGTTGTGCCCTTAAATACTTCACTCAGCTATGAATCCACACACCTAAAACAAGTCAGACCTATTGACTTACCACTGCTTCTACTTGAAAACTCTCAATCGCTCCCTCCTAATCACTTATCCACAACCTGTATTCACTCAGACCTAAGACTCATACGTTGCATGAAAAATAAAACTACACAAACCCATCTGGGAAGAGGAAACACCCCCGTAACCAAGGGACACATATACAATGCAACATGAAGTAAAATGTATGACAGGTAACAGGGACTGCATCACTGACTTGGATGCAAGCATTGTTGAGAAAGAGATTAGTGTGTTTGCTTGTAAATTTAAGGGCATGAATGCTGTGCACTTTTGCTGTGGTTCCCACCTTTCTTACAAACAAAGAACAGCCATAAGTTTACATTTCGTTATTCTACAGCAGCTGGTAGGTGCAAGATAATTTATGTACAATTTTTGCTACATGACAATTATCCTCTGTTTCCTCTGAGAAAGTTTTAACTCATTTCTTTATGGGTTTGCTGTTTTAGGTTTATGTTTTGGAAAGGAAAAATACCATATTTCACTGCTTGTCCCAATATTTTTGCCAGCCAGGTGGCAACCCAAGTAGGGACCCTTTTCAGTGTTGGTTTTTAATTCCCTCGGTGCTGAGCACTGGTAGGACCGGCCTCACTTAAAACATTCAAGTTTCTTGCCTAAAACGAACTCCTGTTTGCTCCTTGAAATGCCACGTGCCTATCTCCCCAGGACCAAGCCAGAAATGTTCTGCCACTGGCCGTGCTGCTTTGCCTGCCTGGAAAAATGCTTCTCTGGTGAAGGCGACAAACCTGACAGTGACAGCAGAAGATCTGTCCCTGGATGACCCGCATGGACATTTCTGCTAGTCATGGAGGAGAAATGAGGGCACGGAGGACAAACAGCTTAAACCAGGAGGTTTAGTTGAGCAATCCCTAGAACCCTAACCCTTTCCAGAGCGCTCTCCTCTGCAGGAACATGAGCTTCCTTGAGGGATGCTCCAGCACAAATACTGAATCAACCTTGTGGTCGCCCTTATCGATCAGACATTGGAGCGATGCAACAACGAGCAGCCACTGTGCACAAGAGCTCGAAGACAGGATCACGACATCTGACCCTGACCTACTGAGGTTGTCTTCTGAGTTTCAGGAGACACTTGATTTCTATACACAGTAAAAGGCGTGTTTCCAGGACAAGGGGCAATTGGAACCTACTAATCTCACAGTGTTCATGAAACCCAACTCCAAGCAAAGTACAGCCAGTGCTAACAAAGGTCCAGTGGCGCCGAGCAACAATCAGTCGTTCAAAAGATATAAACACATAGGGGAAGATTTATAAAAGGATTGCATTGCCCTTGCTTCAAGCAAGGTGATGCAAGGGCGACACAATCCTTAAGTCAAATTTACCAAGCCACACAAGGCCACCTTGCGGGGCCCTGCATTGTTTGGTAAATCTTGAGTAATGCAAGGCAGCGCAAGTCACTGCCTTGCATTACTCTGTGCTGGGAAGGAGTTCCATGGGTGGAGCGTGGGTGTTCTCACCCCCCCCCCTCATGCTTTTTGGTGCATTCCAAGACTGGTAAACCTGGGAATGCGTCAGAATTGTATGGCTTCCTGATAGAAGCGCAAAGAGAAGAAATATCTCTATTTCGCCTCAATGTTTCCTCTTTCTAAGGGTGCTGTATTCTTCAGCACACTTAGAAAGAGGAAAACACCTCTAACAATTGTTTTTGTGCAGGAAGGTGTCCCTTCCTGTAAAAAACCAATCCTGCCTGCAATGCAGACACCATAGCGCAAGATTGCCTGTATTGGTGCTAGACAGCACACATTGTGCCAGCTCAGGGAGAGGGCCGGAATGCGCCATATCTTAATAGATATGCTGCATTCCTGCCCTCTCCATTTGACGCAGTGCAGCAAGTTCTCTTGCTGTGTTGCGCTGCATCAAATAATGATAAATCTGGGCCTAAGTTTGGAATTACTCTAACCAAGTGCTAGCCTGACCCCAGTTACATCAGGAGCACTGGGAAAATATCAACAATGACTAGTCCGTACATCATAGAATATCACTCCCAACTCTGACTGCACACTCACAGTGACCCTAGAATCTGTAGCTAAAACAAGTATAGCTTTATTAAGTGTTAACAGAATGCTGATTTTCATCAAAACACAGAGAGAAGCCTGAAACACAAGAGGATGGTGGGAGGACATAAAAATTAGACCCAAATTATGCCATCTCTTGGGACAGAAACGTCCTCTGCATGGTAAAGATGTGTACCCTTGCCCTGAGTCTCCAACTGTACTCATGTCTGGATCTCTAATGCTGATTTTTGTTGTAATAGACAAAAGGATCATGTGTGTGTGCCATGATATTTACCTGTCTCGCAGATTGTGGTTTTGTTGAACCAGGAGGGTCGCCCAAAGCACTACCCTCATAGTGGTGGAAGGCTACTGACTTCACTAGGGGGTATATTCACAAGAACGTGTGCTAAACATCTCCAAAAATTGTTAACCCAACTTTACACATCGCAGCCTATCACGGGAAAATAACCCCGTGTTAACCTGGAATTCACAACACGGCGGTACCATGCGATAGTCCGCCGAAAATGCGGCCAATGTCCGCGATACAACCACCTCGACGGAGATAAAAACACAAACCACAACACAACAAAACGTGCAATGAGCCCATTCGCGATGAGGAAAGCAGCGATAAGCACCGCCAGGCCCGCGACACACACACGGCAGGCGGGAATAAGCACAACAAAAGCCTGAAAAAGAAAGACAAACCAAACAGAAAACAACAGCCAAGCACAATGGAGGCAACCGGAGCCAGTATACAACCCCACAAGCCCCATTGGCAACAAAACATTGTACATGGCAGGCCATCGTGGACAAGGTGAATGCAGCCGGAGAGTGGAGGAGGACAATGGAAGAAAACCAGAACAGCCGGAATGATGCGAAACGCACAAACAAGCAGAAACACGCCAACAACAAGAAGGCAGCAATGCACACCGGAGGTGGGAGTCCAGCGCCACACCAGGAGCTGGATGACATGGAGGAAATGGTGTCCACCACATCAGTCTGGAGATGGTGGCAGGACCCGGGGACCGGAAACTCCCCAAAACAACAAACACAACAGCAACAGGGAGAGGAACGACCAGGGACTGGGGGGACGGGGGGAGATGGGCACAATGGCACACATGCACAATTAAGCACAGCACAACTGCAGACAAACCATGCCCAAGAGTATCAACACCAACCAAGAGCACAAGTCACACAACCCGGCAATATCACACCACTGAACAAGCACAGAAGTGAAAACCACCCTGCCTGAAAGGGAGAAGGGTGAGCCAAATCAGAGCTGAAGGGACATCTCACACACAATGCAGCACACACACATAGGAAGCAGAGCACCCCAACATCGAACACAATGTGGTACAAACACCAACATTTGCACATCCGAACACAGGACACAAGTGCACCCGCTTGTGGCCGGAAACGGCCATACGCATCTGGCAAAGCACGAAACAGGGACATGATAATGCACAAGTACAAACCCACAGCCCTAATGGGGGAGCAATGCACGTATGGCAGGGAGCCAGAGAGTCCGTGACACACACATTGGCATACAAATCAAGACACAACACAGTTGGAGACAAGTGAAAGTGCGGAAACTTTATCAACAAGTGCATGTCAGTACAGCCAAGAGAAGTGCGACGATATGCAGACCAATGCAGCAGCATGTCTGAATGAGGAACGTAGGAAAGCGCCCATGTCCACCCCGGGGGAGTCCATCACCAACACAAGTCAGTGCCAACCCGCGTTGGTTGTCCGCGCATGGATCAGGAGTCCAGGCCAATGCAGCCATGTCCACTGTCGACTTGGGACATGTGACCAGATTCCCAACATGCAACCAGGCGTCGGGACACGTGCAATGGGTCACATCCAGTTGTGGCTGCAGATACCTTGTCACTCGTCCATGAACGCGAGTGCAGCAGCGTAGGCCAACATCTCTAATGAGAGATCGTTGTCCACCACATCTGACATGTCGTCGACTTAATCCATAAGCTGACCCGGACAGATGTGCTGACTCCAACCCCTGTCCCCAATGTGCACCAAAGCCCAATTGGGTAGCTGCTCAATGTGCTCACTGCACACGACGACTCGTGCAATCTCCCAGGTCCAGTTGCCAGCATGCATGCCAAACATCCATGCATGCCATAAACGGGCATCACGGTGACACTCCTGGTCGTGGGCCAACAGGGGGCGCACACACACGTCGAAATCCAGGTCAGCTACAGTCACGTTGGAGAGGCAGACATCCATGGTCCACTCGAATATGCACGAGCGACAATGCAACACAGGCTGAACGCAGGTGACGTTCGCAAGGCGGAAGCTCAGCCGGTAACTGATCCGCAGCACTGCCAACGGCAGTGCCCCCAGTACATGCAGCAGACATGCACTGTACAGGTCCACGTGACTGGAGTCGAGCATGTGTCCGGGATGGTCTGCCATAGCGTCAGCGGCTCTGCTTGAAGCGGCACTGGCTTGCCCTGCGGCAGTCCTGTGGATGAAATGGCACAGCTCGGAGCAATGAGCAGTGTCTGTGTGCAACGGGTGCAGGCCTGGGGTGGGAGTACGTGTCAAGGCCATCTCACGCACGCTAACTACGACCAAGGACTTCTGCGTGTGGGATGTGTACACGTTGGTCTCACGTCGGGCAGTGCGTAGTGTGGGAGTCGCAAGTAAATGCTATTGTATCTGTCAGGGGTGCTGGCCACATGCAAGTCCCAGCTCGGAGCTGCAGATGTGCCACCGCCTGATAGTACAGACAAAGGACCCTTCATCCCTACAGTAACTTCACCATCTGCATGCAGGTCAGGTCAAACAGCTTTATTCGACTGAATGAGTCATAAAAGCATTTAGCAAATACAGATAGAAGACGAATAAAACATTTACCACAATGCAATACATAGCCTGAATGAAACAACATTCAAAAGTAGCCTTAAAAAGATAAAATATTTACAAATGTCTTTAAAATCGATTATGTTAAAACCTACTTTTAAGCATGATAAATTTTACAATTCTCAATGTGTTACCAATCAAGTTACACTCTTGGTTCAATCTTACATCTACCGGAGTAACTCAAGTAAGTACCTCACTTTTCTTAGGCTTGTCGCGGGGAATTGGATCTTAGTACCCACTACCACCCTAAATATTTAGCCATTGCAATAACGATGGTTACTGTTGTATCAGTGCGCAGAATTCTTTCGGCATCACAAGCCCTTCTAGTCCCTAAGAGCTTGCAAATCGGTAACAGCCAGACACGATGTGGAACATCATATCCAGCACAAACAAATAATAAATGTGCCAATGATTCTACGCTATCCTTGCATATCGGACACGCTTTATCACTAAGTGCGTTCCAACTAGCAGTAAATGCTCTCAATGGCAGTGTACCTACCCTAAACTGGAAATATAATTTCCAATCAAGCGGCTTAGTGATTTGATACCAGTATGACTCCAACTTCGGGATAACTTTGAATTCCAAAAAATGGCCAGTTAGGGAGGAAGGCTCACTAGTTCTGTATGCGTTATACTGGACCCATTCCCAATACTTATCTTTCAAAACCTTCTTAGTTGGGAAGGCAGAGTTTCTCGGGTCATTCCACAATAAAATCAGGCCAATGTTGGATAAAATGTCTCTGACAGGCCATAACCATTTTATGCGGTGAGAGGTATCGGCCCTGATTATATCCTGAAACCCTGCTGCATATCCTGCAAGTTCAGGTGTAGTCCATATTCTCTGCCAATACAAAAGGGGACGTAGTTTGGCTATTGCCGCAATAGGTTTCCTCCCTAGATCATACAGTAGCGGGCACATTGGGGTACTTTGGGGTAGCCTGGTCATTTTCCTCAAGAACCTGTTTTCTGAGGATGTAAGGACAGATATGTTCTCACACCCCCAGAGTTCTGATCCGAATAAGGCTGAACTAATAACTTTCATATTATAGATCTCTAATGCTGGGCTAATGGGTTTCGTATAAGAGATGTTATATTCTGTGTGTAACACCCCCGACAATTGCCTGTGTTTGAGAGATGCTAATTCAACCTGATGGTTCCATTTCAGGTTATCCTGAATATTAACCCCTAAATAAGTAAACTCTTTAACTTGTTCAAGCGGCCTTCCATTCATTTGGAATCCCCCCTTTTAGGCCCTTTGTGTATTAAATGCCATTAATCTTGTTTTTGCCACATTGACCTCCAAACCTCACTGTCAGCAGAACTCCTCAAAATTTTTTAGGGCCTTCCGTAGTCCGCTTTGGGTCTTGGAGATGATCAATGTATCATCCGCAAATAACAGTATGGGGATTTTTTCTCCTGCTAATTTTGGAGCGTCCACGTGGTTAGAGCTCATCCAATTCACTATTCCATTAATATATAATGAGAATAGCGTCGGAGCCATCACACATCCTTGTCTCACCCCTCTTTCTACGGGGAACGCTTCAGTAACTTCACCCTGACTCCCCCATCTAATTTTGGCATTGTTATCCTCATGTAATCTAATGATGAGTGTCAGTAATTCAGTCGGCATCCCTTGCTCTTGTAAGACATTCCAAAGTTCGGCTCGCGGAACAAGATCAAATGCCGACTTAAGGTCAACAAAAGCGGCATACAAACTGCCCTTACCCAAAGTCACAGTCTTCCAATAGAGCAGGACAAACCTAAACACCTGATCTATAGTGCTAGTAAAAGCCCGGAACCCTGCTTGCAAAGGAGATAAGACCTTAAACTCATTGATCCATTCCTGCACTTTATTCAATACCAATCTCCCCATTACCTTTTGCATACAGTCAATTAAACTAATTGGCCTGTAATTCCCTGGGCATGACTTGTCCCCTTTCTTAAAAACAGGTATAATTTCTGCTCCTTTCCAGGAGTCTGGAATTGGGGCTCCCTGGGCAATGGCATTAGTCAACAAAAGGATATAGCGGCACCATTTATCTTTATCATAAAGGAAGACATCTCCAGGTATGCCGTCTGGCCCTGGTGCCTTTCCAACCATAATAGATCTAAGTGCCGTTTCGACCACGGCCCTGCAAAAGGCCTCATCTTGATACAGTACTCTACTAAGGTCCCCCTCCACTACACCTGCTTTCAGGGCATATTGGGGTTTAAAATAATTCACCCAGTCCTTCTGAGATACATGGTTTTGGGGCTGCTGGACCTGCCCTCCTCTGTCCCATTTATATACATTCCAAAATAGTTTGGGATTATTCGAGGCACAAGCCTCCCTTAAATCTTGCCATCTTTTATCATCCCAATTTCTTTTTGCTATTTTCTGGGTGTTCCTATAGATACATCTTGCTTTTTGAACTGCGATAGGGTTACCCACTTTGATGGCTTCCCCTAAGGCTATACGTGCCTCTCGACATTCTTTATTGAACCAACGCTCAACGTTTTGGCATGATGCCCTTCTATTTCTACCCTGCTTATAAAAGTAAGTGCGCAGATGAGTAAAAAATTGATTGTGGGTAATCGTTATTTGATCTAATGCCGTTGGATTTGCCACCTTGTCTTCGAGCTCCTTAATAGCGCCAACCATATCCTTATTTATAGTCTAGTAGATCTGGCATTTCAATAATTTTTACCCATTTAAGACGTCTCATGTCATTAGATGGAATGACGTCACTTAAGAAATGACCAGCATATCACTAAGAGCCTGCCGTAGTCCCAGGCTCAAAAGTACATAATCTTTCCTGCTAGTACTATGTCCATTATTAAAAGTGTTTGCCCCAAATCTATCAGAGTGTGTACGCCCGTTAATCGCCCTCAGACCCTTTTCCATGCAGATAGCATTAATTTGGATAACCACATCGGACCATTTCCTTATAGGATCTAATTCCAGCTTCGGAATGCCCCAATAATTATCCTCTTCCTCCGTAAATTGACTTCCCTTCTGAGAAAGGGGCTCAAACATCGTGTTAAAGTCCCCTGCAACTATAATATACGGAGCTTCCTGTTGTGAGTCAAGGAGGACGTCGAGATCCGCCAAAACTCCCGACTTCTTCCCTCTAGTTCCTCTCACATAGACATTATAAATGTCTATGATCCGGTGATCTCTCGTTTTCAATCTAACTGCCTGAATATCTTTACTCTGGGTTGAGAGTACCTGTATATTTAATTGTAAATCTTGTCGTACCCAAATGGTCAGACCCCCTGATGGCCTCCCCTTTTTTCCCGTACTCGCCGGAATGTGGTAATTTAAATACCCTACACAAAAAAGAGGAACCTCTGCCCAGGTCTCTTGAAAGAGGCAGATGTCATATTCCTTAATAAATGCGTGCCATTCGGGAGAAACCACCCTCGTGCTCAATCCTGCAATATTCCACGACAGTATAGTATTCATGGATAGTTTTGTGCACGAGGACAGAGACCCGATAAGTGGAGGGGAAGAAAAACTACCCACCTCCTGCACGCTCTCTGTCCGAGCAGTAAGGACCATGTTGGTCCTAATGGATTGTGCCGTATCTGCGGTAATATCCTTAGGGCACACAAGTCTGTTCCTAATGGTAGGGCTAGCAATAATACATTCTTGTTGATCTATGGGAAGATCTTTACACAGTCAATCATTACCATCTAGGGTGGAGCTTCCATGCATACTGTAAAGCCTATGACTGGGCAAATGATCACTGCTGCTGCTCGGGAGGAAACGTCTGAATTGTATTGCGGAGTGTCCTGGTGGAGTGGTACGGAACTCCAATGTGAAAAGATTTTCCACCAAATCTGCATTTTTCATAAAAAGCTCAATACAATCAAAAAGGTGATTTGGTGAAGATAGCCTTCGGGCTGCTACTATATCTTCTCTTATCACCGAACGACAACCCCTCACGTGCCTTATCCAGTGGATAGCTTTATTGGTTAGGGAGTCCCCGTTCTCTATGCCTCTACGAGCATCATATTTTGGTACATTTGCCATAATGATTCAATTGGGGCTAGGTGTATTAGGTATATTAGGTATGTTATTTTCACCAGATCCAGACAGGCAAAAACCAGGCCAAGAGCCTCTCTGCAGCCGCTCCGCATAACTTAAGGTTTTTCTACCAGATGGGGATTGAGCCCTTATTTCAGCTACCTTGTTATCATTGGAACAAGTACTTGCTGCAGAATGGGATATGTGCTTAGTCATCAACGGAGGTCCCTTGTTTGGCTTTGTCTTATCTGAAGCGGATGATACCCTACTTATAGTGGCATTACAGGCTAATATTAGGGCGGACCAAGTACCTGTTTCAATAGCTGGAGAAATACCTTGCGAGCATACTATGTGATTATTATCATTTACACTTCCATTCCTTCCTCGAGTTGTATCTAGTACTAGTGACTTAACCATTAAGGTTAGCTCCTCTATCATGCCTCTCATAGAACCCACTTCTGCTCTTAGTGCAGTAACCAATTGGGACATGTTCTGCCGTTCTAGATCGGGTCCTGACACCGTAGCTTGATTTTGGGTGGCTACCATCGATGAAGTCTGGTCCTTCACTAACCTTTCGCCCCCACCAGAATCTTTTTTATCTTGGACCATCAGGGGCTGGAATCTATTTGTACAGATAACTACGGGGTCGACATAGACAGCATTAGGCGGCGGTTCAGCCGGACTAATGTTTAGATCAAATACTCCCACGTTGTCACATTCCCCATCATTGCTGTTTGTTGCCGCTCTTGTGTTTTTTTGGTTTAAGGAACATATCCGGAATAGCCAATTTAGAGAGTTGGCTCGGCCTGGGGTATTTTTCTTACAGTTTGTTGATTTCATCAATGTGGACTCTAAAATGTCCTCGCACTCACTTATTAGACTATCTATACGGTCCACCACACAATTACTACCTGCTGTTTTTTTGGATTTCTTAGCCCTTTTTCCCCTATTGCCCCGACTTACTCTTGCCCCTCCAGCCTCCCCTCCCTCCCCACAATCTTCCAAAATCTTTCTTTTCCCCATTAGCCCAGAGTATACTACCAGGCCCTAATATGCACTGGGCCTATCGATTCAAATATTAGGGCTTAGCTTAACTACACAATCTACTATAACGATCGTGCACCTAAACAATTAAACAAAATCTCAGAAGCTAACAAAAATGTTTTACAACCAGCAGGTCAAAGCAATGACGGACTGTTCGTGCTTGAAATCTCGGAAAGGGTCAGACGGTGACACAGTACCTTTAGATTCACACCAAAGAGCAGTTCTACTCCCTAACCGCAAACGTCAGAGAGGTTGCCCTGCCCTGCCACTTCCTGGCGATGACGGGCGCAGGACGGGCCCGCCCTTGGCCCGGGCTTCGCCCTGGCGCGGGCCGCGCACGTCCCGCGCCCCAGGAGATTTCACGCTCTTTTCAGCGCTGCTGGCAGGCAAGGCTTGGTGAAGCTCCTCTCTCCTGGGAGAGCAGGATTCTGGGCAACGTGGTCCTGATGGTCGGCAGCAGCAATGGAGCACCCGCGCCGCTGGAGATTTCGCGCACTTTTCAGCGCTGCTGGCAGGCAAGGCTTGGTGAAGCTCCTCCCTCCTGGGAGAGCAGGATTCTGGGCAACGTGGTCCTGATGGTCGGCAGCAGCAAAGGAGCACCCGCGCCGCGGGAGATTTCGCGCTCTTTTCAGCGCTGCTGGCAGGCAAGGCTTGGTGAAGCTCCTCCCTCCGGGGAGAGCAGGATTCTGGGCAACGTGGTCCTGATGGTCGGCAGCAGCAATGGAGCACCCGCGCTGTGGGAGATTTCGCGCTCTTTTCAGCGCTGCTGGCAGGCAAGGCTTGGTGAAGCTCCTCCATCCTGGGAGAGCAGGATTCTGGGCAACGTGGTCCTGATGGTCGGCAGCAGCAATGGAGCACCCGCGCCGCGGGAGATTTCGCGCTCTTTTCAGCGCTGCTGGCAGGCAAGGCTTGGTGAAGCTCTTCCCTCCTGGGAGAGCAGGATTCTGGGCAACGTGGTCCTGATGGTAGGCAGCAGCAATGGAGCACCCGCCCCGCGGGAGATTTCGCACTCTTTTCAGCGCTGCTGGCAGGCAAGGCTTGGTGAAGCTCCTCCCTCCTGGGTGAGCAGGATTCTGGGCAACATGGTCCTGATGGTCAACAGCAGCAATGGAGCACCCGCGCCGCGGGAGATTTCGCGCTCTTTTCAGCGCTGCTGGCAGGCAAGGCTTGGTGAAGCTCCTCCCTCCTGGGAGAGCAGGATTCTGGGCAACGTGGTCCTGATGGTCGGCAGCAGCAATGGAGCACCCGCGCCGCAGGAGATTTCGCGCTCTTTTCAGCGCTGCTGGCAGGCAAGGCTTGGTGAAGCCCCTCCCTCCTGGGAGAGCAGGATTCTGGGCAATGTGGTCCTGATGGTCGGTAGCAGCAATGGAGCACCCCCATCTGCATGCATTCAGGCGATGTACAGAGGCCTGTCGTGGGTGTGGTGGGATGTCTGCGACCCTGGGAATCATGGATGATATGCCCAGCCCGTGGCACACGAGCGGCCTCACTGTGTGTTACGTTGCCTCACAGCTGCTCCTCCCTCCCACGAGCCCCCACACTTGTGTGCGCTGCGCGGTTGCATCACGTGCACTCCTACGGCACACCATTGTCATGCCTGTCCGCGCATGTCCAGCGGCATGCCAACAACACCGTGACGCTGGCCTTTGAAGGTGTGCGGCCACGTGAGTGTAGGCCAATGGTCCAGACAGGGCGGACACAGGTGTACAGTCCATGGCTGGCTGTGATCGCGCTGCGAATGAGGCTAGACAACTGACTCATGCAGCCGCAGGACTCATACACATAACACCTGGCATGCATGTGCCAGGACCCCGAACGGTCTTGCGCTCTTACATTTCCCCGTACGTGCGGGCCCGCCCTCCTGGTGCATGCTACATTGCAACATCGACTACTGTGGCCCTGGTGGCGACAACACCCCAACACAGAGACACACTTACTGCACATCCTGCCCAAGGCCAGGTCCGAGCCACGCCCTGCTCCCCCTGCCGAATCAGCACATTCCTGCGCTGACCTGACGTACGCAGGACCAGCACACGCCGCTTATGCATGCAGGGGGGGGCGTGCGAAGCTACATGTGAAGGGTCACTGCCAACGCTGAGGTGACATAGTATTGTCCGCTGAAGATAGCACACTGTGATGTTGCAGGGCCCGTGCCCATCATGCTGACACAATGACCACACGGACACACTTGCTCAGATGGTGTGAATGGCTACGGGCACGTGCGCCCGGCCACATTTATTAGCAGGCACACATATCGAGTGACACCTTTGTTGGATGTGTGTGGGGTGTGTGCACACCAGCCGGCAAGGTCTGCCTGGTGCAGTCAGAAATCGACAACAGTGTACATCGTAAAGGACACAACCATTCAACCATAAAGGCCCCATGACTTGTGCTGCACAGAGTTAGTGGCCCCAGATGCACAGCGTCCTGCACAGGCCTACCGCCACGGGCTGCTGACTTGCGGGGCACTGGGGCAGGGTCACGAGAGCAGGGCAGGTTTCCGTAGATGACAAAGGGGCTTGTCGCGGAGTGTGTCGGTGGACAGTGGAAGGTGTACCCCCAGGGCATGAGGCAGAGGGCAGAACCACGCTGAAACAGTCACTATGGTGGGGATGAATGGAACAGACACATGTCGGACACCAAGTCCAGTCCAGCCAGATGAAGATGCAGAAAACCACCAGGCCATGGACTCAGACGCCACCAAAGTCCAACCAGAAAGTGCCCATGACTCATTGCGCACATAGTTAGTGGCACCAGTGCTGTTAGGGGATGCCGCCTGTGATGAAGCGTGTCCAATGGTGTGGACTCCTCCACATCTTACCCAAGACACAGTTCCACATGTGTGACCTACTGGACCGCAGGGTAGGCCTGAGGCAGCGGTCAGCACAGGCCATTCACCGAGTGTCACTGGCTTAGGTTGGATGGCCCCACCGGCCTGCGTAGTTCAGGTTCGGTGGCACCCCGGGACGCGGACTTGCGGTGAACAGGGTTGATGGCACCAGGTCAGTTGTTGATAGTGTTCGATCACCTACGTGAATCTGATCCGGCTTTCGTCCGGACTGAGCCACATCTTCCTCTTACTCCTCTCCGTGCGTTCACTGGTGTGGACTCTGCCATTCAATTTGCGACTAGGTGCTGGATGTGGGACCTACTGGTCCGCAGGGTAGGCCTGAGCCCTCATCCACGTGTCGCCGGCATGCGTTGAACAGGGTTAGTGGCACCACGTGTCGCCGGCTTGCGTTGAACAGGGTTAGTGGCACCACGTGTCGCCGGCTTGCGTTGAACAGGGTTAGTGGCACCACGTGTCGCCGGCTTGCATTGAACAGGGTTAGTGGCACCACGTGTCACCGGCTTGCGTTGAACAGGGTTAGTGGCACCACGTGTCGCCGGCTTGCATTGAACAGGGTTAGTGGCACCACGTGTCGCCGGCTTGCGTTGAACAGGGTTAGTGGCATCACGTGTCGCAGGCTTGCGATATGGAATTATGCCTCACTGATCGAAGGGAGTCTGGTGCTGTGGCCTCTGCCACGGACTTGGGGTCACTGCCATTCAGGACTCAGGACACAGTTCCATATGTGGGACCTACTGTAGCGCAGTGTAGGCCTGAGCCCTCATCCACGTGTCGCCGGCTTGCGTTGCACAGGGTTAGTGGCACCACGTGTCGCAGGCTTGCGATATGGAATTATGCCTCACTGATGGAAGGGAGTCTGGTGCTGTGGCCGCTGCCACGGACTTGGGGTCACTGCTATTCAGGACTCAGGACACAGTTCCACATGTTGGACCTACTGGGCCGAAGAGGACGCCGGTGGAGTATGTAAATGAGAAAGGAGTAATGTGGGCCAGCGTCGGGGGGGCCAGCGATGGTCTGCGGAGGCTGCAGAGGTCGCGGGACTGGTGCTTGGAGCTTGCACCGGCACATGGTGGGCCCTCTTTGACACACGCCGGTGTAGGCAGGTGAGCGGAGCCTCGTTGGTGCGCTGGGGCAGGCATGACGGCCCTGGGGACCAGCGGCCCGGGCTGCAGCAGGCGCACAGGGACGCAGGCCCCGCCGCGCTCGGCGCAGGACTCGTGGCGGGCTGTGAGGCGCCGCCCTGGTAGACGCGTTGTCCATTCCAAATGAGAACCACGCCCAGTGCGACGGGCTTTTTGTTCACACCCCTACGCAGGCCTGGCGTACGTAGGGCCAACCCACTCCGCACGAGCATGCAGGGGGGACGTAACGTGCGAAATTTCCGCGTTCTGCCCCACAGCCTGTGGGGACATGGTAGCGTCCACTGGCCACTACACTCCATGCACCAGCAGTTGATCTCCACATGGCCATTTCCGTGGTTTGCACTCTGTGGTCTGTCCGGCACCTCCACGCCACACCTGGCATTGGGTAGGTTCACATTCCTTAGTCACTTGCCGCTCTCGCACATGCCTGCTCCATGCCTCTCCTCACATCCTGCTATTGTGTGTCTGTGGTGCCATGCCATGGCTGGGTTGTGGGCATGGCAAGGCCAGATTCCCAATGGAGTCGTGTTGTCGTGTCTGGTCGGTTGGCATGTTGTGTGTCATGTTGAATGTAGTTGTGCTGCGTGCCCATTGCCAGTGTCGTGAGTTGCACGACTGTGGGCTGGAGGTGTGTGGTGTGTTCATTTTGGACTTACCAACGGGCACTGCATTTCCATGGGTGCCATCCTGGGAGCGCTGGGTGATGATGAACTGTCGGGAGATGTAAGAATCATGCATTCTGCCTGGGGAGTTGGCCACGACATTGTTGAGGAGTCCCGGGCGGTCCACTGTTGCCTGCACATTCATGATATGCGTGTGCTTTCTGTTGTGGTAGTTGTGTGCAGTGTCGGCAGGGGGCACGAGGGGTACATGTGTACAGTTGATTGGCCCTGACACGTGAGGGAATCCAGCTTTGGCGTAGGGGCCTTGCTTGGTCTCCAGCTGCTCCTGCGCAGTGTGGGTGAAGTGGAGGTGCTACGGTACCAGGCTGTTGTTGGCATCCAGGACAGGTGTGATGACCTTGGATGGGGCTGGCTGTGTGACTCCTCCGACTCTGGCAGTTGTGGGTTGGATGGTACCAGTGGCCGACAAGTGCTGCGCAGCTGGCAGCTTTGTCTGCGGAGGGATGTTGGTTGTCCGCTGGGTTGGTACCATCAGCAGGTGGGGGATGTGGGTCAGGATGCGGTGGATGGTTGTCCTTTTGGGCCTGTAGTGGGCAATGTCCTCCTCTGGCGTTGGGTCTCGGCAGCAGGTGCGTTTCAGGTGGGTCCGCTGTCTTTGTGTACGCTGCCTCTGTGGTGTTCCCGGTGGGGTGGGGGGGGGGGGGGCGGGACGGGTCCGGGGGGTGGTGGAGGGCCTGGGGTGGGTGGGGGTGGGTGTTGTGGCCCTCATGGGTCTCCGAGCTGCATGATCATTGTCTCCATGGCATCTGTGGGTCTTCAGATGTGGCTCTTGGCTGGGCTCCCTTTCATGCTGCAGGTAGTCGTCCTGCTTAACACCAGCAAAAGGCAGGTGTTGAAACCCTGCTGCTACCGCGGCTTATCGCCTGTTTTTGGTTCGCATCGCAGATCTGGCAGTTTGTTGTGAAAGTGGTGTTGTGGTTTTTTCGTGTGTTTTTGCACGGGAACGCCTACTCTGCATCTCATTAGGGTTAGTTGGTGGTGTCCACCGTGGAGATAAATTTTGGGGCAGTTGTCGCGGGAATACTGGCGATGTCTTCAGTTTGCACCCGCTTGTGAATGGGGTGTTAAATCTATCTCCACTTTTGATGGGTTAAGGTGGAGATAAATCGGCGGTAGGTCCTTGTGAATATGCCCCAAGGAGTTAAGCAGCACGAGCGTGGTGATAGTAGCATACAGTGTAGTGATCAGTAGGAGCGAACAGGTCCTTTCTAACCTGTGTCACTGGAGTATGGCCTACAGGCTCACTCACTTTAAAAAGTTCTGCTGCTTTGTGCTTAACTCAAACTTGGCCTACATCAGATTGGTGTGAAGTGCTACATCATAGAAGTGGTGCATCTGCACGGGATGCATGTCTGCCTGGGAAGGGTGCAATACAGGGATAGTGCAGTACTGAGCAGTGCATGCGTGCATGGTGTATGCATGTGATAGGTGTACATGTGCCTATGAGTTGTACAGTACCTTGAAGGATGTAGTGCTGTGAAGTGCATGCAGGATAAATGCATATGCTAGATGTATTTGTGCCCAAAAGAGGCACAATATATAAAGGATACAGTGCTGGGGACATCACATGAAGGATATGGAGCTGATAAGAGAATCATGAAGAGTAGGGCTGGGAGCCCGGGACTAACCTTTTGATGCACATATCACTGTGGCTGACATTAAGGTGTGAACTCTAGTAATTCCCATAGCCTGCATTGTTGGACTATCAGCTTTGGAGACACTCCTGTTGCGGCAGACTGCTTTTCAAGAAGGAGCAGAGGAGTGGACACTAAAAAAGAAGCAGAACCCCAACATCATCATCTGCAAAGCAGCCAGTCTATGTGAGGAGGGGAAACTCTGCTAGACTTATGTATTGTGACCAGGACTGGGGACCAGGCCTGCTAGTCTTCCTGCTGGGTGAGAAGACATCACCCAGGGAATGTACTCCACTCTGCCCAGAAGTTTAGAGCATCAGCACCTGCCTACTTGCCAAGGCCAGTGTGCCCTGTGAGGAAGAAGAGAACATTGTAGGAAGCGAGGTCTAGTGGGGAGCCCTGTCGAGGGGGATTCCCTGTGCGAGGTGTGAGGAAACTGCTACTGCACCAATCAGGTCATTGCCCATGTGCAGGACAAAGTCAGCAACCCCGTATTCCAGTAGATGCTCACCGTGAAGTTAGTCGTGTGTTGTACTGAGGTGATCGGGCCAAAGCCCATACATGGTAACGAGACAGTGACCCCGTATGCAAGGACGGGCTGGTGGAGAAAGACTGCTGTGAGGAAAAGGCTGTGCCCTGTGCCGTAGTGAAGCAACGATCCCGTATGGCAGGAGGGGTCTACGTACACAGCACCACAATGCTGATCGGGTCGAAGCATTGGTTCGCTGTTAGTTGCGGTGACCCCGTATGCCAGAGCGAGTTACTGGGAGCACCATGGACTGCAACTTGTTCTGCCCCGCAGGAGAAGTGAGGACGCCGTGGGAGCACCATCATCCAAGAGAGAGACACAGGACAGGGTCATCTTAGCCACACACTTTGGGAGCCGAACGAACACTTACCCCGTAGGAGGAGCAGCAAAAGACTCCGGTTGCTTCAGGAGCGTGAAAGCGAGTAAGAGAGACGTCTGAGTACAAACGTCTGGGCCACGTGCAGCCGCCTGACCTGAACTTGGCTGCAGCTGCAGCGCGTGCCCGTGGACAGGGCGCATACAGGAACTCAAACACTTCACACCTGTGGTGCGGATAAGACTGGTTTTGGGTCTGTAGACCCTTTGGGAACTTGATACTAGTAGTGCTGCGGCGCTAGAACACTGTTGACCTTAACTGAGAGTCAAAGTGGACTCTTGAGACTCAGACTGCTAGTGGGGCATACCCTGGATGTTTCCAATAGTGAAAGGGGAATAACCACTATTGCTAACTCAAGGAGGAAATGGGACCGGAATCACCATAGAAATACTAGAGCCTGGACCCCAAGGGGGATTGTGTAATTGTGTGAGTTGCGGTAGGAATTAAAATACTTCTCTTTTTTCATAAAGTATTTGGCTGGAAAATGATTTTATTGCTGCTGCGTGCATTTTGAGGTGCGAGCCTGTGTTTACTCCCCTGTATCCACACCTCCACCCGAGGGAGCCTTGAACTGCTCGGACCATGCATACCTTGAGTCAAGTGCAGAAGAGGTACTTGGCCCATTTACCCATGATCCATAGTAAGTTGGGCCCCGGGACATTAGGAGTAAAAGGCCTCAATCCCCACGGTTGGGCCCAGTAGCCCATACGTTCCCACACACATTGGGAGCCGAACGAACACTTACCCCATAGGAGGAGCAGCAAAAGACTCCGGTTGCTTCAGGAGCGTGAAAGCGAGTAAGAGAGACGTCTGAGTACAAATGTCTGGGCCACGTGCAGCCGCCTGACCTGAACTTGGCTGCAGCCGCAGCGCGTGCCCGTGGACAGGGCGCATACAGGAACTCAAACACTTCACACCTGTGGTGCGGATAAGACTGGTTTTGGGTCTGTAGACCCTTTGGGAACTTGATACTAGTAGTGCTGCGGCGCTAGAACACTGTTGACCTTAACTGAGAGTCAAAGTGGACTCTTGAGACTCAGACTGCTAGTGGGGCATACCCTGGATGTTTCCAATAGTGAAAGGGGAATAACCACTATTGCTAACTCAAGGAGGAAATGGGACCGGAATCACCATAGAAATACTAGAGCCGGGACCCCAAGGGGGATTGTGTAATTGTGTGAGTTGCGGTAGGAAATAAAATACTTCTCTTTTTTCATAAAGTATTTGGCTGGAAAATGATTTTATTGCTGCTGCGTGCATTTTGAGGTGCGAGCCTGTGTTTACTCCCCTGTATCCACACCTCCACCCGAGGGAGCCTTGAACTGCTCGGACCATGCATACCTTGAGTCAAGTGCAGAAGAGGTACTTGGCCCATTTACCCATGATCCATAGTAAGTTGGGCCCCGGGACATTAGGAGTAAAAGGCCTCAATCCCCACGGTTGGGCCCAGTAGCCCATACGTTCCCAGTGGCTCACTGAAAGGGGTCTGACACCATCAAAATCGGTTTCCATATGGCAGTACATTGCCCTAACTCTGGAGTATTTTCTTTGACAATGGGGGGCGTGAACGAAGTAGGAGGCGTTATCAGTATCAGAGGCGTTATCAGAGGTAGAAGATTCGAGAAATAAGCACTTTACTGAGCTATTGAACGAAAAATGAACAAAAGATTCATACTTGATTCCAGTAAAGAAAAACCTTGTGGTCCCACATCAAAAGAATCTGTCAGATCGCCTCCAGGGATCTGGCTGTGACCCATTCGTTGCAATCCTTTTGGAGCTGCCAGCCCATTTATAGTTGAGTCTCTTGGTACAGCAGACCCTTCGATTGTGGTTGAGAAGTGATTATGGGTCTCATTATGTGGCAATCCTGAAGAAGGCAGCAGTTGTTCACTGAAACTCGCGTAGATTTGAAATGGAATCGATTGGATAAAGAAGCTAAAGATTGGTTATTAAGAGTTATGACATGGTAGAAAATGTATTAACAGACGTAATGAATTTGATGTGTAAATTATAGATCCTTGATAGGGCATGACTATAGATTTATGGTGAAATTGTTTATGACCTATGTTTGCACGGTATGTGTAACATACCAAGATACATTTAACGTGCTGATTTGAAGACCCATTTTATTGTTGTTAAGTTATTAAGAAGTGTGAAACTGAGGATTGTGTATGAATGAAGGAGTAAATGATTGGTTGGTTGAAATATTTGTGGAAGTATGGATAGAGTATGAGATATCTTTTAAATATAAAGAAATAGTACACTTCTCACATATTTGACCCAATTGAAGCGATATTGTAATTATATGCGTCTTTTATTTTATATACAATTTTGTAATGAAAACTAAGATGCTATATGAACTTTCAATATATTGCATGAATATATATATGAAGACAAATAAATAATAAAGGAAAGAATATTTAACAATGGATCAAAAATTCCTGTCTGGGCCGCATATAAACTCGAATGAGTGATTGATGATCTGTTGAATTCAATAGATAGGTTGCTAGAAGATTTATTCTAATTATAGTTTTTGCCTTGCCCAGGAACCATTATCCTATAAGTATGAGGTGCTGTTTTGCTGCTTAGTATTTCCTTTGACCTCCATGTTAAAATTGATCACGGAACTACCCATAATAAGACCGAGACAACTTAAGAGGGGCCTAATCGCAAACTAATCTCTTCAGTGTCTTTTGAAAGATTATTCAGGTTAAAAATAATAAACTCATAGAATGTTGACGTCTAATGCATATTTTATCAGACTAAACCTTTACACCAGTTCCCAAGCTCTTGGCACAAGTTACTGACCAAGGTATCCTGGAGAGTCCAGGAAGACAAACTTTCCATTTCAGACTAAGTACAGAGCATTCTGGTCAGTAAGTTTCACCTTGTACTGAGTAACATAAGAGATAGTTTTACAGTCCTGACCTCGAGTATGTGCAGTGTTACCTGATATATGGCCTTCCTGTTTAAAGCCTTGATGCAGAAAATTCATGAGCCTGGAAAAGGCTGACTTTAATGGCTAAGGGTGCTATCTAAGTAGATTTCTAAAAATGCATTATCGCACCCTGTGATCCTACAGATACCATAAGAATCAGTAATGTTGAAACTACAACCATGTTAATAGGATGACAGCAGTTAACATACTGCAAAAAGCATGTCCACAAATATAACTGAAATGGGTGCAGGGAAGTACAAGATGGCCCTGCTCAGTTATCTCCATGGCAGCACAGGATCCAGTAACTGCTTTTCCTGACGCTATGTCAACGAGGAGCTGGTAGAGAACTGCTCCAAAACATGTACAGACTGGCAGAGTTTACTTTATTTGTATTGACATATGAAAAAGAGGGCAGCAGGTTTACCTGGTCTTTTGGATCTGAGAGACATGGAAATCTAATGGATGTGAACGAATGTGCAAAGGAATGTGAGATTACAAGACAACAGATAGAAGATACATAAACCCCTACCTTAAGAGTCGAGAGTGCTCTCCCAGAGAGTTTGCCGAACTTCAGCAAACAGCTTGTGTGTTCCACGTGCACCTGAGCCGAAGTGAAGAATCGATGGTTGGCTTATGTGAAGTCAAAGCGCAACTCTAGACAGTACAAGACCTTCAAAGAAAGTGAAGGCCACAAGGGAAGTTTAATTTATCATCAGTCAGAAATTAGCTATTACGACCGAGATAAGAAAAGTGATGCCACATCCTAACACAGAGCGTTCATTCGTACAACGCGGAAACGTCAAAGGCAGTATCAAACAGGTACAGAAAGCGCAACTAGCGGCGTCACCCAGGTGCAAGAGAACGCTGCGAGGGGAAGCAGATAAACGCAAAGGAACCCTAAAGGCAGTGAAAACCAGGTATCATGCAGAAGGTTGAGAGCAGTGAAGAACAAGAGACACAACCGCTTCTCACCGTCAAAGAAGAGGATACTGCCTTACCATCTCCGGTTGGGCACGACGGGCCAAGCACTAGTCAGCAGGCTGATGCTCACAGCGGTGACACCAGGCCAGAAGATGCTGAAGGTCAAGTGCGGCCTGAACAGCATATAATCCTGGTAGCAGCTGCAGAAAACAACACAAAGTATGATGCCGCTATTTTCTTAAAGTCGCCATCTTCATTTGATACCACCAAAAAGCAGAGCCTTTGTGGACGATGGACTGCTTGAATCAAAACTTTTGATGATTCCATTGTTGCGCTAGAAATAACCAATGACAGATCATCAAATATCTTAAGAATTTAGCAGGAGGAGTAAAAGAAGTGATAAAGAAGATACAACAGATGGACAGAATATCATACCAGGATGTCAAGGTGGCATTGAATGTCAAGTTCAATCTGATGCCGAACATTGATTATGAAAGATACATCTTCAGTCAGGAGAGAAAGAGATGGTGAAATAATGGACAAATTTGTTGAATGACTTGAAATGCTTATTAAACACTGTAAGTTCAACTAATAGAATGATGAAGAAGCCATTCGTTTCAGAGTTGTAGATGGATGCTTGTCCAATTCCTTCAGGTGGCGAATGCTGAGAGAGACGCTCAATTTGGAGTGTGTGCTCATGGCGGCCAGAGCTGAAGAATGTGCTGACAAACATGCTGCTGACATGGAGGCCAGAGGAGCTCAAAGTGAATCGGCGTGGAGTATGAAAAGCAAGAAAAAACACAAGGTAGAAGGCCTCAATGTGATGTCTCAGAAGAAAAAGAAACTGTGTTTTTATTTGCATTTTCCTTTCACCGTGAAGACAAATGTCCCGCCATTGGACAGATTTGTAAAGGCTGCGGGAAAAAAACCCATTTTGTAACAGGCTGCAAAGCAAGAGTAAAAGTGAGTGTGTCACGTCGTGAATAAAAAATGGCTGCCAGTGTGTCACGTTGTGAAGAGAGAATGGCTGCTAGAAAGTTCCAGAAGCATTGCAGTCACACCCACCGAAGTAAACAGCAACATCAGTTGAGGCAAGTAAAAACTGAAAAAGTCAATTGTCATTTAACTCTTCATCAAGAGGTTCTTTGACGTCACTGTCAATTGACAGTGAAGAAAATGGGTGTGCGATGTCAAAGCTGACTACTGAAAGATGTGCGCATGTAGGTTTGGCTTCCTGCACCGAAGAATAAAAGTTGGAAAAGAATCGCCGAGTAAAATCATGAATTTTTTTTGGACACTGACCCAAAATCAAACTGAAGGTCAATAGGTGCTATGTACTGTTCATTATAGACAGTGGTGCGTCAATAAATATCATTCCAGCTGAAAAGTACAATGCACTGTCTCTGGTGCCGCGTCTCACACCATCGAAAACCAAAGTAAACATGTGGGCAGCTTCGACATCATTGCAAAGTCAAGATGATTCATGGCGACTATGAAACATAAAAGTACAAGCTCCAATTCATGTCCTTCAGGGTACTTCATCCAGTGCCTGTCTACTCAGTTTCAGCACTGCTGCTGATGTGGGACTAATTTCTGTGAATTGAAAGATTAGCACTCACCACGACATAGTGAGTCAGTTTCTGGCCTTGTTTCATGGATTGTAAAAACTTAAGACTATGAAAGTGAAGCTCCATATTAATGAGGACATTTGTCCTGTTGCTCAACGACATCATTGAATTGCCTTTCATCTACAAAAGGCTGTTGAAAAAGAAATTGAGACTTTGTTAAAAGATGATATCAATGAGCGCTCTCTACTAGTCCAACTCCATGGGTGTTGCCAATAGTAGTTGTACCTAAAAAGGACATCGGAGGGTCTGTGCGAATTTGTGTTGACATGCGTCAAGAAAACAAGGCAATCGAAAGAGAACGACATCCAGGTCTGCACATTGCCGATATGATTACCCAGTTGAATGGTGCCAAAGTCTTTTTGCGCCTTGATCTGAACAAAGGATATCATCAGCTCGAATTGGAAGAAAATTGCAAGTACATTCCTACCTTTTAAACTCATGTTGATTTGTTCAGATACAAAAGATTGAGTTTTGGTGTGTCTTCAGCTGCCGAACTTTTCTAAGATGTCATTTGTAGCATTATGCATCCTGTTACACATGCTTTGAATTACAGATGATGATTAAGGCTCCCTGTTTTCCGTTTGTACTGATTTTTACAGATAAATGCAGACAGAAAACATTGATTTTCTTGTCTCTATTTATTTTTAAATGTGTTTAAAAATGGAAATTGGGTTGCTTTTTGAGTAATTCTAAATACTGTCTGCCATGACTGCTAGGCCAATAGATATGTGGATTGACAGAAAAGGGGGTTAAAAAAGAAAGGAATTTTAGTAAAGAGGCTTTAACAGCAGTAGATATGCACAAGGTTGATACTGAAATTTGCATATTTTCATATAAGTGCACTGATGTATCTTCTGCGGGTGTTCACAGCACTGAAACCTGGCAGACATTCAAGCATGAGTGCATATTTATCAGTTAAATAAATGTGAAAATATACTAATTTCACCTTAATTTTTCCACAAAACCCCAAATAAATATGGATAAATACAGGTAAAATTAGCAAAAAATAAATATGGATAAATACAGACGGAAATTGCAAAAAAATAAATACCATATAAACGGGAGCCCTAATGATGATATACTGGTATTTGGGGCCACACAAAAAGAACATGATCGAGCCCTTACACAAGTGTGCAGGTCTCATGCTGAATGCTGAAAAGTGCAAGTTTCATTTTCTCTGAGGGGGGGAATGACTCCAGATCTAGACAAGGTTCAGGCTTTGTCATCTACTTCCCCTCCACAAGATGTAACCATGCTGCATTCTTTTTTTAGGTATGGCCAGCTACTGTTTTAGGTATATCCGTGGCTTTGCCACTGTTAGTGCCCCATCAAGTGAGTTAACGAAAAAGAATGTTTCATTTCAGTGGTCATGGGAGTGTGATCAAAGTTTCAAGACAATTAAATATGTATTTGAAAATGCGACTGAAATCACTTACTTTGATCCGAAATTGCATACAGAGATTGTTCTGGATGCCAGCCCAGTGGGTTTGGGTGTAATTCTTGCCCAACGTAGTGGACATGCAAATGCCTGAAGGTGTATTGTAGCTTATGCTAGCTGAAGTTTCTCACAGACTGAACAAGCTTACTCACAACCTGGGAAAGAAAGCCTAGCTGTTGTGTGGGCTTGGGAACATTTTCATGTGTTTCTGTATGGGAAGCATTTTACGCTTGTTACTGATCACCAAGCAATGCTCACTATTTTTGGCAATCCGAAGGCCGAGCTGCCCCCTCAAATTGAGAGGTGGTGGCTGAGATTGAAGAGTATGACTACACCATTGTGCACTAGCCGGGAAAAGATCAAAACCCTGCCAACTACGTTTCTCAAGGGCCCATACAGTGTCAGGGTACCCCTTCTAAAATGGCTGAAGCCTCCTTTAACTTCATTGTGAGATCCTGCACTCCTGCAGCTATGTCCGTTCAGCAAAGTGCGGCTACCAATGCAGATAGTTATATGATCAAAGACATTATTATGCATTAATCCTGGAGAACACATGTTCGACCTCTGGATAATGACAGTGAATATCAGAAATTCAAGAATGTGCATGATGAACTGTCAGTTACAAAGGAAGTGTTTATTCTTGCGAGGGTCGAGAATTGTCATTCCTGAAAGTCTATGACAGCAAGTTATTGAAGTGGCACATGAGGGGCATCGTGGAATTGTCGCTACAAAGTGAGCCCTCCATGACCGTGTTTGGTTCCCTCATCTTGATGAACAAGTTGAGAGAGTGCTCCAGACTTATCATTTATGTAACTGTTTTATCTCCCAAAACAACACAGCATCTTTTGAACATGCCAGATCTTCCAAAACACATCTGGGAGAAAATTGCAGTTGACTTCTTTGGACCCTTTGAAAATGTCCATTTCCTCATGATAATCATAGATGAATACTACCAGTTTCCTCTGGTGGAAGGCCTTTCGTCAATCACTCATGATCGAGTTACTGAAAGACTAGAAGGCATTTTTGCAACCTGGGGTGTTCATCCATTCTATAATCTGACAATGGCCTGCCATTTAATGGTTGGGAATAAAAAGACTTTCTTACTCATTTGAATATCGGACATCAAAAAAGGACACCTCTCTGGCCTCAGGTTAATGGCATTGTTGAACGTTTTATGAGTACTCTTAAGGAGGCTGTCCAGTGCGCTGTGCTGGAGGGACTTGAGCTCAAATTAGTTCTTCATTCTACTCGTGTCTACAGATCTACCCCCCATTCTACAACTGGCAAAAGCCCGACTACCCGATGTTAGCGAGGGCCACTGGTACCAAGATACCCCAGTGGACCACTGAAAGAACAATTGATGCCAAGGAAGTTTGCCTGACTGATTCATCTCACAAGTCCAGAATGAGATTTATGCTGACAAGCGTCGATGTGCTTAAGACATTACGTTTCAGCAAAGGGATTATGTCCTTGTCAGGCAGAGGCGAAAAGGCAAATCTGATGCTCATTCGATGCTTATCCATTGCAAACTGTGACTAATAAGGGACACATGGTGACTGCTCATCATTCTGGAAAGTCCATTACATGGGATTCCTCACATTTCAAGCACCTGCTTTGGAGTGTGTCAGCTCATGACATTCGGAGTGAGACTTTGTCATTAGAGGGCCAGGAGAGCCCCAGGACTACATCAGTGTCTGGATCACCAGTGCCTGCGGCGGTTGTTTCTCCTGTGTCTCCTCAGCCTCACACCACAAGATCTAGAAGAGTGGAAGTAGCCAACATTCTGAGAAGCGTGCTGATATCACTGTCCCACAAACCCAGTGAGACTAAGAGGCCGATTCCGATGTCCGATGGACCGGAGTCCGTCCGATATCGGTCAGGAACTGGAACCGGACGACCCCTTGTCATCGGTTCCAGACCTGCAAGTAGGATGCAACCTAACCCTGTTCGGTCGCAATACTATACTTAACCATGGGAGCATGCATTCCGAATGGAATGACTGCTCGCATCGTTAAGTGCAGAGGTTCAATTCACCCCTGCACCCCGTGGCAGGCACCCCAAGGTGCCTGCCACCGGGTGCAGGGATCAACAGGGGGCACCATAGGTGCCCCCTAGGCTGCCATTCGGCGGCCTCGCACCCATTGGGGCCCTGCTGGGGGCCCCTAAAGACAGTTTCCCACTGCCTTACTGTGTTGGAAAGGCAGGCACAGAAAGGCAGTGGGAAACTGCCATCGTACTCCCTCGGCCGTAAAGAGCCGGCCGGGGGAGTACTGAAGGGTTTCCGGTTGGCGGACGGGCTCTCCGAGCCCGTTGGAAGCCAATCAGAAAACCGAGTCAGATTCCTTTCCTACCACGCCCATTTGAATGGCCCGGTCAGAAAGGAATCTGCACGGGCAGGTCCAATGCGGTTAGGATGGCTCCGACCAAGGGTCGGAGCCATTCCTAACCGCATCGGAATCGGGCCTATGTGGTAAACTAGTGTACCTCCTGCAACTTCAGACTGACTACAGTTGAAGGTGGGAAGGCACCTGCTGAGCTTTTTGGTGCTTACTGGGCCTTGTGAATGGGGCCTCATGGACAGGTTTGAGCAGGATGCACTGGATTATCAATTAGTTATCCCATTCTGGTTAGGTGATTTATTTCATGACTTTTCATTGCTGATCGCATGATAGTGCAGGGACGTGGCCCTCAGGACTCCGCTACTGTGAACTGTACATCCTGGGGACCCCTCGTTCCTATGCAGTCATAGTTGAGCAACCATGGTAAACTGGGAAAGACTGACCTAAAGCGGTCAGCCCGCTCTGTTTATAAGGACCAGGGCTTGCTAGGAAGTGGCACCACCCAGGCTTCTGAGGCCGATATGGCTCATGGTATCAATTCCATCCTCAAAGACACAAGGTATAGCCTTCAAACAATTAACAGCAAGGTGAATATCCTGAAGTAACACATGGGCGGTATGTCGGAATGTCTCAACAAGCAGGCATCTCTGCTAGACCTGGCCGAACACAGTTTCGGTTATTGAAGAAGGCATGGTTGTGCTCAGTGAAAATGCCTCAAAAATGTAAAGGTCCCTGGAGGTCTTAAGAGCCAAAAATGAGGACCTTGAAGCAAGGTCAAAATGTACCAACGCCAGAATTACAGGATTACCAGAGTCTACAAACACATGAAACATGGAATCCTTTGTGGAGTCTCTCCTCTCTGAACTGTTTGGCAGAACCATCTTCTCACCGGTCTTCATTGTTGAAAGAGCTCACTTGTCCCTGGCACCAATGCCGAGGTCAGGGGGGGGCACTGTGGCTATAGCTCACTGGTTGCGCTGTAAGGAAAGGAGAAAGTGCTTTGAGACTGGTCCGAGAGAAACAAGAGCTGAACTATGTGGGAACTTTAGTCTTGCTTTTCCAAGACTTTAAAATAACTGTAGAGGAGTTTCATCAGTCCTTCAATAGCGTCAAGAAGAAACTGCAGTCCTTGAACATTGCCAATGCCATGCTGCATCCCACTTGACAAAAAAACTGCATCTGACAGCTCTCCCCTTCTTTAAATAGAACATGAACTAGAAGCCTGGATCATCTTCAAGTGAAGTGTGAGAGGAAGCAGTGAACGGCACAGACAATAATGACTGACATTATCTGTCACAACTCAGCTGTTAGACATGTTTGTCAAACTAATACTTTAACCTTTATTGATCCTACTGCTCAGGTTGGCACTATAGTATGGTTTTCATGTGCAACTAATTACCAACTATGCTCTTTGACCTTTCACAAGTTCTGTTTTTGATTGCTTATAGTTATGAAGTGCAGTATGCGTCTCTTCCTTTTTAGTTTTTGGGAGTATGCGTAAAGTTGTCCAACATATAATAATGTCTGAGTAGCCAACGCCGCACACTGGCAGTAGGACTTGAGCTTAGCTCTCTTAGCCCATAGCATGTCCTGCTTTAGACATTCATTATTAGCTGAGTTCAAATTACACAGTTCCGGTTTGATAGAGGGAAAATCCCACTGCCAGTTTGGCAGGTCAGTGTGAGTAGCAGGTCGGGAGTTCTAACATCATGGTTTCTATTTGTGACACAATGATTCTGCTCAGAAACACATGGCTGAACATCAATGCATTCTCGCCCACATTTCTGAAACCACTTATTAATACATGTTTAATACGCAGCGTAAATTGAATTGTCTGCTATTGGTATGTGCGAGGATTGCATGATGCCATAAAATTTAGAGTGGTCAAAGCATACATGAACAGGCACAAAATTGGCATGTGTTTTCTTCAGGAGATGCACTTTGCCTCACACACTTAAAAGACAGAAATTAGCAAGATGTGACGGGCTGCTCATTTGCTTCCTGTCGCATTCACACTAGGGGAGTCGCGTTTTGAAAAGGTTTTTCCCACTTCATATAGCGAGGATGACTCATGACCCAGGGGAGGTCCTTGAAAGTGCAGGGTCAACCAGAATATGTACCATATTTGGAAATGTATATGGCCCAAATATTGACTGCTCTAGCCTAACCTGCACTCAACATGTAGAAGACTGGACCCTTGGAACGTAATGTGGGGTGATAACTTCAACACCATCTTAATTATTGACTTATATAGATTTGGGGTAGTCCCCAGAAGGGTGTCTGCCTCTGCTAAGGATCTCCTATATAATGAGCATGACAACCTGGTTGAGGCCCACAGACATAGGCACCTGCCTCAGCTGAGTTCACACTCAGTTCCTCTGCCCATGAAATGCACTCTCCTGCTGAATACTGGCCCGCGACACAGGATGTCTGACCAGGGGTGCATGAGTGGTTCCACCTGTGCATGCCCTCTCATCATGCTCCATAATTCTTGGATATAGGGTGCGAGTGTGGGCCCACAATGCTTCCTTCTGAGATTTCCTCTCAGACATCCTCTTAAATGCTGTCAGATATTGGGTTATTAATTTATGAGGGCATAGACGCTCCTAACTTATTAAACACAAATCGGTTAGGTCAAAACACAGTTTTGATAGACTCTCTGCTCAGCCCCTAGTAGCTATGGCACAAACAGCAGACAATCTCCAGAGAAGCATATGTTAAGTTCAAGTGGTATCAATAATTTCAAATTAAAGAACATAACACGTTAAGATTCCCTAATTAATTTTGAAAAAGAGAAAGCAATTTAGTGAGCACAAATACACCAAGATCATAGAAAAAGGATAAAAGGAACCATAAATATGATTTTGATTTAAGTTTTATGGAAAAAAAGTACCTAGAAAAGTAAAACACCTTTGAAAACAATAACTCACTATTGACAGGAGCCTCAATGTGATTTCAGGCCAACTGCAATGGAGTGGAGGTTTTTAACTTTGAATTTAGGTCCCTATTTATCAAGTCGTTGTATCGCACTTGCACCACACAACGGGGTGCATGTGTGACGCGACTACTAAGTGCTATTTATCAAGCCACACAAGGCCACCTTGCGTGGCCCTGAGTGGCTTGATAAATCTGGATTAACACAGCACAAATTGCTGCACTGCATTACTCTGCACCAGGGAGGCTTTCCATGAGTGGAGCCTGGGGTTCCCACGCATCCACCCTTGGATTTGGGCGCATTCCCAGATTTGCCATGAGTGGTAGACCTGGGAATGTGTCAAAAGGCTACGCCTCCCCAGGTGAGGCGTAATGAGGAGAAATATCTTTATTTCTCCTTGTTACTTCCTCTTTCTTTGTGTACTGTATTCTGCAGCACACATAGAAAGAGGATAATGCCTCACAGGATTAGTTTTGTGCAGGAAGGTGTCCCTTCCTGCACAAAAGAATCCTGCTTACAATGCAGGCACCCTTGCACAATGGTGCCTGCATTGCCGCTGAGCAGCACATTGTGTGCCAGCGCAGGGAAAAGACCGGAATGTGCCATATTATGTTAAATAAGGCACATTCCTGCCCTTTCCCTAGCACGCAGCACAGCAAGATAGCTTCCTGCACTGCATGATTTATACATAAATATGCCCCTTAGTCTCCAAAATGGAAGTCAAAATGTTCCAGCAGGGCAAGGTCCAATGCTGTGGCTGGCAAGGGTGCCTTGAAGTCGGATTTGTTGTCACAGAGATCCCGCAGAAACCATTGGTTTTGGTGATAAAAGTAAAGCGCAGGCAAGGTCAGATTTCATGGCTGTCAAGGGTGCGTCATCTGTTGGACTGATTTGCCACCTCATCCTAGTCCAAGGTTTCACTTTTGGACTCAGTCACTGTTTTGGAAGTTAAAATCCTCCAGCATGGCAAGGATGGAAGGTTTACCTAGGCAAGATCTGCAAGGCCTTTACTACAAGGTCCTGCTGAACCGGTTTGCAGTGCAGCAAATAGTTCTGAGCAGAACAAACTTGATTTTTTCCCCCAGTTATTGTATGACCTTCCTGACACCTTGTTCTGATATTCTGGAGATGGAAAAAAATTACTTTAGTCCCGCTTTTTTCCCACTGCTGGGAAAGTTGCTTCTGGTCAGTCCTGTGGCCCCTAGCTCCTCAGGGCAGGCTTCCAGGCACAAGGTCTCTCGCTAACCAGGTCTCCTGCAGCGTCCAGTCCTCTGTGGTCAGCTGGGCCCTCTTGTATCCAGGAGTCCTTATGTTTTTTATATCCCTAAAGCAGTCAAACAGGAGGCCAGTCCCTTGACCCTCGGACAGCGTTTCCAGTCCGGAGTGCTCGCAGGAGTTAGGAGGTCTTGAGTCCTCGAGTGACTTCTATTCTTCCAGCAGGGCCTACTTCATCAGGTGGAGTCTTCCCAGGAATGTTCTGAGAATGTGGTAGTAAATGTGTCAGATCCATCCTGGGGCCTAGCTAGAGACTGGAGAAATGCTGCTCTATAGGCTTTGTGCATGGCACTACTGCTTTTAAGTCAGTTCTGGCTCAGGAAGCCTAAAGGACATTTTTATAAAGCTAATTTTCTCCTTAAATTATCAAAAATATGATTTCATCATTATATTGGATTTTAAAAATAAGCTAAGAAATAACTTTGAGGGACGTTTCTTGCATTTTCGCATGCAAAGATAGGCAATTAGATATTTTAACCACACCCAGGCCTATCTTATGGAAAATATAGCTGGGCCTACACAGTGAAATAGCTATTAGGCCTCCAATCATGATAAACTTTTCAAATATGGAGTGTGCCACTTTTGTTTATATATTAAGGAGGCTACTTTGTGGGGCTTCAAGCTACACTTTAAGGGCTACTTATCAATATATAAAAATTGGTTTTGCTACATGGTAAAGGCACTTTTCCTTGCCATATTTTGCTGTAGTGCAGTAAAACTTCTGGAAGGTATATTTTTGTCATATATGTTAGTGTATACACACTCCAGAGCCCACATATGACATGAAGCCTTCCATGCCATAGGTGCGTTTTAGTCACCATCTACAATAGACTTATAGAGGAGTGTATAGGCCAAACCAGGAGTACCAATGGCATAGGAATAGGGGGAGAACAGTGCTTTTCTGCTGTCTAGCAGCAATACAGCGCACAGAGTTCAAAAGCCAGCAAAACTGAACAGGAAAAATGGGGCACCACAACAAAAATGTCATTCCTTACAGATGCTATAGTCAAGTCTTGTGTAGGTGAGGAGATATTAATTTGGGATCGGTTTCTGACTGTGGTATCTTGTGGGGCACCTTAAAGTCAGGGCCAGACTGGGAACCCAAAGCAGCCCTGGCAATTCTGTAGGACCAGCCCCGGGGGAGGGGGTGCAAGTGCGAAGCAGTGCTGCTTTTGGTACTGGGGGAATGATATTGCAGCACCGCTGCAAAACTAGCCCCCAGTAACAAAAAAATGGCCCTCACTGCTGCAAAACCGGCCCTCATCCTTCCAGCCTCTCGGGAAAATGCCTGATGCCCGCTATGGCCAGTCTGGCCCTGTTTAAACTCCTATATCTGAGGTTTATGCATAGTCTTAAAAGCAGAAAGTCCTTAAGTCGAACCAGTGAAGTCTGGATATGCTGGAGGTAGAGATTTAGAGACTTGTGAGATTCTGTGTCCCAACTAGGAACAAGAAGATACTAAATGTAATTCACTATAAACCGGGGGGCTTCAGGGAAATGGTGGAACTTGGCATTTTTGGAAAATTCCTGGGAAAGTATACTTTATCTAGTGCATATGCGGAGGGCGAGTACCATAGCTAGAATGTTGCTGCTGGTGTGGACTGCTGGTGATAACACTACCATTGAGTCCAATGATAACAACATGCTGCACGACCACCCCAGTATCCTTATCTGTTTTATGCGAATATTATGAGGAATTATACTCAGCACAAATGCTTTATTCTGAGACTGCAGGATTGGAGTACCTCAACGGGCTGACTATGGCATGGCTGCAAAACTGTGGTAGGGAAAGTTTGAAGTAACCAGTGAAGGTGGGTAAGATAAAGAAGGCCATTAAAGACATGCCTAACTGCTGAGCAGTGGGGACAGACAGTCTCACAGTAAGCTTTTACAAAGTGTATGTTGACCACCTGGCCCCAACATAGAGGCAGTGTTTGAGGGTGCACATGACTGTGGATGCCTACCCCTGTCCCTTAGGGAGGCAATCATTGTTTTTCCTAAATCGGAGACCTCCTGCATGGTTTATAGTCCCTTCACTTCTCAACACAGAAACCAATATTTGGGGTAAAGTTATAGCCAACTCTCTCTTTCCATACATCCCCAGATTAGTGCTTCACAACCAAATGGGAATCATTTCGGCTGTTCAACAATATTGCACACAATTTTTCGGACTGTGGACCAACTGCACCCTAGGTGTCAAGGCCACGGCTCTCTTCTTAGACACAGGAAAGGTGTTTGATTCTCTTGAAAGGGGCTACGCGTTGGTTCTGATAAAGAAAATGGTAAGGGGACAAGTGCTGCTGTCCTGGATCCCTTTATTCTATTCGAGCCCGCCGTAGGTCAGGAGCAATAGGGTCTTGTCTCACCTGCTTGATATCAAGCACAGAACTTGCCAGGGATACCCTCTGTCCCCAGTGCTATACACTTTGGTGATTGAGCTGCTTGCATACACCATTCGAACAGTGGCATTAGATTTACTGAGAGATTAAAAACGATTCCTTGTTTGTGGACAATCTCCTGATGCACATACATTACCCTGGGACTGACCTCTCCCATATTCTGCATGAGATTCTTGGCTTTGGTGGTATCTTGGGTCTTAAGCTTTATTGGAGCAAGCCACTGACTTCCCATTGACACAAAGCACTCTGGAACTTCCTCTGCAGTGGCCGGGGGAGTCAGTGTGCAGTTTAAGTTTTAGGGTGCAACATGAATGCTCAAGGACAACTGTGGAGTAGCACTGGGGGGCTGGGGCAGCTGTAGGAATGCGTGGACCACTGCACCATACTCCCACTCTCACCGCTGGCCTCATAGCAGTCATGAGCATGCTAGTCTTCCCTAGGAGTTCATACCTTTTTCTAAGCATACCCATCACCCCAACACACCTGTCCTTAATTTGTGAAAATAGCCCATGGTGAAGCTAGCCTGGGCTGGTAAACAGTGTCGCCTGAGCTGGAGTATACTCATTCTGCCCTACGAGCAGAGTGACAGCCTTTTGGGCACCTGACTGCAAAATTTATTTCCATATTGCCTAAGTACAGTTCGTACAGTTTTAGTTTTTTGGCCCCCAAACTGCATCGTCTTACTGCGGAGACTGAGGCGGTGATGCCACGTGCCCTGAAGACAGGTGCTGCTCTTGGTGGGTAGGCATGGGAGCGATGGCCGGTGAGGTAGCCACCAACTTTTGAAACAGGTTTGCCATTGCTCTCCTTCCCTAGCCCTGGAAACGAAGGAGAGAACAGCTGGACAGGCTGGGGATGACCTGATTAAGGGACCTCTTTACAGAAGGCGTGCTTCGGGCCCTGGAGCACTTCTGCGGAGAGGGAGGTGCAGAGAGACCTCTAGGCGCCTTCTTATTCTATGGGAAATGCTGTATTGTAATCACTGATCCTGGTGATCCTGGTGATAGGAGCCTCCCCCTCTGCGGGAGCTAGCCGTAGTGATAGACAAGGCCAACTCACAACACATTATATCCCGGATCTACAGGGAGATGATTGTGGCACCGGAAGCTGCCCCTCGAGGTGCTGGATGCCTTATGGAGGCGTCAGGCTGGGTGTACAATGGTGGTTCTGCTGTATGTGCCAAAATAACAGGCACAAGTTTCTATCGTCTAAATTTACCCAACATATTTTGCACGCGTCTGTAAGATTACAAGCCTTCAGCTCGATTAGACCACCCACATGTGTGAGATGTTCCTGTAATACGCCAGATTTTATGCACCTGTCATGTTGGTGTCCAGGAGTGAAAGCCTACAGGGGAGAGATATTTACTGAGATAGGGAAAACACCACATTGACCCTACTCTCTGGAAGCATTAATGAGATATGTCAGGGATATCTCCTTCAGGTGATGCGATTTACAGCAATGGCACTCCTGATGGCCACACACAGGGTTGCAATGTCCTGGAGAAGAGTCTCACCCCCAAAGGCTGCTTGCTGGACCAGGGACTTGATCGACAACACTCCTCCTGGACGCGTCACAACCTAGAGACATTTGGTCCCCTCTCAGACAATATTTGCATTCACAGATGCTTAGCCCATAGTCATGTATGAATATTGCCCTTGACACCGGTTCTTAAGTGTGGGATGTACTCTGGCTTCCAGCCTCTAGTGTATTGCTTTAGCTAGTGTTTGCTTATACACAATCTTTCTTCCATGCATGGAATGTCTCTTCTTTTGTATTTTAAAAAGTAAATATACAAAGTGACGAACTAAATCCCACTGACCATATATTGATTCCCGGTTCTGCCGGGAGAAATACATTCAAAAACTTATGACAATTCGAATGTCCTAAACGGAAAACATCATTTCATAAAAGAAAATATAAAGCAAGTTTTGAGGCAAAACTTGTCTGTATTCCACGTCTAGTGAGAATCCAAGGACATGATGGAGAGATGCAAGTAAGGAGAAAAGGGGCAGGAGAAAATATTTGGCTAAGGCTAGAGGCCTAGAAGCGGGGGTTGGGGGATAACACCAAAAAACAAATGAGAAGAATAATTGGAGGAAGGAATCAAATGAGGAGGAAGAAGAGAGCATCTTAGACCAAGTATTCCTTTGTCGGTAGAAACACCTGCATTCTGATCTTTGATACTACAAGGTGTCCCTACAATTTCTGGTATAGGGGAAGCAAGAAAGACTGCCACTTATAAGTCACCCTGGTCAATCTAGGCAGAATACTGTTCTAACTAGTTTAATTTTAAAACATAACACGGTCTTGGTTTTATTCCGTTCAACCAGTGGCACTGACCCAGCTGCAAACTTTAGTCAGTAACCAGACTGGAAACAAGGGGTCCTGCCAGTACTGTGTGGCCAGGCAACCTTATCCCCAAATCTCAATAGAGAACAGTCACTAAAGAGAGCACATCCCTCTGCTGGATTCCCTCCGAAGGGTGTTATCAAGCTTTACACTCCAGTGTGCACCACTCCAGTTACAAAGAATCAAAACCCCTTCTACATAGTCTCAAATATAGGGCATCTCTTTACCAGTGCTTTATTTGAGCTGGTGGTTTCCAGTGCGGGGCCTCGGAACTAAATTGTCTGAACCTGCACTTATGACAGTCTGCCACAGGTGCACGATGTTTGTCTTATTTAGAGATGAGCACAACAGTTGTTAATGAATTCAATATACGTTAAAAGTTACTAATACCTGCCGCCGAAGCCATTCTTATGGCTTTGGGGGCCTGGGATAGTTTGTCACACATGTATGAGTGTAATGGTTGGTAGTTGTGTAGGTAGTCTCATTGGCAGCGCTGGCAGGGAAATGTGTGGTGCAAGCTGCAGTGGCCTGCTAACGGAGGCCCTGGCACACACATTTCTTTACAAAGTAAGCACTGCTCTTTACACTAGGAAGAGACAGAGGGAGCTGGAAGAAGAGGGATCTGTCTGCGGCATCACAGCCACTGAGGAGAGAGTAATGCAAGAATGACTGTCTTTGAAGAGTATCCCAGCAGTAAGGAGATTGCTAGAAGGGAGCGAGGATCTTGTGAGTCTCCAGTCAGTGAAGAGCGCGTCCTAGAAGGCGGCTAGGGGGGTTTGTGAGCATCACTCAGGAGAGAGTTCTAGAACTGGAGGAAGGACTTGGGAGTCTCCCAGCACTGAGGAGAGGTCGGCGTACTTCTCAGACTATTACGTCTCCAAGGAGGGTGGCACTTCAGTACACAGAACTTGACAAAGAAGTTTTGTAGGGCGGGTGACTCAGGAAGTCTAAGGGAAGAGTTTGGAGTCTTGGGACAGAGAGTGGTGGGAATGCGGGCATGTACGTAAGGAGTCACCATCCCATAAGAGGTGTACAGATATTGAGGGGCTGTGAACAGCCTGGTGCAGAGGAGCATTAGTGTAAAGATGGGTCTGGAAGCTTGCAGCCAAGTGAGACAGTCCAGAGCACGTCTCGCACCACATAGCCAATGGTAATGCTGAAGAAGAACACCTAGCTGACGTCATTGAGTCAGGCTCAGACTGGGATGGAAAATAGGCTGGGGCACCAAACAAAAGTGGCCCCCGTTAGTGGATTAGAAAGCTATAAAAGTGGCCCATGTTTGCAAACTGGGGCAGTTTTGAACTTGTCAAGACATGCTATATTAGCGTTTTGCATGGTATGGAAGATTGCATGGATCTGAGCTTGTTGCAGGCAATTCATTTTTAAGATCAGGCAATTCATTTTTAAGATCAGGGAAATCAACAGTCACACAGGCCCAGGAGACTATAAAACAGGCCCATAAACAGCCAAACAAAAATCCAACCCGCGCTGACCTGTCCGATAACCAGTGCCTGATAACCCAGTATGCCGGTTCCATCCCGCCTTGAGATAGGGGTGACCCTAGTGCGGGTTTCAGTAGAGTGCAGCTCGGACTGTTTATAATGTCATGATGTACATGTCGGTGGCTAATTGGCGTCTTTTGGTTTAAGCTGGAATTTTAAATTTAATCAGTAGAAGTCCCCTTGCTCGTTGTTTCCCTGCTCGGCCGCCGTCCGCTTCGTGCGGAGCACCGGGGTCCCCGCAGGCCTTCACGCACCTGCACCAAGAGCCCTCGCGCGCGCTCGCCGGCTGCACGCGTTACCACGGAGATCCCAGGCGGCTGATCTCCAAGCCGCTTTTTAATTAAAAACCAATGAGATTAGTGAAAGCGAAATATGATTAAAACTCCATGCCTTCGAAATCAGATTACAGCAAACGGAATGTCCCCACTGCGGGACCGATCCCACCGCGGAGCAATACTCGGCGCGGAAATGAAATGCGCTGTCTTTATATTTTGGAATTTCTTTGAGTCCTCTTAGCTAATTGCTGCAGATCCGGGTAGAGGACGGAGAGAGCTTTGCAGAAGTGTGCCACCGAAAGAGGCCTAGCCAGACCCAGCCTGCAAACCCAGACTACAAGGGGCTATTCTGTGCTACCACACAGAGAGGGCGCGCTCTCCATAGCGCCAGCCCAAGAGGTACAGGGCAGATACCGCACACACCCAAGTACTATTATGCAAAGCTGATAGCGTGAGGTCACGCATAGGGTCTGTACTAGAAGCAGGGCTTTAAGTGGGGGAAAAACTGGGAGGGGGGGTCTCTCAAAGGGGCATGGCCAATGTAATTAAGGGCGCGCCGTGGCTTAAAAACACAAACTAAAAATCTGTGCTTAGCATAGTTTGCCCCCCGACTTCTATTTTGCTGTTTCTGTCATTGTATGCAGATATATGATACAACAAGTAACATCATACCAACAAGTCAGGACTATTGGCTTTGTCAATGGTTGTTAGTTGCATAAGATAAATAAGCTGCAACTATTGCTTGTATATAATATTGAAAAAGCTTCCACTTAAAGTCTTGTTGACACCACAACAATGTTGCTGCTCCTGAGTTTCGAGAAGGGAAATCCAGAGAGAAAATGACTCTCTTTAAAGGATTTCCCTCCCCCTACAACGCTCACCTGGCATGACGTCATGCCGTAACTTCTCCACTAGTGAGAAGTGAGCAATGTGAGCACGCGCTCATCTATGTGCCTGCTGTCACTGCAGTCTGGAAAAAAAACGGACCGCCTGTGTCAGGGCACAAAAACAGAGCCCGATAGAGACCCGTTTCGAGCCCCCCTTTAAAAAACTGCTGGTGCTCAGCACCGGTGAGACCCGGCCCACTTAAAGCCCTGACTAGAAGGGCATCCTTCCAGCACAAAATACAATGCTTAGATTAACTTAAAAACCTTTCACACTTTGAGGGGCAGATTTACCATTTTTTCACCTTGCTGCGCTGCACTGTGTGAAAGGGAAAGGTCAGGAATGCGCCGCATTTAGCGTTATATGGGCATTCCTGTCTTTTCCTTGTGCTAGCGCACAATGTGCCTTGCACCATGCTGCAAGGGTGCCTGCTTTATAAGCAGGATTGTAATTGTGCAGGAAGGGACACCTTCCTGCAAAAAAACAATCCTCTGAGGCATTCACCACACATAGAAAGAAGAAAAAATGAAGAGAAATAAAAATATTTCTCCCCGTTACGCTTCATCTGGGGAGGGTAGCATTTTGACGCATTCCCAGGTCTACCACTAATGGTAAATCTGGGAGTGCGCCAAAATCCATGGGTGGATGCGTGGGAACACCCATGTTCCACCCATGAAACGCCTCCCTGGGGCAGAGTAACGCAATGCAGCGATCTGCCAGTTCAGACCCAGCCATACCCAAATCAGTCTTGACCCTGTTCCTCATGGGAACTGTTCGCCCGAACTGCCGAACCAGGTCTTCCCTGGACCGGAAACAAGCATCCTGGGACCGGTTTCAGGGTAACACCCCTCATCAGCCAGACTAGCTTGAATCCAGTGGCAAAGTGAGCAAGGGACCTACATCTGGGCATACCCTGCCAACTTAGGGCGCGCAAAGCAAAACACAAGGAGATGATGGACGGAGCACTGAAACTTTTCAGAAACTCGCCCCCAGTCACAGATCTGGGTTGAATCCATCATCATTCTTTAGCTCACTTCGCCACCCCAGTTCAGTCCTAGCCATATGCAAATCAGTCTTGACCCTGTTCCTCATGGGAACAGTCCAGCCGGAACTGACAAGCATCCTAGGACCGGTTTTGGGGTAACACCCCTCAACAGCCAGGCTTGCTCACTTTGCCACTGGATTCAAGCTAGCCTGGCTAAAGAGGGTTGTTACCCCGAAACCGGTCCCAGGATGCTTGTTTCTGGTCCAGGGAAGACCTGGCTTGGCAGTTCAGGCTGGACTGTTCCCATGAGGCACAAGGTCAAGAAGACTGATTTGCATATGGCTGGATCTGAACTTGGATGGCGAAGTGAGTTAAAGAACGATGATGGATTCAACCCAAATCTGTGTCTGGGAGTGAGTGTCTGAAAAGTTTCAGTGCTCCGTCCATCATCTCCTTGTGTTTGACCAGTGACACTGACGCCATAACTGTAGGGCACATGACACAGAAATAAGACCAACACTCACACTGGTAATATAGACACGCGTGCAGACACCAGCAATACTGACACCGGGAATGCCACAGTCCTGAAACAAACACTGGAAGGAGTCTGACACATCTAAAGCTGTGCTAACACCAGCAATACTGACACCCAGGTGCCATAGTCCTGACACAAACACTGTAAGGAGCCGGATATATCTAAAGCTGTGCTAACACCAGCAATACTGACCCCCGGAGTGCCATAGTCCTGACACGAACACTGTAAGGAGCCTGACACATCTAAAGCTGTGCTAACACCAGCAATACTGACTATGGCCCTGTCACAAATACTCTAAGGAACCTGACAGCTCTGAAGGTGTGCTTACATCAGCAGTACTGACACCTGGAGTGCTACCAGTCTTGACACAAACCCTCTAAGGAGCCTGGCACCTCTATAGCTGTGCTAACCAGGGCCAGCTTTTGGTTTTGGCGAGTTGGGTCCAGGCCCAGGGTGCTAATCTTGAGAGGGAAGCACAGAGATGTCTGCACTGTAGTCCTGCAGACAGAAGCATCGCTCTCACTTGCCTCCAATATTTTGATTAAACTGTTTGTAATAATTTTTTACTTGCTGCAGGTGGCATTTTACACCCCTTTAGCCCCCTTCCTTCCCCTCCCATTTCCCTCTCACCCCCTGCTGCTGCTTAATGACAAGCCTATCCTCCACAAAAACAACTTGGCACTAACCTCAGCGACCCCAACTCCTCCGCCTCCTGGACAACCTCGCCAACATCGGACTGAAACAGCTCGTCACCACCCCCACCCACAAGGCAGGACACACCCTCGACCCCATCTTCGCAGGAGGTAACAACATCCACTTCAGCCACACCACGCAACCCCCCTGGACGGACCACCACTGCGTACACTTCTTTTTCGACAAAGCCACTGCTCACAAACCTACACCACGTCCTCCGTGGAGGAACTGGAGCAAGGTCACCGGGGAGCACCTTAACTCCACCCTCAACTATGATCCCCCTCCCACCTCGACTGATGCCAAGTCTGCAGCCAAAGAACTACACTGATGGATCTCCAACTGCGCAGACAAGCTCGCCCCCCTCCGCAACCCCGACAGACAGCGTCCCATGAAGGCCACCTGGTTCACCACCGACCTCCAAAAATCCAGACGCACCTGCAGACGTCTCGAAAAGCTTTGGAGAAACAGCAAAACCGCGGAAGATAGGACCACCTACAAGAACGCCATGACTGAATACCACCAACTCATCAGAACCACCAAAAGGACCTTCATCCAGAACAAAATCCTCGCTGACTCCAGCAACTCTAAGGAACTCTTCAGCATCATTCAGGATTTCACCAAACCCCCCAGCGAAGCCACGGACATCACAACCTCCCAGGACCTTTGCAACAAACTCGGCTCTAACTTTCATCTAAAAATCAAGTCCCTCTACGGCAACTTCAACGAACAGACACCAGACACCGGAACTACTCCTTCCTCCAGCAACGACAGCCAGCCTACCGTCTCCGCCTGGACCCCGGTCACCACCGAAGACACCACCATGACCATGAAAAGCATTCACTCGGGAGCCCCCACGGACCCCTGCCCGCCACACATCTTCCACAGAGCTGCCACCGCCATAGCACCCGAGCTACGACGCACCATCAATCCCACCCTCGAAGCCGGCACATTCCCCGATGACTGGAAACACGCAGAAGTCAAGCCCCTCCTCAAGAAGCTCTCCGCAGACTCGACGGACCTCAAAAACTACCAACCCGTCTCTCTCCTCCCCTTCGTGGCCAAAGTCACTGAGAAGATCATCAACGTCCAGCTAACGAATTTCATCGAAGAGAACTCCATCCTTGACCCGTTCCAATCCGGATTCCGCAGCAAGTACAGCACGAGAACGCCATCCTCGCCGCCACAGACGACATCCGCACTCTCCTTGACCAAGGCCACACCGTGGCCCTCATCCTACTAGATCTCTCTGCAGCCTTTGACACCGTCTCCCACCACACCCTCACCGCCAGACTCCACAACGCCAGCATACAGGGAACCGCCCTCGACTGGCTCCGCTCCTTCTTACCGGCAGAACCCAAAGAATCAGACTCGCGCCCTTCCTCTCCAAACCCACAGAGATCAACTGCGGAGTACCCCAAGGATCATCGCTCAGCCTAACGCTCTTCAACATCTACATGGCCCCCCTCGTCGCTATCGTCAGACAGCATGAACTCAGCATAGTATCCTACGCCTACGACACCCAGCTCAATCTCTCCCTCACAAAGGACCCCAACAGCACCAGACACAGCTTCCAGGAAGGAATGAAAGACGTTGCATCCTGGATGAGCAGCAGCTGCCTGAAGCTCAACTCGGAGAAGACAAAAGTCCTCGTCCTTGGACCCACCCCCTCAGCATGGGGCAACACCTGGTGGCCCACCGCCCTTGGCAAGACCCCCACTCCCACGGACCACGCCCGAAACCTCGGCATCATACTCGACTCCTCCCTCACCATGACCCGACAGATCAATGCAGTCGCCTCCACCTGCTTAAACACCCTCCGCATCCTTCACAAGACCTTCAAATGGACCCCCCAAAATCCAGAAAGACCGTCACCCACGCACTCATATCAAGCAGACTGGACTACGGAAACCCCCTCTATGCCGGAATCAACAAGTCCCTGCTCCACAAACTCCAGACCATCCAGAACACCGCGGCCAGACTCGTCCTTGGCATCCCACGACAGGAACACATCACCCAACACCTGCAAGACCTCCACTGGCTCCCCGTCGAGAAGAGAGTAACCTTCAAGCTACTCACCCACGCCTACAAATCCCTCCACAACACCGGACCCCAATACCTCAACGAAAGAGTCTCCTTCCACGTACCCAAGAAAAAACCTCCGCTCCGCCGACCTCACCCTCGCCGAAACCCCGCGCATCCGCAGAGCCAGAGCGGGTGGAAGAGCCTTCTCCTACATCGCGGCAAAGTCCTGGAATGACCTCCCGATCGACATCAGACACTCCCCCACTCTGCACACCTTCAGGAAGAGCCTCAAGACCTGGCTCTTCGGCTGACTTGGAGCTGCACCCTCCCTCCTCCCCCCAGCGCCTAGAGATCCTCACGGGTGAGTAGCGCGCTTTACAATTCCCTGATTGATTGATTGACCAGTCTGATGGAGCTAACTTGAGAATGAATCAGGCTAGTTCGTGGGGGGTGCTTGTGTTTAGAGGCCTGTCTCTGCCTTAATGTATTCACCCTGTGACAGACCTGTGGACACAAAATGGACCTCCTGCTGCCTCATTTTATTCACAAGCAGCAGTGAGGATGCCAAATTTCTATCCGTCCAGGGCGTTATCCGAGCAAGGACCTTCTCTGCTGCTAACTCCAGCAATACTGACACCAGGAATGCCACAGTCCAGACACAAACACTCTAAGGAGGCTGCTACCTCTCATGCTGTGCTAACACAAACAACACTAACACCTGGAGCAGGGACGTCATGAACCCCCTGCTTTAGCAGCTTCAGCGGAGGTGTGGTTCTTTATGGACCTCTCAGCAGACGAAAGCTGATAAATACTGCAAATACTGTAAAGGAATACAGCATCAATAGAAAAGTATGCAGGAACAAGGAAGAACGAAATATGGGTAAATAGAAGAGGAAAAGATAGAAGGAATATTGAATGGAAGGATGAAAGGATGTATCGATGAGTGAGTGAATGAGTGGGTAGATGGATGAGAGGGTGAAAGGGTGAGTGAATGCATAGGTGGGTGGACAGGTGAAAGGTTGGCAGAGTAAAGGGATGGCTGGATGAGTGAATGGATGGATGTTTGAGTGAATGGATAGATGGATGGGCATGTGAAAGGATGGCAGAGTAAAGGGATGGATGGATAGGTGCATAGACAGGTAAAAGAATGGCAGAGAAAAGGGATGGATGAGTGGGTAAAAAACGAGTGAATGGATGGCACAATAGTTGGATGGATAGGTGGATAGCAGTGTGGATGGAGGAATAGATGGCAGGATGGATAGCAGATTGGATGGATGGTAAAGTGGATGGATGGATGGCAGAGTGGATGGATGGGTGATAGAGTGGGTTGATGGATGGAATAGAGAAAGATTTAATGATGAATGAAACAATTAATGGATGACAGAATGTAAAGGTCAAATAGTGGATATTGGCGGGTGGATGGAAGGGTGAAAGGATGGAAGAGATAAGGGAGCTCTTCTCAGGAGTGTTGGGCTCACTTGCATTGCTTGCTTGGTGCCATCAAAAGGTTTAGTTCAAAGTGGGGGTATTTGCATTTTCTGGCTACTCCCTGGACCCGGAGTGCCACAGTCCTGACACAAACAAGCCTGGCTCCTCTATAGCTGTGCTAACACAAGCACGTTTTCCATCAGCAATGCAAGGAGCCCCTCACAATCTTGAGACCAGTGGAATCTACAGTGACTTCAGGCACTTACATTGTACTTACACCAATGTTTCTGACACTAGCACAGTAAGTAACGTGTTGCAGAATCAATACCTTCTTATGCGGACTGGCACTCCTAGACTTCAAGGTAAGTTGAAATATCATGAAACCATTTTATGACTCACTTAAGATGCAACTTGGATGGACTTCGCTGGGCTTGGAGTCCTTTAGTAACACATGTTCTCTGCACTCCCCATGCACATCATGATCAAGTACTACACAGTACCTGTAGGTACTTTCAATACTTGTCCTTATCATTTAAGCAATCAACTTGTCAACTCTTTAAGGCTATATAAAGATGCCTTTATGTTGATCCAGATCCAGATTCACATTTTCAAATTTAGTTTTCTTATTTCTACTCAGCTGGAGCCAGGAAAGCTATTTAAAAATAAGGTGTGACATGTACCAAAGCTTTAAACAAATAAGCAAACGAAACATGAAAATATGAATCTGTTTGATTTTTATTAAGTATGCATCAAAATGAAGGCTTCTTCAAATTATCTCAAAGGCTTCATTGTTTAAATGATGAGGACACATACTGCAAAATTCACAGAGGTACTGTGCGGTACTCGAGCACACTGTACATGGTGAATACAAGGACCCAGTGTATGGGATGAAACCCTACTCAAGCATCAGCTGCTATATTAGTTAGGTTGAAGTCACAAGCAAACTCCAAATTTACCTGTGCTTAACCCTCTGGTAGCTTGGCAGAAAAGCAGTCACACTTAACTTAGAGGCAATGTGTGAAGTATTTATGAGGCACTTCAAACACTATTAAAGTGAAAACACATCCAAGAAAAAACACACACCAATTTAGAAAAAGAGTTACATTTAATACATTATTTGAGACCAAAACAACAAACCTCCAGTCAGTAAAACTGGAGATATGTAATTTCAAAGTTTTAAGCACAAATTAGTGTCTAGAATCACAAAGGGCCAACTGAGATTACCTGGTCGTGCCGGACCGGGACAAAGTCACAAGTTCAGGCCAACCGCGACAGAGAGCGGGCTGGATACAAGGGCCCAGTAAGGCCCGCTGAACAAAGTACCTTAAATCCTGATTGTGGAGCATTGCAAGGTCCTGCATCCAGGATACGTCACACAGCAGTGATTCCAGGGAGCTGCAGGGCTGCAATGTGAGGTCCTGCGTAGAGGATGCATCATGCACTGGCGGTTCTGAGGAGTTGTGGGGCTGCGATGTGAGGTCCTGGAACAGGACACTTCACCCCGCATTTTTTACTCCGCACGCCTTTACCCCGCATTTTTTACTCTGCATTAACTTTCACAACCCAGGGCTTTACAACTCAATCCGTTACAACGCATTCCCCATTCCAACGCAATTACTATTCTAACTCCAGGGGGGCGTTACTTTGGGGAATGCGCTGTAACAGTTTTGCGGTGTGAAGCCCTGCGTTGTAAAAGTTTTTGCGGAGTAAAAACCGCGGGGTAATGGCATGCGGAGTAAAGCATGCAGGGTAAAGCATGCAGGGTAAAGGATGCAGGGTAAAGGATGCAGGGTAAAGGATGTTTACCGAGGTCCTGCATCAAAGATGCGTCGTGCAGAGGCGGGTACGAAGAGCTGCGGAGTCCTGTATTCAGGATGCACCATGCAGCAGCAGTTTCAATGCGGGGCTGTGATGCGTTGCGTGCGTTCTGCTTGGACCACAGTTGGGTTGGCACAGCACCTTCAGGACCACCTACAAGGGTACAGGACTGGGATGGCACCACTTAGGGCGTAGGACTCGCAGCAGACAGAGTCCAGGTGCTGGGTTCAAGGTGGATGGAGCCTTTTCTGTCCCTGAGGCTCTGATCAGAAAGCCAGCCTATTAGCCCTTGAAGTCACTCTGGGCAGCAGGGAAGCGAGTAGCAGTCCTTCTAGAAGAGCAGAACAGCAGTCCTTCTGTGTCTTCCACAGATCCAGAGGTGTACTGAATAGGTTGGTCTGAGAGTCCATTATTAATACCTGGTGTCCACTTTGAAGCAGGAGAAGGTTCTGCAGGTTTCCACCCCCGGAGGAGCTTGGAATTCCCTGGCTCCCCGCCCTGGCCCTTGCAGTCTAGTATCAAACCCTTTGTGAGAGTGCTCAGGCAGAGTCTTTGTGATGTGCAAGTGTTGTAGGTGACAGTCCTCTCCCCATCAAGTCTGACATGGCCCTTCCTGCCAACACCTATTCCCCTTTGTCTCACTATCTGGGAGCAACACACAAAGACCATCTGCGTGCTACCCCTAGTTATGTGATCCAGGATACAGGTTGCATGCACCAAAAGGTTAGGACAAGAAAATGCCAACTTTCTAAAAGTGTTAGTTATACAAGGGGTAGGCCTACGTCACACAGCTAGATAGGGCCAGTAAATACAACTTGAACTTTCTAAAAGTGGCATTTTCAGAATTGGGACTTAAAATCAGACTTACAATTCTTTAGACACCAAACTCGACATTCCCACTTGCTCCAAACAGCACTTATTAAATGTAATAAGGTAACCCAATGTTATCCCTATGGGAGAGGTAGGCCTTGCAGTAGTGAAAAACGAATTTGAGAGTTTTTCCCTACCAGGCCACATAAAAGTTAAAAGCACATGTCCAACATTTTAAATACACTGCACCGTGCCCTCTGGGCTGTTTAGGGCTTACCCTAGGGGGGATTTATATGTATTAAAAAAGAAGGTTTAGGCCCAGCAAAATGTTTATTTTCCCAGGTTGAATTAGCAGTTTAAAACAGAATACACAGGCTGCAATGGCAGGACTGAGCACAGGGCTGGCTGGCCGTACTGGGCATCAGGCATTTCCCAGGGAGTCTGGAATGGTAAGGGCTGGTTTTGCAGCAGTGGGGGCTGGGTTTGCAGCAGTGCTGGAATATTGGCTCCCAGTAACAAAAGCAGAAAGCAAGCGTTTCCATCCTTACAGTTCCAGGCAGGGCTTCCCTAGGGGCTGGACAGAGAAAATTGTCAGGGCTGCTTTGGGTTCCCAGTCTGGTCCTTCCAGAGACATGTTTAAAAAGGCTACTTAAGAGCGTGGCACAATTAGTGCTGTAGTTCCACTAGTAGCATTTAATTTACAGGCCCTGGTTACAGGTGGTGCCACTTTACTAGCGACTTAGAAGTGAATGAATTATGCCTACTTGGTGTAAGCCATTTTTATCATGCTTAAAGGAGAGCGCACACGTGCTTTAGCACTGGTTAGCAGTGGTGAAGATTGCAAAGTCCTAAAGTCAGCAAGACAAAGTCAGCACATACGGGAGGATGGAAGGAAAAAAGTTGGGGGAAAACCATGTCAAGGATGTCGGGTCCAACAATGGAGAGTCCAGAGAACAGCATCAAGAGTGACATTAACACTGACACTTACACCAACAATATCAACACTGATACTAACACCAGGTATCAGCAATACTGATACTGACACCAGGAATACTAACAGTGACATCAACAATGCGGACACCAGCACTAGAAGATATCTGACACCACTAACACCCTCGCTCCCATCAGCACTAAAAACAGCACTGTTCCCAGGAAGACCACCATTAGCGACATGAGCACTGGTCTTCAAAAGACTTAGGAGCAAAGTGATACAAAGTCTTGATAAAGCATTTACTTTCCAGAAAAATCTTTTTTTGCAGTGGAAAATTGCCTTTTTCCCAGTGCAAATAGCACTTTGCACTATGTTGCAAAGATGTGTGTGCCACTAATCAGCCAGTTAGGGCATCAGTGCAGGGGAAGAGATCAACAAAGGGCCATATTTAATAAATATGGCTCGGCACAGCTCTTTCCCCTTAATGCAATACAGCGCAACAACTTTGATTGCTACTAGTGGTGGCCGGTAATTTGAGCAGGCAGGTGGGTGGGCCACACACACACACATACTCACGGATCTACATGCATCCTCACTCACACCCATACATTCACAAGCATGCACACATACAACTACCATTCACAAGAACATATACATGTACACACCCATTCACAACACGCACATGCTAATACACATACATTCATACATACACATGCATGCACCTAACATTAAAAAAAAAAGCAGGCCGCAGCGGTGATCGGGAGTGGCAGGAGGGAAGTCTCAGTGGTTGTGGTTCCTGGAGAATTGGGACTGCCGCCTCCTCTCATTGGCTGACCTTGTTACGAGTCAGCCAATGAGAGGAGGTGGCAGTCCCTTACTCGTCACAGTGTGAGATGGGGTTAGTGAGACTGCTGATCCCAACCCACTCTATGATTAGTGTCACCGATGGACACTCGGTGCTGAACACTTTAGGGTTTAAAAATGAAGCGCCCAGGTCTGAGTTTATCAGTGATGTGCCCCCTCATCATGAGAGGAAGGACCTCCAAGCGCTTTGCTGGGCTGAGGTCACGCCCACAGGGCTGTGAAATCTTCAGCCCACCAAAGTTCAGCTCAGGCATCCAGGCGGCTGGCTGCCTGACCTGAATATGAAGAGCCTCTGTCAGGCTGACCTTTGCTCAGCCTGACAGACACTTCATGTTTGGAAAAAGGTGGGGGGACAGGGCCCCTCCGCCCTTAAGCGCTTGCTTGTACATTGCGTTGCTCTATTTCTTTCTACATCTTCCCCTTAGGAAATATACCCAGTGGTACTGATTCCCTAATTAGAGTGGGGTGCTGGCAAATAACATCACCTCACTAAAGGCTTAGGGAATATTTGATAGTACTTCTTTGAAAACACACCAAATGCTGCCAGAAGAAACATATTTAAAGTGTCCTTTATTGTTGGTTGTCCCTTTAAACCCTTTCAAGTTTTCTGGGTGCAGGAGCACCTCCAGCACATCTAGTTCCAGCGCCACTGAATACCCCATAAGATCCGAGACAATATGAATATACTCTGTTCAGATGTGTTCTCATGTGAGGACCAATATGCTATATTGGATGATGATTAAGGAGAACATTGCATCATACATTAATGCCCTCACAACTTTTTCTCTATAGTTTATTTACAAATTTCGGTGTGAAGGGTTCGTTCATAGGTTATATCATTCCAAGCAACTCGTGTGTCATTGTTCGCTCAATTCATTTTGTACTTTAGTATACATAATGCAAATGCATAAATTAAAACACAATTGCTCATTGACCAAAATTTTATTTATTGTTTTTTTTATATAAAAGTAATTTAACTGTCTTTGAAAACACAGTACCTAGAGGCCCCTATCATTGGTTGACGTCAATACTGAACGAGTCCAATTTCTGTGGGTCTTATTTTAGTATGCGTGCTTGATACAAGGTACAAAAAATCCCTTTTTGTATGCCTCCTCAGGACAATATTCCAAGAGTGTTCTGTACATCAATATATGTCCTTTCTGGATTCTTCTTTAAGTATGTTGGATATATGTTTTAAACCATTGGCAGGGAGTAGAACAACGCTTAATACATACTGCACAGTCTGCTACCAAGTTGGCCACGGCAGCACCAGCACTGGCACCAGAGCCTTCTCCCGAATACCTGCCAGCAGCGTAGTTATCAATAGTGCAGCAGGTGCAGTGGCACCAGGGCATAGGATCTTGAGGGGCCCACTTCAATCCAATTAGTAGCTGTCTTCTACTACCAAACCAGGGATGGAGGCCCGATTTTCCTGCTTGCATTTGGGCCCATTGCTCACTCACTGCATTACTGGTGCCTTCTTTGGTTGAGCCGACAGAAAACTGATCTAAAAGAGTACTTGGATTTCTGGTCAAAGCGATGGGAGCCAAGGTTAACTCCCAGTGAACAATCTTTGCTCTAGTGTGTTGCTACCCATTGGATCGTCACATACTGTCTGGTCACTGCTGAGCTGCAGGAACCATCACTGCACACATGTACTAGGTCTCAATGGATCAGTGTGGCTGCCTTATCCATCTACTCTGAAGCACTAATTATTGCTGTATGAATGTCCTAGAACTCATTCAACCATCATCTTTATCCTTGTTTCAAGGTCAGGACTAATGTACCAGTATGTGCCTACCATGTGCCGGTGGCAGGCACCATTACTTTTCTCTTGTACTTATTACTACATTAAGGATACGCTTGCAGCATTTTTATGATGAATTTCCAATCCTCGAAAGTGGCAGGGTATGCTATGACTCCTAAAGGCCCTGTGTGGTCCCGGGTTTGCTGGAGAGCAGTAATGAGTGGTAATGGCGCGCAGGAGTTATATATTGACTGATATTGGCCTGGTCTGCTCATGGCCCTGTGTGATGTGCTTGTGGGGGTTCTGGGGTGTTGCAATGACTGATACTGGCATTGGGTGCCCGTGCACAGGCGCCTCAGTGATATCAATCACTTTCCATCGCATACCTAGTCCACTTCTACAGACCGTATTCAGATCGATCAAGAGGACAATGGATCCCTCCGCCACTGGTCCTAAAAATGTGACTTAACACAACCGAGCAGATGACATCAATGATGGCCAACTAGACTGCGGGTAGGTAAGGAGACTGCCCAAGAGGCTCGAGCCCCCGACAGACTGCAGGAGCTGCACAGATAGACACACTACACTGGCACTATATCAGTCATTGCGCATAGTCATCTTATTGGGCTCAGGTTTCTGAAAGGCTAGTAGAGCTGGGTAGATTCACGCACACGCCAGGCTGATGCTTCTGAAAGACCATGAGGGGTGCCCGGGCAGGATCAGGCACCTCATGCTAGACTGGTAGCTGCGTAAGGCTGGAGCAGAGGCGGTCATGTGAGGCTTGTGCCGTGTAAGGTGAGTAAGGCTTGTGCCTTTGTAATGACACTTGCCACTGACCTGGAAGAGTCAACCACATGTGAGCGGAGTCTGACTCCCAACTGCGCCCTCTTTAGATTGCAAGAGACCCATGTTTATCCGAGACTCATGAGGCCCGAGCAGCATCCTCTCAGTCTCTCTGACTGCCCCCATCCCTTCTCCCTTATAAATCAGTGATTTGTTTCCAACACAGCCCATCGCAGCATTGCTTTACCGCAAATCCTGTGGCACTAGTGAGGATGGGGAGGGAGATCTTAGAGTGTCCACCTTTGATTGTTCTGAAGTCAGGGCTTTGAGGAGGTCCGAATGAGACAACTCCTGACATCCCAGAGTAGAGCAGGCCCAGGAATCCTGTGCAAAGTTGGGTTGCGACCAAAAATAGGCCCATGCACCCAAAGTTAAGTGGCCCACATTTGTGGATCGCCAGCTTTCAGAAAGTATGGAATGGTTAGCACCGAGGTTAACTTAGTGGTAAACATTTGTGTTAAATGACCCAATTTACAGCTTGTAGAGCCAGTAACATTGGTCAGGACTGGACCCATCATTATTCACAAATCTCCTGCTCTTTATCTTCTGGTCTATGAATCCCCCTTAGTCTTTGCTCACACTCAGATCCTAACTGTCCATTGACCAATCTTGTTGACCCTTAGGTCTAGTTTCTTTTCACTCTCAAGTACCTGGGTGCCCTGCTCGCCCTAAGACAGTAAAGCTCTTGCTCATCATCAGAAGTACCCCTTCTCCCTCAGGACCCTCCTTTCTACTCTCTGGTCACCGGAGGGTCTTGTTCCCAGGAGGTCCTTGGAGACTACCGTTTACTCTCAGGTGCCACTGGAATATTGCTCGCCCTCTTGTCTCCTTACATCAGGTAAAGGTGGCATAAACTATCGAACTAGAAAAGGAGAGACAGAATACACCCAGGAAATAATTGTCATGATTTATAATTCCAAGGCAAAATGAAATACAAATCACCCGGATGTGCTCAAAACCAGACTTTTACAAGGTGGAGACTAACTGCAACAGGCCCTGCCTCCCCAGGCTTTGCAGAAGGAAGGATGCAGCCTGAGGTCTCTGGGTGTGGATCCTTCCTACCGACAGGACCTGAGCTCTGCGGCTACCAGTCATCTCCAGACACCAACAGGCTACAAGCTACAAATCCATCAATTCAGAGGCTGCAGTAGGTGGAATCCCTTGGGAACGAGGTTATTATGTTTTTTTAATTTGACAAAAACAGATCTTTTTTTTTTTAACCCCACCCCCCAAAAAACCTTTTCTGAAAGATTAACGCCAACCTTGAGGTGCCTCGGGTTGAAAAGAAGGGATAGGATTTGCTGTACTGTGAAGAGAGAGAAGGATCAGACATTTATTTAAAAAAAAGCATTGGCAAAGCCAACAAGTCTTGCCTATACAAGAGCTATTGGCTTTGCCAATGTGGTTTTGCCATGTTGTACACCAGTGTGGCTGCTGTTCAGCATGGCTAAAAGTTAGTGGCCTGGAGTGTCCTAGAGTGGGGTGTCGTGGGGTACGGGGAGGAGAGTGTCATATGGTTGAGTAGAGTACAGGGGTTCAGTGGCAGAGAGTGCAGTCTCGTAGAGTGAACTGGCATAGAGAAGAGTAGGGTGGAATAGGGTAGAGTGGTGGATTGGACTGGAATAGATTTGGGTGGATTGGGGTAGAGCGGGTTAGATTGAGTGACTGGAGTGGGTGGACTGGATGAGGTGGATTGGAGTGGGGTAGATTGAAAAGGGGTGATGTGGATTGGAGTGGGGTGGATTAGATTGATTTAAGAGTGGGATGGATTGGATTAGAGTAGGGTGGTTTGGAGAGGGGTGAATTAGAGTGGAGTGGAGGGGGTGGATTCGACTGACTGATGTGGTGGATTGGAGTGGGGTGGATTTCTTGGGAGTGGGATGGATTTTATTGGAGTGGGGTGGATTGGAGTGTGCGGGGCTGGATGGACTGAGTGGGGTGGACTGAGCTGGGGTAGGGTGGGGTGGATTGGAGTAGAGGGGGTGGATTGGACTGCAGTGGAGTGTGGTGGATTTTAGTGTGGTGGGCTGGATGAGGTGGATTAGATTGGAGTGGGGGTAGGGTAGATTGGGTGGGGTGGACTGAAGTGGATTGGAGTGGGGTGGGGTGGACTGGAGTGCAGTGGGGTGGGTGAAATGGAGAGGGGTGAATTGGAATGGGGTGGCATGGATTGGTGTGGGATGGATTGGAGTGGAGTAGTTTAGATTACAGTGGGGTGAATTGGACTGGATTGGGGTGGATTGGCTTGGGATAGGGTTAACTGGATTGAGGTGTTGTGGATTGGGTGGGGTGGAATGGGGTAGATTGGATTGGTGTGAGGTGGATTAGTTTGGGGTGGGGTGGATTGGGGTGAGGTGGAGTGGGGTGGATTGGAGTGGGGAGGATTGAAGTGGGCAAAATGTTTTGGATTAGAGTGGGGCAGAATGCTTTAGATTGGAGTGGGGCAAACTGTTTTGGATTGGAGTGTGGCTGATTGGAGTGGGGTAGATTGCTTTAGATTGGAGTAGAGCAAATTGGAGTGCAGCAGATTGTTTTGGATTGAGTGGGGCAGATTGTTTTGGATTGGTACACGTTGTTTTGGTTTGGAGTGGGTAGATTGTGGATTGGGGAGGGAATGTGGTGGATTGGATTAGGGCTGAGGTAGACTGGATTGGAGTAGGGTAGATTGGAGTGGGGTAGATTGGATTGGGGTGGATTGGATTGGTGTGGGGTGGATTGGGATGAAGTTGGTGGATTGGGGTGAGGTGTATTGGAGTGGGGCAGACTGGAGTGGGGCAGATGGGAGTAGGGCAGATTGTTTTGGATTGGAGTGGGGCAGAATGGGATGGATTGGAGTGGGGTAGATTGTTTTGGATTGGAGCTGATTGAAGTGTGGCGGATTGGAGTCAGGTGGATTGGAGTGGGGCAGATTCTTTTGAATTGGAGTGGGGCAGATTGTTTTAGATTGGAGTGGGGCAGACTGTTTTGGATTGGAGTGGGGCAGATTGGAGTGAGGTGGGTTGGAAGGATTGGAGTGTGGTGGATTGGGGAGAGTGGTTGGGATTGGAGTGGGGTGGATTGGATTGGTGTGGGGTGGGGTGAACTGGATTGAGTGGGACGGATTGGTGTGGGGTGGGGTGAGGTGGGGTAGATTGGCGTGGATTAGAGTGGAGCGGATTGGAGAGTGGTGGATTGGGGTGAATACACGATTATGCTGTTAAAGAATCATTTCAGAAATTACACATAAGAAAGAATTTTTTTTGCTTTGCAATAACATAATTCTCATCTTTTGAGAACAGCACCCATGATCCAAAAGAAAACATGAGTACAAAGTGAGAAAAGAAAACTTGCCAAAATAAAAGAAAGTAACTATAGAAAATATATCTTTGCAATTTTGTTTGTCCTGCTGGGCACATTTTTGCGAGTCACACGCCTTCTGTTTGCAGGTCACTAAAAGTTAAAAAAAGAACAAAATAGTGCCTCCGTCACTTCGGAAGCAGTGGACGGCACTAATTAAGTTGAATGAATCAGTGCTTGGTCCCTGGTCCACAGAGAGGAACAGAAATTGTTAGGCCGGCCTTGACGAACTACGAGGCTGTGAAGAAGAATGCCATGGAAGCAAACAAATGGTAAGCAGCGGGTGGGCTTTAAGTCCTTTTATGTATATAAGACTGTCTTGCAAGCGAGACGTATGTGCTAGCGCAAGCTCTATCAGGCTCAATCCTAAAAAAAATGAAGCCTTCCCTCCAGGGTACCTGCTACCTGAGAGAAGTGTAAGCATGTGCAACTGGTTCATCACCAAATCAAAGGCTGCCTGGGAGCCAGTGTAGGCTTTCATAGATAGAGTCATTTGAGCTTCATGGTGACAGATGTGTTATTTACAAAAGTAGAATAAGGGTTTTAGCAGCTGAGTTCTGGAGCGTGTCTCTTTAATGGAAGGTTGGGGGGAAAAAAAGTTTCCACTATTTCTGATTGCGCCTTTCTAAAAGTTTATATGTTGAAACGACTTGGTTTATCTTACACACGACCCTTTTGCACATTTTGCTGTAGCCTAGATTATGTTACGTTTAATGCAGCACTGCTTTCTGTCACAGGCTGGGACCTCGAAGCAGTATAAAACTCATGTAATTCTTCATTCCTCTATATACCAACTAGAATTCAAATCTGCAGCCCCCAGTAGTCACATTAATCCACTGAGCTTGTCTACCCTGAACAGAGTGCATTTTCCACACACTAGTTTAACTTGCACTTATTTTCATTTAAAGTGTGTGTGTGTGTGTGTGTGTTATATTTTATATGCAGTTACCTGTAGGTGAAAGCTAACAAAATGCTTACAGATTAGTTTGTTAATTTTAGCTGCATCCCTGACCCAGTCCTTACTCCCACTGACATGAGCCATCATTGTTCTCAGGCTCACAGTTCCCATGCTTGTTTTTATACACTTGGACTTCCGTTGCAGCCCCACCTTCCTCATCTGGACATGGTGATTAGTGTGGTGGCCCTAAGGTTGTTGTGGGAGACTAAAGCAGAACCCCATTGAGTCCCCCAGGCCCCTCTCCCTCCCAGGCGGAGTAGTGCTTCTCGGAGCTGCATCTCGTGGCAATGCCAGAATCAGTGGCGGCTCCTCCGCAATGGCGGAGGAGCGTCTCCCCACTGACTTGCTCAGAGCCAGCAAATGTAATATAAAACTATGTTCTTGCATCATTTTATTTTGCATTTGCCAGCTCTTACCCAGCGGTTTTGGGAGAGGTGGGGCCTAGGCATGGGAGGGGGAAGGAGGAGTGCTACGTGCACTCCACTCCCTAAGTGCGCATATGTTGTTTGGCAGACCGTCACAGGCCGACCAAAACACACATGCACACTTAGGTTTTCTCCAGCCCAGCTGCATTGATCACCCGGGCTGGAGAAACACCACAGACTCCCTGGTCTGAGAGGGCATCTTTCCTGCCTGCTCAGACCAATCCCCGCTTGCCCCACCACCCTTTGTTTATGGCGGCCGTCGCTGGCTTGGATGGCAGGAGGCACCCCACATGCTGTCACTGCCGAAGGCCATTGTCACTCTGTAGAAAGTGTCTGTGGGAAGGCCAAGAGAGTGCGCTTTGGTCCGGCGGCTGCAGCATGCTTTCGGGTTCGGCCTGCCAGCCCATTGTTAATACAAATAAGAGCGAAAACCGGTCCATAGCAGAATTAAAAAGTGGCTAATAGCGGGCACGCGGACACCCAGGCACTGGCCCGTCGCCAAAGGGTCCTGCTTTATCAGGCCGATGCGGGTCCATTACCACCATGGAGTGTTTTTCCAGCACAGTGCTACATAATAGAGATGGGCAGAAGCCCTGGTGCCGCACGGCTCCTTCTATGCACTGTGCCAGTGTGACGTCACAAGAGACATCTGGGATAACAGCTCTACAACCAAACACGCAAATAACCAACAAATCTACATCAGTAATTAATAACTACTGGATCAATCACTACCTTTGGGCTATGGAGTAGCATGCTACCCACCATAAAGCGCTTCAACGCCTACTCAAAGGTAGTAAGCGCTATAAAAATGCAATTATAATACATCCGTACTCACTAGAACATTAGTCTTTCCCCATCAATGTATCATCTAAGTGCCCTGAAAACACAATATTATACCCCATACATCATGGTTTCTCTTTGACCTCAATCAACATTGCGTAGAACCCCATAGGCAGGGTTTCTTCTGTTCCATGCAATATAGTTCCGTATGGGGGAGCTGTTGCAGTACACATAGAGGTGGGCTAGTCACTAAAAGCTCGAGTTAGATGCCTGGCTCTTGCTTAGCTTGAGATCTTCTTGGAACCTCGAGCCCAAAACAAGCCAAGCTGTCATGGGAGGCAATGTGGCTTAGTGAGTACAAATGCCAACCACGTAACATGAGGAACCGGGGTTAAATTTCGGCCTTGGCTCCACACCCTAGCACATCTACCTATGACATAAAAAAACACATTATGTAGTCTATGTCTGTTGTGAAGCGCTCGTATATTCGTGGGCAAGGTTCGAGCTATGTCAAACTACCAAAAATAAAATATGGATTCTGCCTGTCACCCAGCTCTAATCTTGTCTTTCAAAAGCATTTGATTTTGATGTCATAAACAAATACCCGTCTAATGGCAGAATTGCAGAACATGAAACTGGAAACTCGGGGCTCAATCCTGGCTTCCCTGCTTGACCAAATTGTGTGTTTCTAGGTAAATGCTTTGTAACCAAGCCTTCTTTTTGTTCATTATCAGGTCTGAGAGCACCTTGAAATACATGAGTACAGGATGTGCACTGTACAAAAACTTCTCTTTGGTATGATTTAATAAACTACAATATTGCTCTATGTATAATAGGAATCTAGGCCACACATAGGGTACACATGACAACGAACTGACTTGCTTTTTTTCCCTAATAGCATTGTCATCACGTTGGGGGCAGGAATGTTTCTCAGTTTCTCTTTAAAACCTCTCACGTTTAATAAATACTTCACAATGAAGAGATACAATTTAATGTAGTAAAGTGAAGCTCTTCCGCATGTTAAAGAAATATTCTTTTTTGAATTCTGAAGACACCTTATCATATTCTAATGTGGTTTGTTGCATGAACTCACATGCTAACTATTTTCAGGGCTTAGCTCGTACAGCCAGAGCCAACCCTTGGCTTGGCGCTTCCTGTTAATTTGTGGGCGTGCCCACCTATAAGTATATAGAGCAAGATCATATGGCCCACCTAACGGGCGCAAAATATGGTGCCAATAAAGCAGACATTATATATCTCTAAGGGTCAGTTGTTTCTCTCACCTGAAAATAATACTGGTAAATACACAACTATTCTCTCTTAGATACTACAACATAGGTCCACATGGATAGTTGCACATGCTACTTCTGAAAAAATGGACCATATTGGGCAGATGTGACTTCATCCTGAGCACACTATAGGTCTATACTATTACTCGCTGTGGGTTATCTGATGACAATGGGCCTGCGCTTGCTACTATCCACTTAGAAACTAACCCTCCTAAATAATATTTTATTCCAAAATTTTAAATCGCGGGGAGCTCCCCACAACTGTAAATTTCACAATATAGGTCTATAGGGAAGCTAGTCCCTCTCACAAAGCAGCACACTATAGGTTCTTGTAGGGCACATGTTCCTTTTCCTTGCCCCTGTATGGGAAGTGCATCCCCTCATTGAACACAATGAGGATCCGCTCTCACTGATCAGAGGCGAGGCATGGCCATACAGGCGCATTTCAGTAGCTGCACTGCAGCGCCTAATTAAACATGGCTGCAGTTGGAGGAGGAGAAATGCCTATGGGCATGGGAGCGGGGGCACCCCTTCATTAAAAAAAAAAAACTGTATTCACCATGGGGCAAATACCACATCAGGGGCCGTAATACATAAGGTGCCCCGGGGGTGCAACGGGCGTTTGCACCCGCTTTGCGTGCCCCGGGGCATTTTGGTATTATAGAAGGGGGCACAGACGCTTGTGCGTCCCCTTCTATAATACCGATAGCGCTGGCGCACTTAAAGCATCAGCGCTATCAACAGAGGGTATTCCCTCATTTTCATAGGGGCATGCCCTATGCAAATGAGGGAATTCCTTTGACTCTGCGCCCGCGCCATATTACAGACGCGGGCGCAGAGTCAAAGAATCCCTCAGAAGGCGCACTGACAGTGCACCATTTAAAAGGTGGCGCACTGTCTGTGCGCCGCCTGACAGCAGCCCTCTGCAGGGGGTAAAGGGGTTCACATGGTCCCCCAGACATCCACTTGCAGGCGGGTGCAGTCACTGACTGCACCCGCCTGCAAGGGGATCTCTAAAACCCCTTTGAAAGTGCAGGCGGATGCCGCCTGCACTGTGAAAACACGGAGCAGCTTCTCCGCGTTTTCACAGGAATGCGCTGCCCTGGGGTTAGCGAGAGTTCGCGGCTGCCCCCAGGGTAGCGCATTCACCGTAATGGGGCGCATTGGCATTGTTTGCGCCCAGCGCACCTTTTCAAAGGTGCGCCGGGCGCAAACAATGCCAGCACGTAATACGGCCAGAGATGTGTTGCAGTTTGCCCTGTGGTGACATGTCCGCAAATCGGTCAGAGCACACCACACCTGAGCTGGCTCAGGCAGTGGGCAGCACGGTCCCGGCAAAAGCATTTAGGGTATGGAGACCTGAAAACCGACACATCAATACCCGGCCCTACATGTGCTCTGACAGACAGACAGTCCGCTGACACAAGCAACTTTTGAGTGTTGGCAGCTGCATTGTGACTGAGTCCCGCAGGAGAGACACAAAGAGTCCCAATCCCCAAGAATGAGGGCTAGTAGTGCACACCTGCAAACCCCCTCAAAAATGGAGTAGTGACTGGACTAAGAGGAGTCTAATTTATAGCACTGGCTTAAGGGTGAATTGTTTGTTAGGTATCCTGTTGCAATGCATAGCGCCGTCAACCTTGTGGCTAGGTTTACCCTTTACATATGGGATACAGTATCCTTAGCCCTACATTTTAAGGATATTGCAAGTCGTCGAGGAGTTCCATGACCATATACAGGAAAGAGGCCGAAGGCGGAGTTCCTTTATAAGGTTATGGAAATCTGAGGTGATTTGCAACATCCTTATCGTGTATGGCAAGGGGTCCTTTATTCCTTATAATACATGGTTACACCATCACCTTTCCCATAGACCACTTAAACCGTTGGTGCTTAGCTCTTTCATATGAAAGACAAGCATGATTAATGCAAAATGAAGAATAAAAATAGAATCTCTAGTGAAAAATTACACATCATAAAAGCTGTTAGATATTTGTTTCAAAATCATTTTAGAATCAGATTAATACTGGTATGAAGACCTGGGGAACACAGAAAGTGAGAAGAGCTTGGGAGCAATGTATGAAGACCTGGGGGACATGGACAGCATGAAGAGCTTGGGAGCATGGGCAAACTGGGTATGGAGTTCAAGAAAGATAGACTGTTTGACGGTGAGAGAAAATGCCATTCACGTTATGTCATACCAAAAGGTAGCCCACAGGATTTAAACTTATGAATTCACAGGTTTCGGTACAGAAATGTTTGATGCTGAGGTTACCCAGCTCTGAGCACTTCTCATATAATAATTGAGTCAAACTGGAGACAAAGCCCCATGTCCCAGTATGACCTGGCAACGCGAACCAAGACTAAAGCTCTAACTTCACACTCCAAAGTCAAAAGACTGAAAATGTAGAAACTTCACGTCTTTTTTCCTTCTGAGTCCTGAAAGAGAAATGGCTAAAAAGAGACAAAGTTGCCAGAGGACTGGATATATTCGCTCACATAATGCATGGCGGTTGATTTTCTTCCTCTCTGTGGAAACAAGTTAAATAAGAGAAGAGAATGGGGCACAATATTTATATATAAAGAACAGATTGGTAGCTACTTCAAAACGCCACTTCCTTCATTATCAGCACAAAGAACACCCAGACGTCCCTCCCTGCTATGGCATTGGCAAAAGGATGTCCTGCGACTGTAACATCAACATACGTGTCCTACCATACATCCTACAGCGTTGTAGACAATGGTTCCACATCACAGCTGAATTACAGTTGTAGGCTTCTGGCAAGAGTGACATTACCCGGCTACAGCCTATGACACTGTCTGCATTCAAAATTAACAGGTTCCTACATGCTGTGTTCCATAATCAGAACAAGGCCAACACTTTTGACTTTTGTAGGACACTCAACGAAAATTGTCCAAAATACATAGTGAGCGTCCAAATTTGAATTAGGCCTTGTAGTCCGTTGTACAAGAAATGTTCTTACCCTATCAAATGGCTGGTGCTCTAGTTCCCTTCTTGTCACAGCAAACTCTTGTACGGCTTTCTAACAACTGTTCCTAGCTTAAAACCTCTGGGAGGAAGGGACTCTAACGTCCCCTCGTGACAAGGTTAGCATAATCACTCATACTCAATGAAGTGTTAAGGGCGACATTTTCTGCAATTTCTAAATAACAGTGAGAATCCCAAACAGCAGGCATCATGATGGCTAATTGTTTAAAATCCTACAATGGGAAAACACACACAAAAGCCAGGAGTAAAAAGTCCTGGTGTTATTTGTGTGCAGTGCTGAATTTGAGCCGGTGGTTGCTGGTGGGGCACACTGGCATTCCTTTTTGGGGATTGGCACTTGTTTTACCTCATTGGACATTTCCAGAAAGCAAACAAGGGAATAATGCACAAAGAAGTAAGAAAGAGAAAGACGGGGGTAAAAAGTCACAAAGGGAGAAATCAGGGACCGGCAAGAGTGAGACAAAGGGCCTGCGAGTGTCTGGTAGTGGATTAAAGAGGTATGAGGTGGAGTCAAGACTATGAAGCCTGGGTATTCAGCGCACCGGTGTCGGACGTGGGCTTCTGAGCAGAGCTTTGGGCACGGGCACTCATTCTTTTACAAATTAAGCACTGGATGTGCGGAGGGGTGAGTATCTGTTGGCAGTTCAGCGTTGATGATGTCTCTCAACAGGCCGAGCCTAGAGTCACATTTTAAGTGTAGTCACGGTCATCTTCCTCTACAGGAGATGGGTAGACACTACGTTGCGGTCGCAGAGACGTGAAAGAAGTCAGACACTTCACAATCTGTGCTATAATACCAGCCACAGAGGAGGCTGGTTGGGTACAGTCCAGAAGGGTCCTTGGGGGGAAAAGACACACTGCTAGGAGTCTGATACACATAGGGCCTCAACGGCATCACTTGGGCCCTGGTTGACACCTCCAATGGCAAAAAGACAGTTTTTGAGCACGATCGTGGAACAAGCGCAGCGTGGTGTGGGCATCGGGGCCAGGGTCTCCCATTTGTTTTTGATGGGGTGAAAGGCTTCAGCAGATTCCATAACTGTTGGCTGGTTACCTGAAATGTTAACACAAAGAACATTTACAGTTGACAAACTAGAATGCATAAAACAAAACACACCCACAGTGTCATATATTTAAGATGTAGGATCTTTGGGCTGGGAATCAAATTCCTATTTGCATCAATGCAACTACTTCTCTGTCAAACTGAAAAGCCCTGCCTCCCCTCCAATTAAATGATTATTCTACCAGTGCATACCTCCTCTCCCATCTGACATGATCTCCATAGAAACCATGCTTCCTCACTCAGTGTGATACCTCATTCACCACTCTTTCCCCTCTTTGGAACCACTGGCTTTTCCAGGGAGAACTTGCTCTGTTAACTGTTCCTTATACTATGAATTCTTGCTAGCTTTCTTACCCTCAGGCACTAAAAGAGCGTAATTTCTTTTCCAGCTAGTGCTCTTTTCTTTTCGCTTTATTACCAAAATGTCTGCAGGTCGGTTCACATAACCTTCAGGTCTTCTGGCATGCACTTTGTGTGCACTTTTGTACAGCTATTAAGGCACAGCAGTGGGGGTGGGGGGGGACTAAAGCATTCTAAAGTGGGTTCCAATCATCTATCTCATTAGATGTTGCATAGGTGGAAAAACTGCAAATTCTCATTTGTTTCTTGAAGGATCGAAAGGCAGATAGTGGTCATGATTCCACAATGGCTTATTGAATGGAAGTGACGGATATATGCTGGAAGTGCGGGCCCTGCCATGGCTGCTGAGAAGCAGAGGTTTGTATGAGTTGGAGTCCGCATGCAGGTTGATGGTGCAGCAGTACATGATGTGTGTGGAATTTATGGAAAATGAAAACTGAGAAACCACATTGGAGGAAACCGAATCATTGAAAACAAATTTTAAGGAAAGACAATTTTAAGGAAGAACAAAAAAGCAAAAATTAAAGGAAACATTTCAAAGGAAAGATCATTTGAAGGAAAAATCCAAAATTGCAATGCATTTGGATGGAGTTTAGGACTACTGTGTGGGTTTTGGGTTCAGGGATGTGTAATGTGTAGGGTGATAAGAGGTGTTTAGGGGTCAGGAATAATTAAAGTTTGGGCATAGAAAGAGCTTTTTAGGGACCAGGGATGGGTGTAGTATAGTGGTGGTGAGGGTTTTAGGATTCACGGATGAGTGGTGTTTAAAGTTTGTGAGGTATTATTAGGTTTCAGGGATGGGTGGAATTTTGGATGGTGAGGAGTTTTAAGGATTTAGATATGGGTGAAGTTTAGATGTAGAAAGGGGATTTTAGGGTTCAGGGATGAGTAGTTTAGGGTGATGAGGAGTTCTTATGGGCCATGGATGGCTTGTGTTTAAGGTAAGTGAGGGTTTTTAGGGGTTATGGGATGGGTGTAATTTGGGTGTGCGGAGATGTTTTAAGGGGTATGGGATGGGTGGGGTTTAGGTGTAGAAAGGGGTTTTTAGGGTTCATGAATGGGTGGAGTTTGGGGTAGTAAGTGATTTTATGGTTCAGGGATGGTGGCTTTTTTGGGGTCGAAAAGGCTTGTAGGCTTCAGGAAATGATTAGTTTAGGTGTGGAGAGGGATTTTAGCGGGCAGGGATTCATGGTGTTTATGGGTTCGGAGGGGTCAGCGATGGATCGTGTTTGCCGGTGGTGATGAGTCAGCAAGATAAAAGCATCCAAAGTAATTGTTTAACAATGTAAAAGATAATGACAGAAAACACAAATAAATATCTCTGACAAAACTGTTTCTGAAAGTAAGACCTGCAACCATTGAATTTACACTTAAAAAATAAGCATTCAAAAAGCCAAATTCGACCAAAAAGACATTCTATGAATTGGTTTTCTTGAAAAGGTTAATGTAATTCATTCTAAAAAATTTCCATTGAGCAGTTTAGATGAAATAGTTTCTCAGTAATGGTATTCCATGAAATAGTTTTTCTATGAAATCACGTACAACCTCAGCATAGGGCTATTCTTTCACGTACTTTGACAATGACACCTAGATGCTTTGGTTTTAAATGGTCAAGTCTTTGGAAGGTAATGGGTGCAATGGCAGAAAATGTGTATGATAAAGAAAATTAGTGTGCAGTTCCCAAGTGTAGGTGAGAATATTCAGGTCTTTGATAAAGTGCCCTCACACACCCCAAAGGATGTCATGCTTCATCATTGGGCTGGCTCCTCGTCCGGCCGGCGCTGCAATGCCCGACGGGCACCCACGGAGGGGCTCTTTAGCGGAGTTCTTTTGGTGATAAAGCCGTTTGGTGCATGCGGGTGTGTGGGCTAGGTAGTGCAGTGAGTGCAAAGTGGTGTTAAAATAGGTTTAGAGCAGCCCTATAGTCTACATTTTATTCCAGGGGTGCGCTAACCTAACTAGAAGTGTGTAGCCCTAACTAGATGCAATGATCCTAAAGGGCATGTGTAATGTGGAAGGTCAACATGTTTCTTGCCTTAGGAAGCCCCTAACGGGTCTAGTGGCAATTCATCAGGACCGAGTGCGAGAAATGGAAGAGTATCCTGTTAGCTCTTACACTACCGCAAAGCTGGTTCAGGTAATGACCAAATGGAGAAGTAACCAGTATTGCAAGAAGACATCAGGTCTAGTTGACCTGGTGTGGTGAGACCCCTATGTAAGAAGGTCAGGGGTGATGGGAGTAGTATGTCAGAGCACCTCGTTGCTCGAGATTGGCGGTGGCGCGGCAACTAGCCGTAGTCCTACCCCTGCTCTGCTTCCCGCGAAGCAGAGCTTCTCCATTTGGTCATTCCCTGAACCAGCATTGCGGTAGTGTAAGAGCTAACAGGATACTCTTCCATTTCTCTCACTTGGTCCTGATGAATTGTCACTAGACCCGTTAGGGGCTTCCTAAGGCAAGAAACATGTTGACCTTCCACATTACACATGCCCATTAGGATCATTGCATCTAGTTAGGGCTACACACTTTTAGTTAGGTTAGCGCACCCCTGGAATAAAATTTAGACTATAGGGCTGCTCTAAACCTATTTTAACACCACTTTGCACTCACTGCACTACCTAGCCCACACACCCACATGTACCAAACGGCTTCATCACCAAAAGAACTCCGCTAAAGAGCCCCTTCGTGGGTGCCCGTCGGGCATTGCAGCGCCGGCCCGACGAGGAGCCAGCCCAATGATGGAGCATGACATCCTTCGGGGTGTGTGAGGGCACTTTATCAAAGACCTGAATATTCTCACCTACACTTAGGAACTGCACACTAATTTTCTTTATCAGCTAACGCTTGGGAGTACGTGTGCAGGACCTGGATAAAAATACTCCTGGTTCCTCTATTTTGAAGAAAGAAAATGTGTATGGCCATGTCAGTCTTAGTCAGGGATATATGGTTTCCCATTTTGGTTTCAGTTATGATTTCAGATCTGCCAGCTCACAAGTTCCACCATCAGTCACATAATATAGGTTTGCTTTACACCGTCACCCATTGAAGAGCCGATATCACATGGTGAAGACCAAGTGAGCTGGAAACCCCTACTCAAAGTGGGTTTTGAGTTCATGTGTGGAGGCAGGTGGGTTCAGTAAACCTTTTGTGTTTTTGGTCAGGATGGGAGTGGCTATTCCACATTTAGAGCACCCCCCACTCCAATTTCCCTCCAGACCAGCTCTGATTGTGAAGGCCTGAAAGCGCTACCCCCATTTCCAGTTCCTCAAAAGCCCCACTTCCTCTCAGAATGAAAAATATTTCCAGATTGGTAGGTCTGTGATTCTGGCTAAGCCATTTCAATCTTTTGTTCTGTCCACAGAGCATATTTGCTCAAGAGAAACTACTTTGTCTTGAATCATCAGTGGGAATCCTCGAGGGGAGAGAGATTTGCAGGTTGAGGATGGCGAGACAGTACATTTATTGCAGGGAAGTAAATCATCTAATTGAGGATAATTGTTAGTTTTAAAATCAGGCCACGTCTTTCAGGCATGTGGGAGCAGTGGGAGTTATGAGATTTTGCTGAGATATTAGGGTAGTGAATCCGAAAGAATCGGACCTCTTGTTGTTAGCGAGCCACTGTTTCCCTTTAATGTACACTTATATTGTGCAATTCTAACCAGTTAAGCCCCTTCGCTGCCGGGGTATTTGTGCAGCCCTGTGCAAGGCACTCTCTCAAATGTGTGCAGAGATCTAGTACAAACATGGCAGCATAATGTCTCTTAAAGTTTATGTTTCGGGAACATGACAAACACATATGTCATAACAGCATACTGTGTACATCTGTTTATAAAACCAAATACCCCAAAATCACAGTCTTGGGGTAAATAGCTGATGATTAATGCTTTGTTGATGGCTAATATTAAGACCATTTCTTATCCCAGTATTTGCTTCTTTTCATTTTTTAAACAAGAGTAGGTAAAGCGGATGATCAATACAATATATTTACACAGTTCCATAATCATTACCTTATCCAGGTCTCATCACCCAATAACTGGGCTAGTGTCTAAGTGCTTGGCTCTTCATCTCACCTCCATGTCTCACTCAATCTCAGTGGTTCCATGGTTTAATCCAGGAAAACACAGGATCTGCTTTATAGCCAACAAAGGGTGGCGTGGCACTAGAGGTTTGTGGTGGAGAATTTGATGAGTTGCACAGAAAGGCAGATCTCCATAATAATAAACTATGCAGGCCTTTGTGCCGTGGCATATAAAGGGCCAGGTGCCCTCACTGAAGGCAGCACAGATCATGCTCTGTGGAATTGCTTAATCTTTCTCTACAACCTTTGTTCAGACTGCCAATTTCTAAGTGAATGACAGGCTTCTTAAAGACTCATACTGTCCTAAATAGATATAGGTTGAGAGACAAATAATTTGTGTTGGTACCCTCCATATCTCCCCTACTGATTTGAATAATTTCTGTTTTATATGTATTCTACAGTTTATGTAATATGAAAAAGTTCCTTCCCTTTGGTAATGACCTACCTGTTTTTTCCTTATTTCTTGAATATCCACAGACACCCAGACTGGAATTGGAAATTTTCCATAGCTCTGCCTGTAGGTGGTGTTGGCTCCATCTTGCCGCTGGAAGCAGCACAAGTGTGACATCAATGGAGCTATAGCAGGCCAATTTGGCTTACCAACAAGAGTCCCTCATCTATTTTTTTTGTGCCCTCAGAGGCAGAGATGATTACATCATATTGATCGTTGAAGTGATGTGCATCCAACTAACTTGAAACCTTATTAAATGAAAGACCTATGACCATACTTCACAGGGCCGGACTGGCTACCAGGCGTTTTTTGCTGGGGAGGCAGAGTGGGGCCAGGTTCACTGCGGAGGGGCCGATTTTGTTGCTGGGGAACTGAAGGTGCTTCTAAATAAACAATGCAAAACAAATAGCTTTAAAGCCTACTTTTTAAAATATTTGTTTTGCATTGTTTATTGAGGAAAGCCCGGTAGCCAGTCCGGCCCTGATACTTCAGAATGAGGAAGTGGGCAGGATCGATGAGGATCTACAGGTAACTAGAGTATCCAACAGAAGGAATATGTTACTTACCCTGTAAGCATCTATTTATTGCGTGTAGTCCTATAGATTCATCTGCTTAGCATACTCCTGCCATTTAGTGATGGCTCGGATGTTTGCAATTTGTTTTTCTTCAAAGTCGTCTTGTGAGTCACAAGGTATTGTTACTCTTCCTATAGTCTGTATTGTGCATGGTCATCTGCTCCTTTGTTAGATTGTATTTGGCTCATCGGGTGGGCTTAGGATAGGAGCAGGAAATGAAATAGTAAAGATGAACATGCAAGGTATAGTTGAGAAAGAAATATTAAATCTAATAGTGTGTACATCATCGAGTAGCTTTCGGGGAGAAGGTTGGGTGCATATGCATCTACAGCGCTACACACTATTAATAGATGCTTACATAGTAACATATTCCATGCGTAGCATGTGTTGGCTGTAGCTATACATCCTTAGCATTGAAAGGAATGTTTCCCAAAAAAGCCCCTGAGGTTCCTTTTTTGCATGCGAAATGAGCTTTTGGAACTGCCAACAGCACACGTTTGGCATTGTGGTAGGACGTTTGTATACATTTTACTATCCATTTTGAGATTCTGGCTTTAGAGATTGGAGAACCTTTTTGAGGATTGGAAAGGCTACAAAAAGCTGTTGAGTTTTTCGAATAGGTTTAGTTCTGTCAATATAATACATCACCGCTCTTTTAACATAGAGTGTGTGTAGAGCTCTTTCCGCCACCGAGTCTGGTTTTGAAACGAAAACTGGGAGCTCAATGGTTTGGTTTTTATGGAAAGAGGAAACCACTTTAGGGAGGACTTTGGGGTTTGTTCTTAGTACCAGTTTATCAGGATAGACTTGGAAGAACGGTTCTTCTAAAGTGAGTGCTAGAAGTTCACTGGTCCGGCTAAGAGAGGCTATAGCTATTAAGAAGGCTACTTTCCAAGTAAGGAAATGTAGTTCACATGAATGTCGTGGTAAAATGGAGGACCAATAAGTCTGGTAAGAATTATATTATGATTCCAGACAGTTGCTGGTGGAATGGAGGGAGGAATCCCTCTTTTTAGTCCCTAACTGGAATTTGAAACAAACATGTGTTGTCTGTTTTGCATGCACACAGCTAGTGCTGCTAAGTGTAACCTAATGGAGGTATATGCAAGATTAGTTTTTTGCAGATGTAATAGGCAGCAAAAGGGGTCTTGTACTTTTGGGGAGAGCAGTTGGGTTTGTTTTGTTAGGCAATAGTGCACAAACGTTTTCCATTTTGCTGCATAAAATGCCCGTGTCGTAAGCCTATGGGCGTGTTTGAGAATGCCCAGGCATTTTTGTGGAAGGTTTAGGTATCCAGATTCTAGGAGTTCAGGAGTCAGATTGCTAGAATGAATTGTTTGGGGTTGGGGTGTATACCTCTGCTGTGCTCCTGAGTTAGGAGGCATAGCCATATTGTTAGTTTTGCCTTTGGCACAACCTATAGATGTAGAAGGGTTGTGAACCATGCTTGTCGAGCCCATGCTAGGGCTATGAGAATCAGTGTCAGGGATGTTTGTGTGAGCTTCTGAACCAAGTAAGGAATGAGTGGGAGAGGAGGAAAAGCATAAGCAAATATCCCTGACCAGTTGATCCATAGGACATTGCCTTTGGATTGAGAGTGTGGAAACCTGGAGGCAAAGCTTTGGCATTTTGCATTCTGCTGTGTGGCAAACAGATCTATCTCTGGGGTACCCCTCGTGTACCTGTTTTTGCATTCTGCTGATCATATCTGCAAAGTCGTTGTCCACCCCTAGTAGGTATTCTGCTAGGAGGTGTATGTTGTGATATATGGCCCAATGCCATATGCGCTCCACTATGTGTGAGAGCTGTATTCAGTGTGCACCCCCCTGTTTTTGAATGTAGTACATGGCTGTCATATTGTCTGTGTGGACTAGGAGAAGAAGCTGTTGAAAAGCTTTGAGAGCCAAAAGATCTAGGTGATTGATGTGTATATGTTTCTGCATTCAAGACCACTGTCCGTGGATAGTAAGGTCTAGCAGGTGTGTCTCCCAACTGTGTAAGGATGTGTCTGTTGTAATGTTCACTTGCGGCTCAAGGACTTTAAAGGGCTGACCCTGCAACAGATTGTTGCTGTTCCACAACTGCAGAGACTGATGGGTCACTGGCCCTATCAACACTAGATCTTGTAGTTACCCTTACGCTTGAGACCACTGCGATTGTAAGTACTGTTGTAGGGAGCGCATGTGGAGATGCGTGAGTGGGTACTATGCAGATACATGAGGCCATTATACCTATAAGGCTCATCATTGTTTTGACTGTGATGTGATTGAAAAAGAGGCAGAGCAAGTTTTATCTTTTGTACTCTTGTGGGACTGGGATAAACCTTTGCAAAAATGGAGCTTAGGGTTGCGCCTAAGAATGGCTGTACTTGTAAGGGTAGCAGGTGGGATTTTGTAGCGTTTAGGGTGAAACCCCGTTTGTGTAGAAGGTTGATTACCTTCTGGGTAGCCTGCAGACAACTCTGCTTGCTTGCACTCTTGATCAGCCAATCGTCTAGGTAGGGGAACATGTGTGTGCCCCTCCCCCCTTCTAAGAGGAGTGGCTACTACTGCCAGGCATTTTGTGAACACTCTTGGAACAGTAGTTACTCCGAATAGCAACACTTTGAATTGATAATGTTGGCCACTTACTTGAAAACGGAGGTAACGCCAATGGGCTGGGTGAATTGGTTTGTGAAAATAGACGTACCTGAGAACTATGGCTGTCATGAAGTCTCCTTGCTATAGTAGAGTAATGACGTTTTGTAGAGTAACCATGTGGAATTGTTCTGATGGGATGTATTTGTTGAGTGGCCTTAGCTCTAATATAGGCCTTAAGGTGTCATCTTTCTTTGGAATGAGGAAATACAGTGAGTATACCCCTTGTTCCTGGTGTTGCTTTGGGACAGGCTCTATGGCCCCCCTTTTGAAGCAGAGCTTGAATCTCCTCTTGTATTAGTGTTAAGTGCTGATGTGACACGACTTGAGTTCGAGGTGGGATATTGGGTGTTGTATTAGTGAGAGGAACCACCGATCTGAGGTAGTACCCAATGTGCGTGGTAGTCCTGTAACCATCCCCCCACTGGTGTTAAGTGTGGGGGGGAGGTGGACAGAGCCACTGTTTAGTAGAAGTGGCTCCCTTGGAAGTGGGACCACGTCTTCGACCCCTGTTGGCATTGCCTCTGTAGTGTGTTCTATTGTATGCGCCACGCGTATACTGTGATTGGTAGGAGCTTTGTGGCTTGTGAGTGGTACCTGTGTCTGTAGAGATGGTAGGTTTGGATGCCCCTCTGTACTGGCCCCTCCAAATGGACCCCCTATGTTATGTTTGTAGGACACCCATGGCTTTAGCAGTGTCCGTATGTATCAAGGACAAGGGAGACCCTACTCACACGGGACGAGGGTAAATGCTATGTAACAGGGAACAGCGGTTCCTGTGGACTATGTGTGTAATATTATAGTAATTGTAGCGCTCAATGGCATATAGTCGGGCTAATGGAATATCAGAGAAAGAGTCAAAATCATATACACCATGAGTTTCCAAAAGTCCTGTTACTAAGCCTTTACTCTTTACATCAATAAATCAATTTAAATACATGTATTATTGATGTAGAGTAAAGGCTTAGTAAAAGTACTTTTGGAAACTCATGGTGTATATGGAGACTCTTTCTCTGATATTCCATTACCACGACTATATGCCATTGAGCGTTACAATTACTATAATATTACACACATAGTCCACAGGAACCGCTGTTCCCTGTTACTTAGCAGTGTCTGTGTCTTTTTTAATTTGTTCAAGCATTTCGTCCACTTGAGGGCCGAAAAGGTGTTCCCCATCAAATGGTACATTTAGGAGGTATTGCTGGACATCAGGTTTAAGCAATGACACACTTTGCCAAGCATGTCGCCTGATGATAATACTAGTGTTGACCTCTCTTGCACTAGTGTCGGCTGAGTCTAAGGTACATTGTATGGTAGCATTAGATAGGATTCTACCAACCTCAAATAATTCTGCCCCCCTTTGTGTGAATTGCTCTGCAAGGTGTTTGAGCAAATCCTGCATCTCATCCAACTGTGCTCTGTTATATGTGGAGAGATGGCCAACAGAATTGGCAATTCGAACATAGTTTGCTGCCTGAACTGCAACACATTTACCTGCAGCATTGAATTTTTTGCTCTCTTTATCTGTAGGAGAAGCATCACCAGTGCCTTGTGAATTTGCCCGCTTTCTGGCAGTGTGCACGACAAGGGAAGGTTTGGACGGGTATAGGTCTGGATCTGTATCCCCTTGTGGATCTACGTTATAGTCATCCCATGATCGATCAAGATTATCAGAATTGCCCTGTGGGTCTGAAAAATATGGAGTGTAGTAGGGGTCAATTTGTTCCCCATGCTATGTTCCCCTAGAGAAGTGTGGTAGGCGACCCCTGTCGGTGAATATGAGGGGAGCATTGTGGTGAGGATAGGAGAGGTGGAAGTACAGCTGGTATTGACAGCAGACGAAGAGTAGATGGGGGAGGAGAAGGTATGGGTGGTGGTTGAGGAGTAAGTGGGAGAGGCGCTAAAGGTTTAGGTGAAAATCTAATAGGGCTGGTGCCTCCGTCCTTCTGTTTTTTCCGTGGGGGCCTTGATGTTTGAGGCCTCATGATTTCTTCCTCAAAAGTCTTTTTTTGTTTATGTAGTCCTTCTGTAGGTGGGAGGGGTGGTTTGGTTACCTCCTTTCCTGTATCTGGGTGTATAAACAGAGTCTTCTGCCTGGCATCTGGCCTTTCCTGTAACTTTGTTAAAATAAGCTGAACAGGCAGTTCATGTGGTTGTGGTGCCATTGGCACTGAGAGTGTCTTGAAAGTACTTGTAGCCGAAGATGTTTTGGATGTAGTTTTGGCCATCGATGTCGTCTTGGAATGTGAAGATTTGTGCAGCACTGAGGGAGTTTTGGGCAGTGAGGGTGTTTTCTGCATTGTGGGTTGGGGTCTGAAGATGCTTTGTGTCTTTGTGTGAGAGATTTCAGCTCTAAAGGCTTGGAAGGCTTTTCTGGCGTCGGTAGGTGTGTTTTCGATGCAGGCTCTGAAATTGACTTCAACTTTGGAGCGGTCGATGCCTTAATGTTTTCGGCAGCCTTTAAAGATTGTTTTGGTAGAGGGACAACTGTCTGCTCCTTTGCCTTAAGCCTGACACTTCCATTGCCCGAGGGCAGTGGAGTTCTGTGAGTCTACACTTTAGCTTGGGTGTGTGAGGTTTTCGCCACCGTACTCGCATGCACATGTTGAAGCGATTGGTGGAGCTTCTAGTTCTTGTTCGGAGTCGGACCTTTTTTCCACTGCTCGTGAGAAGAATGGGGATGTCCATTGGTGCACCTTGTGCTTCTGCCTCCTCCTCAATGTTTTCTTCAATGTGGAGGCTGTGTTCTGAATCTAGTACCGTCTGGTCTCCAAAATATCAGGTGTGTCTTCTGTTCAGTGTGCCTGCATTGTGCTATGGGCCCAAATGCGCTCTCTTCGTTGTCAGAGAGTTTTCTTCGATTGGAAGGCCAGGAATGCTCCACACAATGTTTCTTCGTGTTCTGGAGACAGGCAAAGGTTGCAGACTGGATAGTGGTCTTGCCTGGAGAACTTTGCGTGACATTTGGAGCAGAGGCTGAAAGGAGTCTTTCCATCACTCCGAGTGCACCGAGTGACAGATGGCGCTGAAACGATGACGTCGAAGTGGACCCAGGCCCGAGCCCAGGTGGGTGGAAAATTCTGAAGGAAACCAGTAAGTCATCAGCTTTGTTGCTAGTCTCCGTGTAAGGGTGATGTATCAGTCACCAAAAAGGCCGATGAAACCGCATTGGAGCTTTGATCCCGGAGCTCCAAGGTAGATGTCTGAACCTGATGGCGAAGAAAAACAATCTAACAAAGGAGTGGATAATCATGTGCAATACAGACTATAGGAGAAGTCACTATACCTTGTGATTCGAAAGATTCCTAGAAGAAAAACAAGTTGCAAACGTCCAAGCCCAACACTAGATGGCAGGAGTATGCTAAGCATATGTATCTACAGCCAACACATGCTACGAATAGGTTGTTATTGAAGGTAAGTAACTTTTCCTTCGGATGAACTGTTCTGCCTGCAGATTCCTCACCTGCTGAATAGATTCCAAAGCAGGTCCTCCTACCAGGGGAAGGGTCTGAAGGAGTGATTTGAAAAGGACATTCTGAGGCACACCACATGCAAAATAGCCACCCTTCCTCACTGCTGAGTCCAAGCAATAATGCTTGGTGAAAGTATGGAGAGATGCCCATATCGCCACACAGCAAATTTCAACCACAGGGACACGCCAGACAACTTCTGAGGTTGAAGATTTGCTCTGGTAGACAGCCTGGATTGCCTAGGGTTGTTACTTTTTGGCAAGGGTGTAACACATTTTGATAAATAAAAAGGTCAAGCATAAGTCTGCCCTCTTTGAGACTGCCTTACCCTTTCTAATGTCTGCATATACCATGAATAGCTAGTTTTCAGACCTGATCTCCCTCATATGATTTATGTAACAACTGACTGTCATCCGAGGGTCCAACCGGCCTACTTCTCCTTAGTAGGGTGGAGTGAAAAAGGTGGGCAGGGAAATGAACTGCACCAAATGGACAGGGAGGACCACCATAGGCAGGAAAGTCACATTAGTCTTCAGGACCAGTTTATCTGGTTAGACGCATGTGAAAGATGGATGGAGATACAGTGCCTGCAACTTGCTGACACGTCTCACCCAAGTAATGGCCACGAGAAAAACTGTCTTAAACATAAGTAAATGCAACTGTTGACTGTAAAGGGGTTCAACAGGGCCTCCCAACCAAAAGTTCAAAACAATATTCAGATCCCACTAGGGCATCACAAAAGGGTTTAGGAGGAAACATGTTTGTGAGCCCCTTCAAAAATCTGATCACAAGCCCGGTTTTGAACGCGGAGAGTTATGTCAAACATATAATTGCAAAAAGGGCTACAATGTAGGCCTTGACAGTGCTCACTGCACAATCCTGTTTGGCCAGTCACAGAGCAAAACATAGTATCTCCGAAAGACATGTCTTCAGCAGATTCACATTCTGCTCTGCACATCATGCAATAGAACAATCCCACCTCCCTCGTTAAACAGATTTTATGGAGCTGTGACACACTGACAGTATGACATCAACCACCTCTGATGGCAGTTGGAAGGAACTGAAGTATCCCTACTCAGCCTCCAGACGTGAAGGTGGAGGCTCTGGAGGTTGGGCTGCAGAACCCAACCAACTGACTGGGAGAGGAGGTCTGCCCTGAGAGGTAGATGAAGCAGGGGCACCTGATAGTCGCAAAACGTTGCATACTGTACCTTCCTTGGCCAGTCCAGGGCGAAAACAATGGCTTAGGCCTGGCTCTGATGAATCTCCTTCAAGAACGGAGGAATTGTGAGTATGGAAGGAAATGTGTACTAAAGTGGAAAACCTCACTTCAACTGTAAAGCACCCGCAGCCCAAGGCTCCCTGTAACGGATACTGAATAGCACAGAACTCTGGACATTGCATGTTCAAGAGTAGTGAAAAGATCCACCAGATGAGTGCTCCAAAGGACAAAGATGGTCTGGACCACTTCTGGATGAAGATGACTGATAATCGACAATATGGGGCTAAATCAAGCTTTGGGCCCTGGTGTTCAGGGTGCCTGTCAAATAGGTGGTGACCAATCACAGTTCATGCTTGGGTGCCCCAAGCCCAGATCCTCAGCACTTTCCAAAAGGGAAGGTGAGGTCCTACTTCTCCTTGCTTATTTACATACCACAAGGTAGCCATATTTTTCCTCAAGATCGGGAAAGACGAACCGCAAAGGGAATTGAGGCAGGCTTTCAGGACCACATTTATAGTCCACAACTCGAGCAGGCTGATGTGAAGAGCCAGTTCTTCTGGAGATCAAAGACCCCTGATATCAAGTTCTTCCAAATTTGCACCCCACCCAAGGGTGGATGCCTCTATCACTAATGTGGCTATTGTGGTTATTGCTGCAGGAGGGTAAAAAGACATCCCTTCTGATAGGTGCTCCTCTGCTGACCACCAGCTCAAGTCTACTGCAGTGTCCCCAGAGATCGTGATGTTGTTCGACAGATCTCCCTTGGGATGGAACCATTGCTGATGAAGGCACCACTGGAGAACCCTCATACACCAGCGTGTATACAAGACCAGTAGAATGCAGGAAGCCAACAGATCTAACAGACAAAAAACCATCAGGAATGGAACTTGAACTCCCTCCCGAAACAGAATCACATCCCTGATCCTCTGAGGTGTAGGAAATGCTCAAAGATGTTGTGTTCAGTACTGCTATATGAACTGGAGGCCCTAAGAGGCTTTAAGGGATAAATGGGCATGTTGATGAAAAAGCCCAAGTCAAACAACAGGGTTGCTGCTGCCTGCAGGTGACCAACATCTGTAGCGAGTTAGTATTGAGCAACCAATTGTTGAGGTACGGGAATACGGAGATCTGGCCTTCTCAGTTATGCTGCAAACCACCACCATCACCTTGGTTAAAGCCTGAGGTGCCCATAATAGTCAAAATCGGAGGGTGGCAAACTGGTAGTGTGTTGAGCCTACCACAAAACGAAGGTACCCCTATGAGACTGCAAGATCGGTATGTCGAACTACGCATCCTGTAAGTTGAGGGATATCATCTAGTCCTCTGCTTCTATAGGCAGAAGAACCTGAGCCAGGAACAACATTGTGAACTTTTTCTTGCAGAGTAAAAAATCAAGATCCTGGGGTCTAGGACTGAATGAAGAGCAGGAAGTACAAACAATAGAACTCAACTCCCAATTCCCTGCTCTGGGACCAAATCCACTTTCCTTTCTGCAGCAGGCTTCCACCTACAGAATCTGAAGGCGATTCTCTGAGGGGGGAGAGATCTAGGTAGATGCCTGTTGGAAGGGCAAGACATACCCCTACCTCATTTGCAAAACACATTGGTCTGAAAGTATTGCTTTCCAGGCTAGAAGAAAAGAGGATCCCTGTCTCCTGACTGGCCAAACATGATTCTTTAAGGGAAGCTAAATCAGTTTTCCTGACTGTAGAAGATGATGAGGAGTGGGGGGGCTGTTGACCTTGATGAATCTTTCCTTTGCCTCTGTATTGGTGTAGCAACTGATTTGAGTGTTTGGTTAGTTTGGAAGAGAAATGCTGTCAAAAGAAAAAACCTTTTGGAAAAACCTCAAAACTTCCAGGACTGGCTATAGCCAGGGCCCTGGATTGTTGTCCAAGAGATTGTGCAGTCGCTCTTCCTACCTCGAATCTCTCCAAAGCTGAGTCAGCCTTGTCTCTAAACAGGTGAGCCCCATCAAACAGCATATCCACAAGACTCCCCTGCACACCTCCAGAGAAGCCAGTAGATTAAGCCAAGCATGTCTCCTCATGGCTATGTAGAAGCCCACTGTGCCAGGCCTACCATGATAAATTATTGCAATGCATCCTTACCATCCTTCACTACTTCAGCAAATGGTCCCATAGGGTCGGAACCACTAAGTTGGCCATATCCAATAAAGGAGGGGTATCTCTGGCAGCAGGCATTTCATGGTCATTGATGAAAGGGTCAAGCTGCTGCCAGAGAAAACGTTCTTACCGACAGTCTCCAACCTTTTGGATTCTCTTTCCGGTGAAGCTGTGGAGAATGCACCTGGGGTTTCCTTTGTGCAAGGTGAAGCTTGCACCCCCAGGCTTCCTGGTGAGGGATCGGCTACGAAGAAGGCAGGATACGTTGGGGAAAGCCTGTACCATGTGGAAAAGGCATGTTTACAGCCAAGACCAAGATAAGCTTGTCCCAAGCTACTCTTATAGGGTCAAGTAAGACCTCGGTAAAGGGCAGCAGAGGTTGCAATGCCACCAAAGCAGATTGCAAGACATCTGTCAAGATATTGGACCTGGCCGGTATTGTGAGCAAGGGTAACCCTTGCTGCTTTCCTCAGGATGGTCCTGCAGGGCATTCTAACTCTTTCTTAGGAGATGTGTCCAGACTGTTAGAGGTTTGTAATGTCAGGTAGTCTGCAATATCCAAAGATGGCAGCAAGTCCACAGCCTCACTGCTGTCATTATCATCATGAACCATAGGGTAAGGCAACATTAGATGAAGATGTCACCTAATGTTTGCCATGTTGAGGGCTCAGGTTGTGACAGCTCGGTGCCAGGCCTCTTTGGCTAACCTATGTGACGGTCTCCTAGGCTGCATTAAAATTGCTTTGGTATAAATGGGATAAGAGAGTACGTTTACATACTTTACCATGGTACTCGTCATGGACAGTCCCGTCCTGCATGACTCGCGGGTGGAGGCGGGGTTACGGGGGGGGGGATTTAGTTTTTTTTTTTAAACTTACCTTGCCGCGCCCGCCGCGCTTCCGCTCCTGGCTGGGTTCCCACGCCACGTTTTCCTGGAACAGGAAGCAGGCATCCTCCCTCCCCTCCCCTAAGTAAATCATAACGCTGCAATGGCAGCGTTGTGATTGGTGCGGACGGCGCCCAGCTGGGCGCCTGTAGGAAGGCCATTTTCTCTATGTAGGCTGCATGCAGCCTACATAGAGAGAATGGAGAGTGCACGTGACTGGTTTGGTCGGCCCCAGAGGGCTGACCAAACAGTCAGGGCCCACAGCATTGGGCAAGCCACTCCTCCCCAACCCGCCCACCCGCCCGCCCCCAACCAGGCATACCATTCTGCTTTCTCGCAGCGCGAGAAGCAGAAACATAAAATGGTATTTAAAATACCATTTTATGTTTCTGCTTCTCGCACTGCAAGAAAGAAGTGGGGCGACACTCCTCCGCCCTAATGGAGGAGCGGCCCCTGGTCATGGATGCCCTTTATTGTTTGCGCTCGTTATAGAGCCACTGGGACGCTGGAAAAGAGGGTCTGCTCAATTTACAGTCCGCGCTCGGACAGACAGTAAGATTCAATGTCAGGGCCTACATGAGCAGTAAGATTAACCTGGAAAAACATAGGTGATGTGGTGGCATAATATTTTAGTAATACAACAAAGAATACTCCTGGTTGTCTGTTACAAATCAAAGCTTATATCTGAGTTGTGTTAGTCCAATAACGATGAAAGATCTCACCCACCCAAAGGTGGCATATGTCATCACAGACAACCCCTTAACACCAACAATGTAAGGCGCCAGTGCGGGCTACTACCCTCTTGGGAGGAGAGCTCTTGAGGTGCGGAAGAAATTAAAAAAGGGCCCTTTTCATAAGGCAACTAGCCAGTAAATCAGGGCAATCACTGAAGTATGTGAGAAATGCTCATATTCTATGTGAAATACCATTCGCTCATAGGGGCAATCAATTTTACAGTTGACTGTTTTTTGGCGACCGGCTGGTCAAATTGGAGCATTAAATGCCACCGGGGGCTCACCCTGTAGTGGTAATGTGTACATGGTATTAGGGAAAAATACAGGCAGTGTCTCACATTCGTAGTGAAGAAAGTCTACCTAGATGCTTCTAATGCCAGAAAGTGCCATCTATCAGGAAAAGGAGACAGTTCCTGTGGGCTTGCACACAATTAAAAAGCACTGACAGGTGCTTTGGCGATGCAGCGCAATATGTCATTGACGCGTAGATGTCAAAGGGGGTTGATGGGGATTGTGGTCCACTTCAAATCTGCTGTTTAGTAGTGGTGCGATGTATAGTGAAGGACACTAACAAAGCAAAAGGTGGACCTCCAGCAGCAGGAGCTAGTCAATTGGCTAAAACATCGATATTTCCAAAGTTCTCTTAAAGAAGTCATGAAGTCAAATACCTCTATAATGTAATCTTAACCTGTATATCCAGTAGTGCAAAAGCAAATTTATGTCATGATAAGGAAAGCGGATACAATGACAGAATCAATGCCAAATTTGCTATTGTGTTTTAAAAGTTCTTCTGATTGTCTAGTCTAAGTACCCGTGGTAACGGAGGGTCATAGTAGACCTTTTATACGGGAGGCTTGGGAGTGAGATGATGGGAAGCTGCCTTTACGATTCGTGTAGCTTATTCCAAGGTGTGGCATCATTTAGTTCCATGAGGTGGGTTTCAAGTTAAAAAACTTACCACTGTTCTTTCTATAACGTCCACACAATAAGGACAAGACCTTCTTATTTTAAGTGGAGGTTTATTCTTAACAACCTCATCCATCAGCCACGCAGGAGTAACTGACATCACTGACATCCTTAACATTCCAAGTTCTATGTTCTATAGAGCTTGGACATAGAAATACTGTAGAAGGAGAACACCACACTTTCACAAAAAAATGAGTCCTTACATTTAGATGACATGAAAACCTAGGTTTTTTATGATGGTCCACTTGATGTCATCTTTGTGGTGTCCCACCTTTAAGAAGAGTGTAATAATTTTCGTCATGAAGCGCTTACATCTAATGTTGCTCCTGTGTTCTTATTTTTCTAGTTGTCATCCCCATATAACCTAATCTAATTCACAGGGACAACTCCCTCACTGATGCAGTTGGTAAATCTAGGCAGTCCTCAAGCTGTAGATAGTCCTAGGTCACGTTGTGTCTTGGGTTCAGTGAATTTGCATACACCGCAATAACCACGGGGATAATGCCCTGTTACTTTAGGTAAATGCCAGAGTGGTGTCTGGAAGTCAGAGGTAATCTTTCTTGGTTTACTGTGCATCAGAAGATCTTTCAGGTTATGACTTCTTTGAAAGCATACAATGATTTGTCCAGGGACCCTTTTCCAGTGTTGAGACTCTTCCACTTCTTATTAATAGCCCTTTTAATGTCAAAAGTAAAGCTAGAAAAAGTACTGAAACAGGCCACTCTCTCAGAAACTGGTTTCTTAGGTCTCTCGAGTAACGCTAGTCTGATGTAATTTTTAGCTTTTTCCTTTCTCGGTGAATAAGTCTACGAGGATAGGCCCTTTCTGTCAGTTATGTACTTAATAGTGTGGCACGAGTCAAAAAGAAATCAGAACGTTGGAGCACTTTCTTCTGATACATAGCAATTGTCCAACCATTAAATTATCTTTCAGTACCCACATAGATTATCTTATAATCATCAGAGAAACACCACTCTGGAACAGTCAGGCACTAAGTGAGATAGGGGCATTATGAACTTTTCATAAATAGGACCCAATAGGGATTTCTAAGTTGGGAGATGTTTGGGGCAGCCAAGTAATGAAGACATATGATGACCTCATAGAGGAGTATGCCCTAGAGGACACACATTATGAGAAAAGGACTTAACACCACTGGAAGAGGAGGAGGCAAGGAGAACACTTGGGTGGCAATTATGGCAGGCGTCTGCTTCATGCAGAGCAAATTAATGTATTGTGTACCACACTGGAACCCATTCCATAAATCTGACTATACACGGTCAGACATATGTTTGCAAGGCTGCTGCCAAACGCGAACCCTTTTATCATATCTTGTGGGGATGTTTGAAAATCACCTGAAAAAAACCTAACATTGATTTAAGCACATTTACTCATAGAAGAAGGAATAAGACTCTGGATAAAACCTCTAAAGAACCTCTGTAAGTGTTTAATACCACGTCAATTGAGGAACCAGATAGGAAAGATGATCTTTCCTGTTCACCTGTTTTACTCCCACATAACTCTTACCATCCGCCAGGAGATCATGTACACTTCCCCGATGCTCTTCATGCTCTCAAAAGAAGCCTAGAATCTATGTTTGAAAAAACAACGACAAATTCTGATCACATCCTGCAAACCTTAAGTTATCTTAAGCTCCCTTGCTCCACATGTAGAGGCTCGTTCAACCTTTAAAAGTTCAGGCGGGATTAGGCCTAACTATTATGCCTTGGCTTCTATCAAGGAAAGTAATATGCTAGACGTGAACCAATCAAAAAGAAGGTCATGGGAAACTCAAGCAGGAAAGGTTGTGTGAACTTTAAAAATATGCATGATAGAAAGGATCTCCGCCAAAGAGCCCCTTCGCGGGAGCCCGTCGGGCATTGCAGCGCCGGCCCAACGAGGAGCAGGCCCAATGATGAAGCATGACATCCTTCGGGGTGTGCGAGGGCACTTTTTAGAAATACCTGAATTTTCCTTCCCTCTAAGGAACTGCATACCTTTTGACTTACATACATTCCTTCTGGCCCACAAAATATTCTGGTTTTGAACCAATCTTTTGAATTTGCTGACTCCTTCTCAGAAGATGGAAATGGAGGAAATGTTCTCAAAATGAGTAACTTTAACGTGAAAATCTCGAATTCACTATTAAAGCTACATAGGATAAAGATCTTGAATATGCCTGGAATATATTGAAAGCTCTTTTCCCTCTTAAGACTAAAACAGATAGGCGCGGCAGACTTCTTCTCTAATCACTCCCTACGACAAACACAGTGGTAATCAATAGGAGAGTGGACCCAGATATTCCAGCGCTTCTTACAAGAGGAGGCATAACAGGCTTCTCCCTCATCAATTACATAATCGCCAGTTATGATCTATACACTCTATTTCTTTCAATGGATGTCCAATTTCACCCTGGGAGTGATCATGCAATTCTCCACACATCCTTGGACTTCCAGTTACAGGAAACTGCGCCCTGGTCTTTCAATTCCGGTAATGGCAGAGCAACTATAGACTCGAGGCAGAATAAAATATTTTGGGTCTCTGAAGGATTGATAAATTGGACTTGACAATTCTCCCTATATGAAAGTCCTACATTGGAAAAGAAGGTAATCCAATAAAGATATATGAAAAAAGTTATGTGGGAAAAGACGGGAATCCAATAAAGATATATGAAAAAGTTATAACAGGAATAATGAAGGAGTTAGTGATTAACAGTAATCTGCCAATTATGAATCACAACAAAAGAATTACGTCATCAAGCAAGTTTCCGTGAAAATAAACATAATAATTTCTGAATCACTCCTCTTCCAGAAGGAAAGAAATTCAAGTGCTGTGGAAAATAAAAAGAAAGAGGATTTTCCTTTCAACAAAGAGGGAAATAATTGATAAAAACTGGGTCGATCTCCACTATGCGGCCTTAAATAAGAACTCTAAACTATACTGGAACTTTATTGCCAGGCATAGTGGAACTAAAAAACCTCCATCCACAGTCTCTATCACAGGCCCAGTTTGGATCGAATATATTTCGCACTTTTATGGGAAAATGCGACCATTAACAATAACCCTTGGTCCTCTTCTGTCATCCACAATGCAAGCTCTTTAGAGGAAATCTATAGTACATGAGGTAAGCAGATTGACATATATAAAAAACACAAGAGCTTCTTCTGTAATGGGCCCCAATGAAATTCCGGTAGCAGTTTTAAAAAAAGATCCTGAAACCTGGGGAAAATTTCTATCTCCACTTTTTGAGTACTGTTATCTAACAGGACAGGTCCCCGAATCTTGGAAAGATAGTATTACAATCTCTCTACAGAAGAAAGGCTTGCGTTCTCTTCACAGCAATTTCTGCCAGATTGCTCTCCTTGACGTGACAGGGAAAATCTTTGCAGCAAGCATCTTGGAACAGCTACAGGACTGAGTCTTCAAAAAGGGATAATACCACGAGAACAGGCTAGTTTTAAACCTAAACACTCGGGCAGACAACATTGTCATAGATCAAACTTTGATTGATAAATATGTAGTCAGGAAGGCACAGTCTTTATATACTGCCTTGATTGACTTCTCTACAGTGTTCAACAAAGTTGATAGACTTGTTTTATTAAGGACATTTTTGGACTTGCAAAGTCCTATGAATCTACTAAGGATGATATTAGTGCTTCAATCGTCCACTTGGTGCAGAGTCCTCAAGGGTGGGAACAAATGGTTGACCCCTAAAAGCGGTACAAGTAATAGATTAAAACAAGGAGGCCTATTACCTCAAATCTTTTTCCCCATCTACCAATCCACTTCAAGGATATCAGAAATTTCCAGCCACATGTAGCTGCTCAAAATACACGTTTTTGTATGCAGATGACGTTGTTTCATTTGATCCTACCCCACTTGGAGTTCATCCCAACCTTAATGCCCTATACACATATGCTCAGTCGAATTGCTTACGCATTTTTATATCCAAATCAAAAAAATTCTGGGGCATATTAGCAAGACCCACGTTAAAATTGTCGCCGTTTTAGCGGCAGGAAACTGCAGCTAAAACGGCGATAATGGGCTTGCTAATATGCGTTATGGAATTCCAATAGAAGCCCAGGTTAGATGTCCTGCACATCTAACCTGGGCTTCTATTGGAATTCTATAACGCATATTAGCAAGCCCATTATCGCCGTTTTAGCGGCAGTTTCCTGCCGCTAAAACGGCGATAATTTTAACGTGGGTCTTGCTAATATGCCCCTCTATTTTAAGGAAGGCAATTGTGTCGCCCCACTCTCAGAAACTGGGAGGAAACACTATAAAATCAGTAAAATCTTATATTTATCTAGGTAGAGCGTTTTCTCTGAATTTGGATAGTAAGTCCCATCTTACTCATTTAGGAAATAAGGAATATACTCGGGCAAGTGTCTTAAATAAGTTTTTATATAACCTCTGGAAGTAGGCATTTTAATAATCTTATAAAAATCTATAAAGTATATATACCCTCTATGCTCACATATGCACTTGAGTATATTCCAATTAAGAAATGGTCTTTTACACATTAAAATTAGGGGAAGGTCCTGTGTAAACTAACAACTGCCTGCCAAGCAACCCCTATTCAGGCATTACAACTCGAGCTAGCACTAACCAGTTCTGTTGCTTTGGCAATGGCAAATTTAGTACGCTGGGCTTACAGTTTACTGCATGCCCTGCAAGGTTTTTTAGAGAAATTTTCCAAAAATATACATTTTAATCACCTGCCGAACTTTTCACTTTCAATAGAAATTTTAGGTTTGTAGTAGGACAATTAAATTGCAACCATGGTCCACTGGGCAATTAAGGCATTTTTAGAAAAATGCAATCCTAAGGTTCAATTTTACAGAGGACAGCAATCGTTGTAAGTCATTGAAACCTTTTTCCTCTTATTTGGATAACAGTATATGCGTCCCCAAAAGTATATATCTTTTATACTTGATCACGGCGTCACGTGAGTTATACTAGCACTTGGGTTAGGCATTCTCCCATTGAAAACATATAAGGATCATTGGTCTATGATGAAAGCAGAGACCAGTGGCGTCGTGAACCCCCTGTTTTTGCAGCTGTTATTTATAAGCCTTTCCTGTCTGCAGCTTTGCAGACAAAAGTTCTTAAAAATAGGAAACACTGATAACAGAGGTCAAGCAAGGAAAGTTAATTATAACAAAGAAATGAAGAGGAAAAGAGAGGGAAAAAAAAGAGTGAGAGGAGAGAGAGGGCTGGAAGTAAGAGTGAAATGAAGAGAATATGAAAATAAGGAAGAAACTGACAAAAAGGAAGGGTAAAAAGGTTGAAAGGATAGATGCATGGGCGAATGGACCAATGGATGTAAGGATAAAACAATATTTGCATGAGTGAGTGAAAGAAAGTGGCTGGAATGATAAAAGTCTGAATGAATGGGTGAATGGATGAATGGTCACATGGATGGAGGTGTGGAAGGATGGATTTCTGGACTGATAAAAGGAGGGTGAATTGGTGGATGGATGAAGAGTGGATTGGTAAAAGGATGTATGAATGTTTTGTGAAGGATGGATGGATGCAAAACAAATAATGAAAGAGTGGAAGGATGGAATGATGAAAGGATGGAGGAAAGTATGAAAATATGGCTAGATGGATGTATATATGAAAGGCTTACAGATGAACGGAAGAGGTTAATAAAGGACCTCACCTAGAGTAGGTAGGGTTTACTCGCTTTGCTTGCCCACTGGCATTCAAGGTATGAATCAAAGTGGGGGGTGGGGGGTATTTTAATTTTCTGGCTACTCCCTGGACAGAGACCAACCTTTGTGACATGTGTTATGGAGGGATTCAAGACTTAAAGCATATTTTATTTGGATGCCCATTGATTGCAATATGTTATGTGAATTTGTAGGGCACGGTTATTCACCCATGAGAGTAAACAGGTGCTGAGTAAGGCAGGCCTGAGGTGAGAGGAGGAGATCATGCCTGCTTCGTCTGGAAGAACCATGTCTTGAGGATCCTTCAGAAGTCCATGAGTTAGAGGGAGGTTCTGAGGTGTTTTGGGAGGTCGTTACAGGTCTTGGCTGTGAGATATGAGGAGCATCCTCTGCTTCTGGTCTTCTTGATGCGAGAGAGGTAGGCTCTTGCCTGGGATGAAGACTGAAGGTGTCTGGTGGGCTGGTAGAAGTTGAGGCGGTGGTTGAGGTAAGCTGGACCAATGTTGTGGAGAGCTTTGTAGGTGTGGGTGAGTAGCTTGAGCTTACATTTTACCTGGACTGGGAGCCAGTGGAGATTGTTGAGGTGTGGAGAGATGTGGTTATTTTGCGGGAAGTTCAGGATGAGTCTGGTAGCGGCATTCTTGGTGGTTGATGTCTACGTAAGACATGGGCTGGAATTCCAAAGTAGAGGACATTTCCGTAATCAAGTCTACTCGTAATATGAGCCTGGGTGATCAATTGTCTGGTGTTCAGTGGGATTTACTTGAAACTCTTGCATAGCAATCGCAAGCTGTGGAAACATGATGAGGAGACTGCACTGATCTGTCTGCTAATGGAGAGCTTTGTGTCCAGAATGATCCCGAGGTTCCTGGCATGGTCTGCAGGGGTGGGTGGGGGGGCCAAGTTCAAAGGTTCACCAGGAGGCGTCCCGGGGGGGATGGTTGTTGCTGAAGATTAGGACTTCTGTTTTGTCTGTGTTGAGCTGGAGGAAGTCGTTTTTCATCCGAGCAGCGATGTTACTCATGCAGCTGGTGAAGTTTGCTTTGGTAGTGCTGGTTAAGTTGGTAAGGGAGAGGGTGAGCTGTGTCATCGGCATAGGATACTATGTTGATGCCATCGACTCTGATGATGTCCGCGAGGGACGTCATGTAGATGTTGAAGAGTGCTGGGCTGAGCGATGATCCTTGACGGACTCCGCAGATTCATTACTTGGGTTCTGAGGTGTAGAGGGGAAGTCTAACTTCTTGAGTTCTGTCCGTGAGAAAGGAGGATATCCACTTGAGGGCTGGTCCGCAGATACCCAGGTACTGAAGCTTTCGGATGAGTGACTTGTGGGAGACCGTATCAAAAGCTGAGGAGAGGTCGAGGAGGATAAGTGCAGCTGTTTCTCCTCAGTCGAGGGTGCTTCCGACTTCATCGGTGGCCGCACAGAGGGCTCTCTCTGTGCTTTGGTTGGTGCGAAAGCCTGATTGAAAGCTGTCTAGGAGTTGATGGAGTACTAGGTGGTCTGCGAGTTGGGTATTGATGGCTTTCTCAATGACTTTGGCTGGAAAATGCAGGAGTGAGATGGGTCTGTAACTGCTGAGGGTGTTGGGGTCCGCTGTTGCTTTCTTCAATAGGGCGTTGACTTCTGCATTTTTCCAGCAAGGAAGGAAGGTGGCTGTGGTTATGGAGGTGTTGACGTTAGCAGTGAGTGCAGGGGGGGGGGGTGATGGTTCTTCCAATGTTATATATGAAGTGGGGGCATGAGTCTGAGGGGGCTCCTGAATGAATGGTATTCATTAGGGCAGTGGTTTCTTCGTTCGAATACCCTGCACCGGTTACCTTGTCCTTCTATTTAATACATTTAACTTAACAAATGTCAACGACTTGATTTCTTTAATATTTTCTCCACCGAAAGAATATGTTTGTTATAATATTTGTACTTTTTTTTGCTCGTTTCTGAAACTTTTTTTTTCATTATTATTGATGATATTTGATGGTGAGCTTTTTATGTTTTATTTGTGTTTAACTTATGTTTCTTTTGTTGATATCAGGAACAGTATATATCAATAATATGTCCGTTGTCTATTGAAAATCAACAGATTTTGGAATAGAAAAAAAATATACAAGAGTAGTTGATGTCTGAAGAAATTTTAGAAGATTTGGGGGAAATAGTGTGAAGTGTACGTCCTGTGAGGGGATGATAGAAGCAACCTATTTTGAGGTGATGGAAAGGGAATCATAAGGGTGATTGGATCTGTTGTTGACTAGTGAAGGGAAGATTAACTAGGGGTTCCATTGGGGTGCACGCTGTTCTTGAATTCCAGGCCGGGATAGTGAACAAGGAGAAGGTCAAGAAAAAGCAAAGGTAAAAAAGAACATTTGGTGAAAAATCATATCTCAGGACATTAATGTACCGTACCGTACTGGCAGTATAGGTTATATACTGTTACGTTTGACAATACGAAAAGTGCAAAATTTGTTTTAGAAAATAAAAATTGCTTTGGTCTTCAAATGATGTTTGTATTACTGTGGAGGCACCAGCGTTGGTGGGGGTACTAGTGACGGTAGCACGGAGGGGGGACAGCTGCAATTACACCAACAAGGGGCTGCTGATGAAGACCCCAGGGTAGGTCCAACAGTGCCAGAGGCAAGGGGCAGGGACTCTGAGGTTGAATGATGCTGTGGACAGGCCCAACCGCAGAAACCTAAACAGAGGTCCATGGGGTCGAGAGGCACATTACAGGCGACAACAGCCTGTCTAAATAAGGACATCATGTCAAATAATTCAGCTGTGTCAGTTCCAGGCATTGAAAATTCTGGATCGGCGCTGTATATGGTAGAGGCGGCTGTGGTCTTAAGCCCTTGTGGCAGCCACTGGAGACAGTAGAGCCACTGGAATGGGCTCCATAGTGGAGAGATCTCAACAAGCTTCGGCTCGGAAGAGAACTCGATTTGAGGCAGAGTGCAATGAGGTCACCTACCTTGAGTAATGTCGATGGTTATCGCCTTCCCATCTCCTTCTCTTCTTGTATTTCCTCTTCTTCTCCTTTGTCCGGTCTGCCATTGCAGGCTGGTGGGCGCACTCGCACTGATGGTGCTCCTACATGCATGGTCGGCCTGCCATCGCAGGCTGTTGTGCGCACTTACACAGTGTCCAGCCTGCCATTGCAGGCTGGTAGGCGCTTTGCACCAATGGTGCTCCCAACTAAGTGTCCAGCCTGCCATTGCAGGCTGGTGTGTGCTTTGCACTGACGGTGTTCTTAAATACGTGTCCAGCCTGCCATTGCAGGCTGGGGGGTGCTCTGCACCTATGGTGCTTTTTAATACATGTCTAGCCTGCCATTGCAGGCTGATAAGCACAATTGCGCATTTACTCAGACTGGTCTGTGTGAGCCACTAGCCATCCTGAGAGGACCTTTCACTTCCACCCGAGTAACCCGAAGATACGTCCTAAGGGGTGAAGCGAGTGGTAGGCGAAAGGCCGGGCAGATACACAGGTGTGCCGCAGCCCAGGTAGTGAGGAATAACTGTGTGTTTTAACTACCTTTGAGGTTTGCTCTCCCATAGGAAATAGTTATTACTTCAGGCTGCAATAGTGGATTGCAGTGGAGCAGCCGCATGATGTTTCCTATCATTGGACTTGCAGCAACAGCCCCTTGCCAATGGTCAAGGTTTGTTTGTCAGGATTCACATAGAAATGCCACTACAAGAAGATGGGCATTTCTGTGCTCTAAAACTCTTTGTGTGCCTTGGTGCTTGGCCCCAATCCACACTGGAGTTTGGGGGAGCACATCTGGGCATTCCCCAGAGACAGCTATAGAACACTGGGCATTCAACTGGAATGACCAACCTCTGCCATTTGCAGGCTGGCTGCAGAGATTGTAGGAGGAGGTTTTGACACTTGGCCTCCAAAGCCAGATCGTGATCCCACTAAAGATTACATTCTGCATTCCACTGCCTCATTGAAGACCGGACGGAAATGTATGGGAGACATGAACCACCCCCAACTTCAAAGGCACACTCCAGTATAACTACTGGTGCCATCCTGCAGCAAAGGGTGAGATACGCTTGTGCGGACATGGGATCGGAGACCCTGGAACTGCGTGGCGCACACTGCCAGAGGACTCTGTTGTGCCCAAGAAGGATTCCTGTCATTGAAAGGGACCGCGTGCCCTTCCTGAATAGTGGCTGGCCTGGGCTGACTACATGCTGTTGTGTGGCACCCTGAAGTGTGCTCTGTCAAGCTTGCCTCCTGTTCTTTCGTAGGTCTCAGGGACATCAAAGATCTCCTAAGAGAGACCTACACTATCTACCTGTGACACCTGAAGTGCAGTGCCCTCACAAGTGCTCACATCATCTACTGGATTCCAGCTGGTAGGGCGGTATGGGTGTAGAACTAAGAATTGTGCCTGGAGCACGGATCGCCTTTTGAGGAGCCCCGAAGTCTGGCCCACATCTAAGGTGTGTTGCCCCTGCATTGTGGGGACCTTGGCACCGATTAGAGTCTAACTGGAGGTGAGTGGATTCACCGGTTGTGGTACCCAGTGTGGCCCGCTTCGTCGATGGTGCTGCATCTCTCTTGTGCGACATGCAGCCTGCATGCTCATTGCGTGCTGTGTCCGATTCACAGGTTGCGACCCTCGGACGTGGGGGCATAACCGTAGTAGTGCTTCATTCTATCTCGTGAGGTATTGCTCAACTTGCGCCTGTGTGTGAGACCGAAACTGTCTGGTGCAACCAATATCGAAGTGCAATGGACGTTGTGCTTCATTTCAAGGGAGGTATGAAATTTGCAACTCTTTGATCTTGTGAGCGACCAGAACTGTCTGGTGCGGCCAAAATCGACATGAAACAGACGTTTTGCCTTGTTTCCAAGGAGGTGCGGATTTTGCAACTCTTTGTTTTGTGTGACCGGAACAGTCTGGGGCGACCCGTTTCATTGCACACCTAACATTGTGCCTGGATTGCCTGGGTGCGACTCTGATCTGTGTACCTGACGGGGTGCCTCCTCCTTCCTAGAGGCCCCCCTGCTTTATTCTCCATTTATCTACTGTTCCCTCACTTGGCCCCAGCGCAGTAGACCAACTGCCCTCTCCTCCCCTGGCCTTCCCCGGCAACACCATATTGCCTGGTAGTATTGCCAGCTCGGACTGGGTGGTGAGAGGGACGGACGGGGCTGGAGGAATGCCTCCAAGAACTATCAGAAGCGGGTCAAGAGACTGTGTGACCCCACTGTGTTTCGCAGAATTGGGCTGGTGCCGGAAGGCCCTTGGGGACCCCTTTGGTGTGACTTTCTATTGCCCTCGGCCCATGTCTGCTTTGCATCCTGTGGGTGTACTTCTCGAGTGGCTCCCAAACCCCTTTTGACGACTGCCTCCTAATTGACCTTGCTGCCTACCCCCACCTGCTTCCTGGGACCCTGACTAAGAGTGACTTCAGCCGTGTGCCCGGGGGAGGACAGGGTGTCTCCACTCTATGGGTGTAGGATAGTCGGGGTGAGTTGGAGGGCAGAGGGAGGCTTGGGGCAACGGGATCTGCGGAGTGTTAGCAATTGACCTGTTGGGTATCAGTTGCACCTCATTAGAGTGCCGAGTGCGTATGTGTAGAGTACTTCCGATGGACATGCCTGTTATCTGTTGCACCGCATAGCGGTGCGGAGTGAATGTGTGTGTGTGGGTGGGAGTGACAGTGTGGAACCGCCCGTGATTCACAACACTGGACGGCGCTTTCGCCGATACGTTCATTTCTTGCCATAAAAGCATTACGTTTGACATTGGTTTTCCCCCGCAAGGTCTCAGCCTGTGGTGTTGCTAAAAAGTGGTATAAATTTGTGTACGTACATATTTCTGATATCATTGTGACCAGGGGTGCACCCTCTAATTGTGTGGTATTGAATTGTAAGAATTGCAAGGGTGGGCAACGTGCTGCACCGCATAAGGGTGATGGTGGGGGGCGGGTGTATATAAGGATCTTTCCCAAGTGTGCATACTGCTGATGTCATTTGAACACGGCTGGGCCTAGTACTGCTAGTAATTCTGAATGTGATTTATGCCCAGAAATACATGATGTTCATGTTCTGTTGATTATTATATGTGTTGAATACAAACGTTATTTACATATATCACGCATGAAGTCTCTTTTGTGACGCTGAAGGTATTCATTGTGAGTGCTGTGCCAATGCTTTACACATTGCCTCTGTGGTAAGACTGACTGCTCAGTGCCAAACTCCCCAAGGGTGAGCGCAAGTTTTACAGTGTTATACAGTGTATGTAATCACCTGCCCCTGATGGGAGTGGTAGGTTCTGCCTGGCTGGGGCATCGCCTCAACCAACTAGAAAGGGCCCGTTCCTTCATCTCTAGAGGTGTCATATTAAGTAGGTTGGACTATTGTAATGCTCTCTTATTAGGAGCTCCCAGCTCTCTACTAAAGAAACTGGACCGCATCCAGATAGTCACAGCGAAACTAACACTAGACAGACCCGATATTCTTCTCCCTCAAATGCCCTTAGAGATCTCCATTGGCTGCCGATTAAACAGAGGATTATATTTAAATCACTCTGTATCATTTACAAGGCACTACATAATAAAGGAACAAAACCTTTACAAGCCAGACTAAGAAAATATACGCCTGGCAGACCTCTCCGATCAGCTACATGTAACTATGTCCAAGAATACAGATTTAACAAAGTCCGACAAGGAGGACATGCCTTTACCGTAAAAGCGGCTCCGATATGGAACAAACTGCCAGCCTCACTAAGATCTCAAACTGACCTGCTGAAGTTTAGAAAGTCTTTGAAAACGTGGCTCTTCCCTCACTAACAGTCAGACTAAACTTCTAAGACTTATCCTGTTTTATGCCTTCACTGAGTGGTCTAGCTAGCGCCAGAATACCATTTTGGTCACAGTGCGCTTTACAAATATACAATACAATACAACATATGCCCTGTTGGAACCGGGAGTCTCTGGTTGCCGAAGGGATACCTCTAGTCAGGGAGATCTACCACTCCTGTCAAGGGCAGCTGATTACACTTGCTGTATAACCCGTGCTCACCCTTGGGTAGCTTGGCTCTGAGCAGGCAGGCTTTCTACAGAGACAATGTGTAAAGCAAAGGCACAGCAGCCACTAGCGATAAATACACGGAGCATCACAAAAGAGACTTCACACAAGATGTATGTAAAAACGTTTATATTCAACACACATATTCAATCATTATAACATGAGCATCATATACTTTTTGGGCATAAAACATATTCAGAAATATTACTAGCAGTTCTAGGCCCACTCGTACTGTTATGATATCAATGGTATGACATTGTGGACAGTTGCTAATCTAACCCCTCGGCCCCCAATTTGAGGGAGCGCACCCTTATACAGCACACAATATCAAAATTATGTACATCATGAAAATATCTCACTTTTTAGCAGCACCGCGGGCCGGGCAACGCGGGAAACCCCAATTTCAAATGTATTGTGCTTTAGGCAAACATTCGCAAACAGAACAATTGATGGACAGAATGCCTAAAATGTCATACATTCACCCCAGTACAGAGATCTGGGCCTATATTCATTGTTTTTTTGCTCCCCATTCCATTCCAGTTTGAACTAACCATATGCAAATCAGCCTTGACCCTGCTTCCTATGGGATCAGTCCAGCCTGAACTGCCAGGCCAGGCCCTCCCTGGACTAGAAGCAAGCATCCTGGGACCGGTTTCGGGGTAACACCCCTCATCAGCCAGGCTAGCTTGACTCCAGTGGCATTGAGAGCACGGGACCCAGGCCTGGGCATACCCGTCCCACTCGGGGTGACAAATGCAAAAAGAACAATTGATGGCCAGAATGCAGAACAATGTCATATATTCACCCCAGTACAGAGATATGGGCCTAAATCCATCGTTTTTTTTGCTCCCCATGCCATTCCAGTTTCAACTCAGCCATATGCAAATCAGCCTTGACCCTGCTAACTATGGGAACGGTCCAGCCCGAAACTGCCAGGCCAGGTCCTCCCTGGACTGAAAACAAGCATCCTGGGACCAGTTTCGGGGTAACACCCATCAACAGCCAGGCTAGCTTGACTCCAGTGGCATGGAGAGCACGGGACCCAGGCCTGGGCATACCCGTCCCACTCGGGGTGACAAATGCAAAAAGAACAATTGATGGACAGAATGCAGAACAATGTCATACATTCACCCCAGTACAGAGATCTGGGCCTAAATCCATTGTTTTTTTGCTCCCCATGTCATTCCAGTTTGAACCCAGCCATATGCAAATCAGCCTTGACCCTGCTCCCTATGGGAACAGTCCAGCCTGAACTGCCAAGCCAGATACTCCCTGGACTGGAAACAAGCATTGTGGGACCGGTTTCGGGGTAACAACCCTCATCAGCCAGGCTAGCTTGACTCCAGTGAACATGGAGAGCACGGGACCCACGTCTGGGCGTACCCGTCCCACTCAGGGTGACAAATGCAAAAAGAACAATTGATGGACACAATGCAGAACAATGTCAAACATTCACCCCAGTACAGAGATCTGGGCCTAAATCCATCGTTTTTTGCTCCCCATGCCATTCCAGTTTGAACCCAGCCATATGCAAATCAACCTTGACCCTGCTCCCTATGGGAACAGTACAGCCCGAACTGCCAGGCCAGGTCCTACCTGGACTGGAAACAAGCATCCTGGGACCAGTTTTGGGGTAACATCCCTCATCAGTCAGGCTAGCTTGACTCCATTGGCATGGAGAGCTGTATGTTCGGACGGGTTGGCTACCAATAGTTTGTTCTTTCTTTAGGGCAAACAGTGGTTTTGTAAATGATTCTTCCAGTTTCTCAATCAGATGCCAATTTTGTCTGATAATCCTTTTAAATTGGTTTGTCTTTGGGCAAAATGTCGAAACACAGGCTAGGAGTTCTGTTCTAGGTTTTTCTCTTTTTTCCACTAAGGTCTCTTTTGGGGTCCTCCAAGCTCATTTCTTTGAAGTCTTTAACAATTTCTTACAGTATCCTCGTTCTTTAAGTTTATTCTTCAATGAATTTGCGTAAACGAAATATTGGCTTTTTTCAGAACAATTGCGCCTCACTCTAAGGAATTGCCCATAGGGCAAATTGTCATGAAGACTCAGTGGGTGATGACTAGTATAATGTAAAGCATTATTCTGATCTGTAGGTTTTGTAAATATAGTCGTTGTCAATTGTCCAATGGTCTACATAACCACAACATCCAAAAATGTAATGGTAGATTTATTGCTTGTGATTGTGAAATTGATGTCAGCAGACCTATGATTTAAGACACTGCACGCCCGGTGGTTGTTCTAGTGGGGTGATGGTGCTCTAAGGCAGTACGCAAATATTATAGGGTGAACTTAGGTTTAAGTGCGGTGCAAAAGGGTAGGGAGAACCACCCCTCTCCCTAGATTGTAGTAAACCACAGACAAAGAACTCCAAGGTCCCCTGCACACGCTAGTGGTACATAGATTTAAGTTAGTACAGTAATGAGTGTAGGAAAGAAAGAAACACTGTTCATCCACTGCTCTGTGTGGTTCCAGGATTTATTGTCCTCATTGTGCGTTCCTTGGTACAGAGTCTTAGCCTAGCCAACACGTGTTTCGTCGCTACCATGAAGTACACAGCGACTTCTTCAGGGCTAAGAAATATATAAGATACACAATTGTATCAAAGTGGGTATAAGACAATTAACGCCATTGGCAGACACCCATTGTGACATGTAAAATAAGAGAAAAGCAGCACGGTACACATGATTTCTTAACACATCTGGAAACCCAAGTTGTTATAAACATAATGTCTAACGCATCAAAGCTTTTTTATATAAAAAGATTCTTTATCAGACTGTGTTTGGAAAATACTAGTGAAATTGTGTGACTTATCATTGTGACAGCCTTAATTGTGTGACTTATCATTGTGACAGCATTAATGTGGTTGTATGATATTGTGACAAACTAAACAGTCATTAATGCCCTGCAGCACGGTAACTTTCATTACTTAAAATGGCTATGATTTAGCCTTATAAAAAATTGATTCAGGCTCTCGTCTTGGCCATCCCACACACAAAAAATATCATCGATTAATCTTAACTACCTCACGATGTGATGGACAAAAGGATTGTTATGATAAATGTACTGTTCCTCGAGTTTGGCCATAAATAATACAGCCAACTCCAGGGCAAAGGGACAACCCATGGCTGTCCCTTTGATTTGGACAAAATACTCCTCCTCAAATTTGAAATCATTTTGTCGTAATGCAAACTGTGCCAATTGTAGAATAAAGCTTGTTGGCACTTGATGAGGTCATGGTCTTTCTTCCATATAAAGCTTCAATTGCATCAAGACCATCTTCTTGTGGAATTTGTGTGTAGAGAGATATGACATCTAATGTCACTAATACGTGAGTCAAGGGGTTAAATTCAAGATTTTCAATCTTATTTATAAAATCCATGAGGTCCCTTAAATATGATGGTACTTGCCGCACCAAAGGCTTCAAAAATACATTGAGTCTTTTTGTTTTTAGTGTTTATCAGTTCTGAGTCCTGAAGAGAACCCATAAATAAAGCCACGGGTTCAAAACGTGTCGACAACCGGCCCTTCACGAAGCACTTGAACAACATATCTTACCCCCTGACTGGCGTCACGCTATAAATTGTGGTTTTCCTGAAGCCTGGCCGCCCCCCCCCCCCGAAGACCCTGCTTCATACCGCCCTATCTCTCTGCTCAACTTTGAGCCTAAACTACTTGGTAAAGTCCTAGCTGATCACCTCAGGTCATGTGTTCATGACCTCATCCATCCAGAACAGTCAGGCTTTATGCCACAGCGATCCACCAGACACAACATTAGATGTGTCCACAATGCCCTTGCCAAGGCCCGAGATTTAGGTGGGCCTGCGGCCGTCCTCTTAGCAGATATAGACAAGGCGTTCGATTCCTTAAGCTGGATATACCTTTTTAAGCTCCTCCACGCCATCAACTTTGGACCCCGTTTCCTAGCGTATATTCAACTGCTGTATACAGACTCGGTGCGAGTGGCAGGACACCGATCGCCCCCCTTCCCCATCCATCGGGGCACGCGACAAGGCTGCCTCCTGTCCACCCTCTTATTCGCCCTGGCCATAGAGCCTCTTTCCATTTGGGTGCGCCAAGACCCATTGATCCGCGGATTTGAATGGACATGCGAATGCTCAGATAGAATAGCATTATATGCCGACTATGTCCTTTTTTTATGACAGACCCTTGGTCCTCGGGACCCCACATCCTTCAGATCTTGCGGGTGTTAGGGGTAACCTCTGGATTAGGCGCCAATCCCTCCAAATCGGTCCTGTACCCAGTGTGCAGCGACCAGAGACGCCAGACCTGGTCAGCACAGCTATCCCATGCTGTTGACGGGTTTAAATACTTGGGAGTTTTCCTATCATTATGCCCCACGATCTCATGGACACGTAATATCACCCCACTAATGCCTGCGGCACGAGAGGAAACTGCAATCTGGTCACACCTACCCCTATCATTATATGGTCGATCTGCCATCTTCAAGATGGTTACTCTGCCCCGCTTACTATATAAATTACAAAACTTCCCATACCACATTCCACGCTCATGGATTGCCCAACTGAATGCACTCCGCAACAAACTCCTATGGCAGGGAGGAGCGATTCGGGTGGCTCTAAATACATGTATACAGTCGACCTACTGCGGAGGTATTGCTGCGGCAGATATATACGCATATTACAGTGCATCCCATCTCCTTGTCATAAACGAATGGAGGTATAGCCCACAATCGGACCCAGCCTATGCTGTGGAACGACTAGCAACGGAAGGCACTCCCTTGCAAAAGTTCCTATATAGTCAGATCAGTCTAGACACCCTCCCCCCAGCCTGCAAAACTGTTATACTACTATGGCGACGCACAGTGGAAACCATGGGCTGGATGGGACGGTTGACTCAGGCGACTCCTCTGTGGCAAGGCACATATATATGTTCTGTCTCCGCGTTGACAGGCTTTCATAAATGGGACCTCCTTGGAATATCTACACTAGGCGACATCATGCAGGGTTGTACCCTTAAATCCTTTCAGCAGTTGCAAGCGGAGTTTCAACTGCATAAATCACAGTTTTATAGATATTTACAACTGAGGCACGCCCTAAACCCCCAAATTAGCCAACTAGAGGAGCTGCCTGAGTTCCACCCCCTAGAGGGCCGATTACTAACGGGAGATTTGGGGGCGCATAAGATAAGACAAATTTATCAGACATTGATTACTCATACACGTAACACATTGCACAAGACAAGAGCCGCCTGGGAAGTAGATATACCAACCATAACTGACGATGACTGGACCGAGGCCTTGGCTAGTCCCCGATGCGCAGTGATCTCTTCGAGATATCGCCTCATCCAATTTAAATATTTACACCGCGCATATTATACCCGATCCAGTCTATGGAGAATGGGGGTTATCCAATCCCCCCAATGCCTCCGCTGTGCGGAGACTGAGGGCACTTTCCTACATACGGTGTGGAGCTGTGAGGCGATCCAGCCATTTTGGCAGAGAGTTGCGTCCTGTCTTGGGCAAGTCCTGCGATGGACCATTCCCAATGACCCCAGACTGATGTTACTTCATAGCACGGAGGAGATTGGTGGAAACCGATACAAACAGCACCTGCTGTTTCTGGGCCTCACGCTGGCCAAAAGGGACATAGCCCAAAAATGGAAAGCAACTGATTCGCCGAGCCTTGGGGGGGGGATGGAAAAAAAGCCATGGACAAATGTATGAGTGCCGAGATTGTAGTCTTCCAAGCACAGGGTTGCCCGCAGAAACACCGAAAGATCTGGTCTAACTGGGCGACCTATCGCCAGGGCCGGACTGGCCGTAGCGGGCACCGGGCGCTTCCCCGGTGGGCCGCTAGGGTGGGGGCCGGTTTTGTTACCGGGGGTCGGCAATATCGGCCCCCTGTAACAAAATCGGCCGAAACCGGCCCTCGCAAACAGCTCGGCTGCACCCCCTCTACCCCCAGGGGGGGGCGGCCGAGCAGTTTGCCAGGGCTGGTTTCGGTTCCCAGTCCGGCCCTGCCTATCGCGGTATTGAACTACCCCCCTTGCCACACCCTGACCCTCCATAAAGTCTCTAGTAACATATACGACACATTAATATGCCGTAAACAGACAACCAAGAATATAGATCAATATACAGCTCATTGCACGCGGCCAGGAGTTACCAGTGAAGTTTGGTGCGACGTATCAGTTGATTGGCCTGATGTTTCACAGGCCAACTTGTATTGGAATAAAAAAGCATGGTACTTTCAATATTGCTGGTTAATTGTAATATACCTGTTAGGCGTGGCCCATTCTCTACCTATAAAAATAATAAAATCTGTTGTGAAAAAAAAACGCGTCGACAACAGTGCAACCTACGAGCCGATAAACGTGGCATTGCAATCAGGGAAATAACAACGAATTAGATTGATAAACAAACCCCTGGTTACAAGACAGTGCATTGTTAGGTTGCTTGGCCCATTAATTTAGGAGTAGAAAAGTAAATAAAATTGATGTTAACTTTAGAGTCCTCCTGTTTGGTCAAGTATATTCCAGAACTGCGAGCTTCCACTTGTATTGTCACAACTGAATTGCATGTTTATTTTTGTTCATTATTCTGTGTAACAGTTTTTGTTCATGTATGTTGGGTAGGTTTTATGTATTTTTCATGTATGAGTTGTAAGTAATAAGCTTCTTTGTATGAGGAATTTTAAAGTGACACGATTAAAAGAAAAAAATAATATATGATGACCACTACTATTAAATAGAGTGTTCATAAAAAATTGAGTGTGCATAAATAGTCAGTCAGTATTGGCATTTTTGTTGTTGCATATTCTATACCTGGCATTTCTAAGCGAGTTATGCCAAAACCCCCTTTACCAATGGAAAGGGTTTGGCATTGCGAATTCATTTTTATGAAACATAATGAGACTGTATTGTATTGTATTGTATATAGCATTTATAGAGCGCAACAAACACCCTACGGGTACCCTGGCGCTAAAGATACATGAATACAGACCAACGTGAAGCGAGAGGGACAGAACCAAAAACATTACTCAAAAGCGACAGGATCAGTTTCTGGGGAACAACCACGTTTTGATCCTTTTCCTGAACAGGGACAGGGTACTGCATTGTCTAATTTCTAGTGGGAGTGCGTTCCAGAGTTTTGCAGCAGCAAAACTAAAAGATCTTCCTCCCAGTCTGACCCTGTTGAACCTGGGTACCTTTGCCAAGTAGGCAAAAGAGGAGCGAAGGGTCCGGGTAGGAGTATACCAAACCAATTTCTTCTGTAGGGGCCCAGGACCGAGTCCATGCAAAGCCCTAAACCCTATACAAAGGGATTTAAAATAAATTCTTTGCTGCACAGGGAGCCAATGTAGCTCCGCTAGGCACATTGAGGCGGAAAAGCCTCGTGGCTTAGACAAGGCCAATTTCGCAGCCGTATTCTGAACACGCTGCAGTCTCTGTATTAGATACTTGGGGGACTCCAACAGCAGAGCATTGCAGTAGTCAAGTCTACTTAGAATAGCGCCTTGAACAACCAAGGCTCTAACCGAAATTGGGAGCAACGGGAGAATCTTTCTCAGAGCCCTAATGAGGCCAAAACAGCACCCCACCATCTTGTTCACTTGTGTCTCTGGTGACAGGTTGGCATTAAACATAACTCCCAAGTTTCGCACCGTCTTAGATGGCACCAAGGCAGTAGATGAATCAAGGGGCCAGAAGTTGTGAGGAAGAGGCAGATGGACCTTCCCAACTGCGCAGTGTACAATTTCGGTCTTATCCGAATTAAATTGTAAAGAGTTATTACGTAACCACTGCGCAGTATCATGCATACATGCATGAAAATCCTCCAGGGCATTGGGTAGGGCTCCATCAAGAGATAGAATGATCTGAGTGTCATCAGCATAATTTACCAATTTCACATTATGAGCCCGAATGATATTAATCAGTGGGCTCAAATAGATGTTAAATAAAATTGGGCTGATGGCAGATCCTTGTGGGACCCCATGACAGATATTAGTGAAGGCTGACTGGAAAGGGGGAAGAGCCACTGCCTGACACCTGCCAGATAGATAGGATCGAAACCAGTCCAGGGCAGTGCCCACTACCCCCACCTCCTCTAAACGTGTTAGCAAAATGTCATGGTTGACCGTGTCAAAAGCGGCAGACAGGTCAAGCAATATAAGTATTGCTGATTGTCCCCTGTCTGCCAACAGACGCAGATCGTCCAACACGGTTACCAAGGCAGACTCGGTTCCGTGTTCTGGACGGAAGCCGAATTGTACATCTGCCAGACAGTTGTTACGTTCTAGAAAAGCTGACAGAGATTTGCTAACCAAACGTTCAAGGATCTTCACTGGGTAGGGAGGAGAGAGATGGGCCGATAGTTACCCGGGCAGGTTGGATCAAGAGTGGCCTTCTTCAAGAGTGGCGTAACTACAGCCTGTTTCCAGCCAGATGGTACAACTCCACTAAATAATGATTGATTACAGATCTGTCGAAGCCTGGGGAAAAGTTCTGATGCAAATTCCTTCCAGATTTTGTGCGGAAGGGGGTCCAGTGGAGAGCCCGAGGAAACACCCAGAGCAAGCCTGTTAAATTCCTCATCCGAAAGGGGTTCAAAATGGTCCAAAAACTCCGTTTATCGGTCCCTTCACCAATCTGTGTTCCTGCACCAGGCACCCCTCCCGCATCAACAATCGAAGTAGCTGCCCCATGAGTCACAGCCTCTGTCCCCCAGAAAGGTTGGTTTTAAGACCAGAAATGATGGTTCTAATTTTTTCATCAAAAAAGTAGCCAAACTGTCACAGAGATCTTGAGTAGGCTGAACCTCATTTTGTAGGCACTGAGGATTAGCAAGGTCATCAACAATTTTAAAAATGCATTTAGACTTGTTCAGTGAATTCAAAATGAGCTCTGCGAAATATTCCTGCTTCGCAGCAAGAATTTCTTTTTATAGAGAGAAATAGCTACTTTCCAAACGATCTTATCCTCATTCACATAGTATTTTCTCCACTTCCTTTCTGCCTGTTTACACTTTGATTTCAGGGCTTTCAATTTTCCATTGAACCACCTAGCAGAAGGTCTGGCCCTATTTTTACAATTTTTCAAAGGGGCAATTTCATTAACAATTGTAGTAATGAGATTACGGAGGTCCATATAGTTCTCCTCCACTGACCTAAGCACATCAAAATACCCATTAATAGGGAACGTTGGTGGCTGTGTTGCCTTTTCCAATATCCTCTTCCAATCCCTTCCCAGGAAGCTCCTAACATCCCTCAAAGCGGGAGCTCCTCGACTGGGGATGGCCGTCAGAAATTTAACCAAATGGTGGTCAGTCCAATCTACAGGAAGCACCTCCATATGGTTAGTGACCCATTCCTTACTGAAAACTAGATCAAGCATATGCCCTCCTATGTGTGTAGGTCCGGTTACTCCCTGAAGCAGGCCAAGACTCTCACAAGATTGAAGAAGGGTATTAAATCCTGTATCTAAGGTCCCACTTAGCCAGAGATTAAAATCCCCTGCAATGAGCAGTCTCGAGTGGGTAACAGCCATGTTATTAAAGACATCAATCAACACCTGCAGTTGAGACAGATTGACTGCACCAGGGGCCTATAGCACACTATACCATCTAATAAGTGCCCCCTGGGGTCTTTTAGAGAGAACCCCAGAAGCTCAAAGCCCTCAACAACATCAATATCCATAGGAACAAAATCCCATCCTTCCCTAAACATAAGACCAACCCCACCGCCTCTACCTATAGCTCTGGGCTTGTGAAAAACTTATAGCCTGGAGGACACGCCAATCCTGGTTCGAGAGCGGAGTCAGGATAGGTCCAAGTCTCTGTCATGAGTAACATGTCAAGGTGATGCGTTTCGATGAGCAGTTGGATCTCTATAACATGTTTAGGGAGAGATCTAACATTAAGTAACCCGTAGACCAGAGCCTCCTTCCTACAACAATCAGACCTAAAACTGACCAGGTTCTCGAGTAAGGGCAATCCTACCCCAATACCTCCATTCTCGCCTATCTCCCGCAGTGTCCGGCTTGAATAGCAGAGTCTCCCGATATCACGCACAGCATGGCTGGCGCTGTGCGTGGATCGTGCGCGGACGGGCGCAGACGGGCTTGCCTTTAGCGCGCCTTTGGCGCGCTGCCGCGCGCCCGCTGCGCACGTCCGCTGCGCTCCTCGATCTTGCTGGCATAAATATCCGGTGTTGGCGTCAGCTCCACCCCTCACCCGCTCTGATTGGCTGCCCTGGGGGAGTGGCACTAGGAGGCTACAACGAGGCTAGTAGCGCCGGTAGCGCTATTCACGGCAAAGTGCAACGTTAAAAAAAACACAATTTCAATTTCAACAACAATACACAGACTACAAGCTTTTTTTTTTAAATTGATTCTGAAGAGCTCCCTAAGCGTTGGGCAGCAAACACACACTATGTGAGCGCTCCCGCGATCTTGCCGGCATAAATATCCGGTGTTGGCGTCAGCTCCACCCCTCACCCGCTCTGATTGGCTGCCCTGGGGAGTGGCACTAGGAGGCTACAACGAGGCTAGTAGCGCCGGTAGCGCTATTCACGGCAAAGTGCAACGTTAAAAAAAACACAATTTCAATTTCAACAACAATACACAGACTAAAAGCTTTTTTTTTTAAATTGATTCTGAAGAGCTCCCTAAGCGTTGGGCAGCAAACACACACTATGTGAGCGCTCCCGCGATCTTGCCGGCATAAATATCCGGTGTTGGCGTCAGCTCCACCCCTCACCCGCTCTGATTGGCTGCCCTGGGGGAGTGGCACTAGGAGGCTCCACTGCAATCCACTATTGCAGCCCGAAGTAATGCCAACCACTTCCCCATGTTAACCTATGGGAAGAGCAGGCCTCATAGGTAATGAAAACACACACAGGTATTCCTCACTACATGGGCACACATGCGCTATTGCGCACACCGACCTACGAAGACAGGAGGGACACATAGTTCCCAGCACCAGCGATGCAAGTGCACCCACCAGCTTCTGCACAGCAGACTGGACATTGGTTTAACTAATACCTGTGTCTGTGCGCACACACAAGTCTGCGTTGGCAGGCGGCACACGCAATCACGGGCACCATAGGTGCAGGAGCGCACTCACAGCAGCCTACAAAGGCAAGCTTCTCCTGAATTTACTCACAATAGATGCCAGGTCTGCAATGACAGTTCGGGCCCATGTTTCAGAACATGGTATCAGTGCCACGTCCCAACACGAATTGAATGGGCTCGCACGTTTTCAGACATATTTACAGTGTGAAAGTGTCCAGAGCCCATAGGCCCCATAACAGAATTCGCAAAACCCAGGTGGAAAAACAAAAAAGTTCAGGCAACGCTACCTGACGAGTATCAGGTCCAACACACCCTATCTGTAGGCATTTCCTCTTGGTCTAATATTGTTTTTATTTCCACTTTTCTTAGTGCAAAACCACTGGCGTAACGAAACTTGAGGGGGCCCCCTGCAAACTACATGGAGGAGCCCCCCTCCCCCGACCATTCCACAACCTCTACTACCTTCATTGATTCCCAAACCACTGTCCCTTTTCTCTGCACCTTTAACATTTTTTAGCGATTGTCAACGCGTCTCCATTGCCACCCTGTCAATCCTCACCAAGTCCTCCGGCAATGACGACTCTCCCCTTGAGGTAGCCAGCGACAAAGTCTGCTCTCCTATTCTTCAGGAGACAAGAGCGGTCAGTTTTTACCCATCCACCTGTAGATATGGGGACAGAAGCAGCAGTGATAAAAGTTTCAGCACTCAAATCCCCTTGTATGAAATCCAGTGACCTGCAATGGAAATCCAACAGATGGCCAGTTGTCCCTTTTCAACTCAAGCCCCTGCTCACCTTGTTCGAGGTTGAAGACATCCATGGTCTTGGTGAACTTGGGGCGCCGGTAAGTGCCCCCCTGGCGCAGACCGCCCAAGCTGTACAAGTTTTCGTCAGTCATGACCACACCGGAGAAGGCTCTCTTGTTTGGTATGCTGGGGAATTTGGTCCATGATCGGTTCTCGATGTCGAAGACCTCAAAGGCATTGACTGCATATTTCGACTGTCTTCCACCTGTGTGAAGATGGAAAAGGAAAATGTCAAGCACGTTATATCCCTGGTAGGAAGTGAGTTACTGCCAATGTCTAGAAACAGCTGCTTTATAAACATGGTACTGAGAATCTCACATTAGTACATTCCAAAGACAAAAGCTCAGCGTTATATGTAGCCAGTGTCCCTTCCTGTTTTCCCCCTTTTCTCTGCAAGTTATCCCGTTTGGCTTTTCCTCTTTTGATCTCTGAACCTCAGAAACTACTAATGTCCAATCTCTAGTGCTTACTGAAAGCCCTAAGCTGCTGCGAGCTAGAAAGACACCAATAGTGTGCCACTGGGTTGTGCACCTGGGAATAAACTCCCTTGCATGGTACTGGAAAGGCAGCATATTTACTGCACCCCTGGAGCGAGCTCTACTGACACCACTGTGTAAAACCGATGTAGTCTTCCTGAATAAACCTCCTTTAATACAGACTGCATAGTAAGAAAACAGCAGTATCCCTTCTCAAATGCCTATGATTTTGATTTTATCCACTACAGAGCAGGTGTCTGTACTTGCTTCTTCCCCACCCCAAATCGCAGAAACTGCTACACTCTTAAATTGGTGTTTTGCAGATACCTGGTTATAGGCTGGAATGTACATTCCTCCCACCTCAATCCGTTTCCCTCAAATTTGAGTAGTAAAATCACCGAATGTGATCTTTCATGAATGGTTCACAGCTTAAAAATGTAAACAAATCTTCTCTCTGACTGGAAACTGGACCGTTGATTGTCTTAACTGACAAGATGCCTGTAGCAGGTACACTGATCACTAACTCTCTCAGAGTCTGCGTGGACTTCACGAGTGTCTTCCTGGATGAGGAGCTGAGAGTGTTGCCTGCACCCGCATCCCCTTCCCCTACCCAGCTAGGAAAAAGCTAGTTGAAATGTTTCTGCATCCTTACCCTAATCATATGCCTGAAGGCCATAAGCACTTCTCTGGGGACATCAGCAATATCCCAGAAACAGGCTTTCTGCACTACGGAAACAGCGGAGTTGACACAAGAACAAGAACAGCAAGCCACGGCGGAGAATCGCTGGACTAACCAAGAAGGCTACCAGTGTGGGTGAGCAGGCCTCAGCAGTAATCCTGGCTGGTGAGCATACTGTTCTATACCAATGAAACTGCAACCCCACCACCCCCCAGCCTGCTCTGTACAGCTGCCCGCAGCACAGTGGTCAGCCCACTGCCTGGGCCTATGGTCCTCACCTATGTGCAGCGAGAGCCTGTTAAGATGCACCACTCCCCATTATCCTCTACTGTCCGGCACCCAATAATTCTTGTGCTGAATTCAGATGTAGCCCCTATTATCCACTACACGACTACAGACCCTGAACCAAACTGTAATCCTGGAAAGGCAAGGGAAATCCATAGGCGCTACAAAATCCTAATTGAATGACAAGGGCTGAGATACAGATCAGAATGTTGAGGCACCCTAAGACACCAGTGCAACCCGACCACAACCAGCAGTAGTGTAGATACAGACCAGAATCATAGGGCACCCTAGGGTATCAGTGCAACCCTAACACTACTAGCAGTGATAGAGATACAGATCAGAATGTTGAGGCACCCTAAGACACCATTGCAACGCGACCACAACCAGCAGTGATGGATATACAGGCCAGAATCATAAGGCACCCTCAGACACCAATGCAGCCATACCACAACCAGCATTGATGGAGATACAGACCAGAATCATAAGGCACCCTAAGATACCAGTGCAGCCATAACACAACCAGCATTGATGGAGATACAGGCCAGAATCATAAGGCACCGTAAGGTACCAGTGCAGCCCTAACACAACCAGCATTGATGGAGATACAGGCCAGAATCATAAGGCACCCTAAGGTACCAGTGCAGCCCTACCACAACCAGCATTGATGGAGATACAGGCCAGAATCATAAGGCACCCTAAGGTACCAGTGCAGCCACAACACAACCACAACACAAGACCTGGAACACCCTCCCCATCCACCTACGGCAGACCCAAGACCTGCTGACCTTCAGAAGACTCCTCAAGACCTGGCTCTTCGAGCAGTAGCAGCACTCCGCCCCCCCTCCTCCCCCCCTCCAGCGCCTTGAGACCCTCACGGGTATGTAGTGCGCTTTACAAATGCTATGATTGATTGATTGATTGATTGATTGGAGACAGGCCAGAATCATAAGCACCCTAAGGTACCTGTGCAGCCCTACCACAACCAGCAGTGATGGAGATACAGGCCAGAATCATAAGGCACCCTAAGGTACCAGTGCAGCCCTACCACAACCAGCAGTGATGGAGATACAGGCCAGAATCATAAGGCACCCTAAGGTACCAGTGCAGCCCTACCACAACCAGCAGTGATGGAGATACAGGCCAGAATCATAAGGCACCCTAAGGTACCAGTGCAGCCCTACCACAACCAGCAGTGATGGAGATACAGGCCAGAATCATAAGGCACCCTAAGGTACCAGTGCAGCCCTACCACAACCAGCAGTGATGGAGATACAGACTAGAATCATAAGGCACCCTAAGGTACCAGTGCAGCCCTACCACAACCAGCATTGATGGAGATACAGGCCAGAATCATAAGTAGAGCTCCCGGTTTTATGGTATTTATTTTTTGGTCATTTCCGTCTGTATTTATCCATATTTATTTTTCTCAACTTTATCTGTATTTATCCATATTTATTATGGGTTTTGTGAAAAAAGTAAAGCTGAAACTGGTATATTTCCACATTTATTTAACCAATAAATATGCAGTCTTGCTTGAATGCCTGCCAGGTTTCATTGATATGAACACCTGCAGAAGAAAAATTAATGGCTTATATAAAAATATGCACATTTCAGTATCAGCCTTGTGCATAGCTACTGCTGTTTAAGTCTCTTTACTAAAAATCCTTTCTTTTTTAACCCCTTACCTATCAATCCACACAGTTATTGGCCTGGAAGTCATGGCAAAGTGTATTTAGAATCACTCAAAAAGCACCCAATATCCGTTTTTATACACATTTAAAAATAAATACAGACAAGAAAATAAATGGTTTTCTGTCTGTATTTATCTGTAAAAATCAGTAAAAACGGAAAACAGGGAGCCTTAATCATAAGGCACCCTAAGGTACCAGTGAAGCCACAACACAACCAGCAGTGATGGAGACAGGCCAGAATCATAAGCACCCTAAGGTACCAGTGCAGCCCTACCACAACCAGCAGTGATGGAGATACAGGCCAGAATCATAAGGCACCCTAAGGTACCAGTGCAGCCCTACCACAACCAGCAGTGATGGACGTACAGGCCAGAATCATAAGGCACCCTAAGGTACCAGTGCAGCCACAACACAACCAGCAGTGATGGAGGGATAGGCCAGTTGTGCTTGTACTGAATCCCACGGCTGCCTGCACAGTACTGCACCTCACAGTATCCCACTACATGCACCACACAATCACTGCAGCTCTGACACCTTCTTAGAATACTTTCGTCCTGGTTGTATATTTTCAAAGCAGCAATGTTTCAACCACTCCTACATTTAAAGCTACTTTGTTTCATCTGTTGCTAAATTGCTCGTGAATGGATATCTGCAAATTGCAACATTAAATGCAGCATAGTTTCTGCAAAGACCTGGATTTAACAAAACACCGTGGTTTGGGATTAGAGATAAAAGAACTGAGGTAAAACGATAAAGTAAACCCGAGAGACTATCGCAAGTGGTTAACTTTGGACTAGAGACGTCTAGTCTTCCCTGGAGGTCATCATTTTAACCGCTCTATTAATACGTGTGGGTAAAGAAATATGCATTCGTTTAAAAACTACCACCACTGGCTGGACAATGGTCTTTGATAGTGATGTCTGTTGCACTGTATCTAGTACCAGCCTTCACACCCACTCCCTGCCAGGCATTCACTGCTCCCTCAGATACCAAAGAAGGGTCGAGGAAAGGAGGAAATCCTGTCTACCCACTGGTGGCCAAATTCCCAGAACCCCTGCCCGCTGGGTAGAACATGCTGGGTTACCTGATAAGGAGGTAAGTGCTCCTAAAAGGCATCAGGAGATGCAGAAAAAGCCTGTTGGGTCGTCCGAGGATTTTGTGGGGTCCGGGTTAAAACTTCACACACTAAGCCACAAGCTTCGTTCTGAGTAGGAACAAATATTTTCAGAAAAAATACAGTTTTCCTTCGTCAGACAGGTCCAGTGTCAGGTGCCACCTAGCGGTGCACCCGCTGTGTAAAATGCCTTTTCCCGCTGGTGGTTTAATTGTGTGGCTTGGTCATAGCCCTAGACTTCACTTAACGTTTATGGTTCTATTTTAAGCATCTGTATAATATATATCACTTGTTTCATGCTGGCTTTTTCTGGCAGTTTTATCTCGATTTCTCTTCTTGTTGGTTTCATTTTTTGTATACACCTATGAAGTCGACAAACTTCTAATGGCAGCACAGGTATTTTTTTATTTTTTAATGTTCTACAGTGTGTTTTAAATAATAGTGTTCATACACAAAAGTCAGGAACCCTGAGTACCAAGTATAAAAAACAAACATTTTACAAAACAGTTTCATTGATGCAGCCTGGTGGGTATAATCTATATAAAGAGCACTGCAGTGGCCGAGTCCTCCCGCTTACAAAACGAACCACGGAAAACAAAACAAGGCTCCTTCTGAAACAAATCGGAGAACTTGAATTAATGTGTTCATTTATCAGTAGAGAAACCATCGAGCTTGAGGTGGTATGCCCCATAAGCCCCCTCCACCCCCCGCCTCGTACCAAATGGTTGAGTCCGCCACTCCCCGCCCCCAGCGTTCCTCCTTTCTTACCCAGTACGTAGATCTTGGTGCCGCGCAGGTAGGAGGTGGCCCCGTAGCGCGGGGTGGGCATGTTGGCCATGTGCACCCAGATGTCCTTCAGCATGTCGTACTGCTGCAGGTGGCTGTGGGGTCGCAGGTCCAGTCCCATCCCGCCGGCGGCGTAAACTCGGCAGTCTGCAGAGACAGAGAATGGAAAGTCACCGGTTCTGAAAGCTCTGGGCCCGGCAGGTCAGACATGTCTTGCGGCCCAATATTTAGGAGCAGGATACTGCAGGGGAGGGGCAGCTGGGGAATATGACTCGTTATTTGGCATACCATTACTTCGCAGCTTTTTACTTCGATGTTTTTACTTAGCAAATACCGTTACTACGCAAGTTTTTAGTTCGCATACCTTTACATTGCAAGTGTTAATGTATGCGAACTAAAAACTTGCCTAGTAATAAAAACAGACATTTACCCCGCTTATTTTTCCTAACCCCTTTTTTGAATGTAAAAAAAAAAACAACACTACACTAAATACAAATACACTACCCTACACATCACAAACTCTAAAACACTACCCAAACCCTCAAACACTACACTACCCTACACTACTCAAACACCACTACACTACCCTAAACCCTAAACCACTACCCCTGGACGACCCTCCCCCTTCCCCCAGCCCGCTCCCTACACTCAAACACTACCCTGCACACACCCCGACACTACCCTAAACCCTAAAACACTACCCTACAGTACACAAACACCACAACACTACCCTAAACCCTAAATCACTACCCCCAGCACGACACTGCCCCTACCCCCAGTCCTGTCCCTACTCCCAAACACTACCCTGCACGCACCCCCGACACTACCCTAAACCTAAACCACTACCATACACTACACAAAAACCACAACACTACTCTAAACCCTAAAACACTACCCCCAGCACGACCCTGCCCCTACCCCCAAGACGGTCCCTACACTGAAACACTACCCTGCACGACCTCCCGACACTACCCTAAACCCTAAAGCACTACCCTACACTACCTTAACACCACAACACTACCCTAAACCCTAAAACACTACCCCCATCACAACCCTGCCCCTACCCCCAAGACGGTCCCTACACTTAAACACTACCCTGCACGACCCCCCGACACTACCCTAAAACACTACCCTACACTAACACCACAACACTACCTTAAACCCTAAAACACTACCCCCATCACGACCCTGCCCCTACCCCCAAGACGGTCCCTACACTGAAACACTACCCTGCACGACCTCCCGACACTACCCTACACTACACTAACACCACAACACTACCCTAAACCCTAAAACACTACCCCCATCACGACCCTGCCCCTACCCCCAAGACGGTCCCTACACTGAAACACTACCCTGCACGACCCCCCGACACTACCCCAAACCCTAAAACACTACCCTACACTACACTAACACCACAACACTACCCTAAACCCTAAAACACTACACTAACACCACAACACTACCCTAAACCCTAAAACACTACCCCCAGCACGACACTGCCCCTACCCCAATTCCTGTCCCTACTCCCAAACACTACCCTTCAAGACCCCAGATACTACCCTAAACCCAAATACACTACTCTACACTACACAAACACAACTACACTACCCTTAAACCAAAAAGACTACCCCCTGCACGACCCTCCCCCTACCCTAAACCCTTAAATACTACACAGCCACTCTTACCGCTCTCTCCTCGGTTCCTGTCTTCTCCAGCTTCCTGCGTCGTCAGTGTTGCACGTCGTTGTGATGAAACGGAAGCGCGTCCAGTTCCACACAACGATGTGGATAGCCTTTACTTCACAAGCGTTACAACACATGCGATGTATCAACTTGCTTAGTAAAGGCTACGCGTTGTAACATGGCATGCGTTGTAACGCTTGCGAAGTAATGGTACGCGGTGTAACAGCCGCGTAATAATGCATGTTTACGCCGCTGGGAGCTCTTGCCCCTTTCCCCCTTAACACCCTGTTAGGTTGGTGCAGCTGAAAGGCCGCCAGTGTAGCAGAGGCAGCTATAGGGAAAAGAATGGGAAAAGGGAGAGGATGTGGTCTCACAGGCTAGACTGCCGACTTTGGAGCTTGGAAACTAAGGTTCTAGCCTCGGGGTCGACTCCACATCCTGTGATTCTGGGCAAATCACTTAATCTCCCCGAGCCTACCAAAAAATAAATTTCAAAAAGTGAATGTGTCCTTGTGTAACTAACGTAACTGGTGCTCATGTAAAGCGCTCCAATACCTTCGGGTCGAGTTCGCACTATATAAATCTGCAAAAAAAAAAAAATAATACTGGAAGGAAGGCCTGGGTTCTGCCACATGACATGTGAGGGACTCTTATTGCCACAGGCCTGTCATCCTCCAGCTGCGACAGACCAATATTTTGGGAAGGCTCTCAGTTTCCTGATTTATTTATTTATTTTGCAGTTTTATACAGAGTGAACTCGACTCGAAGGTATTGGAGCGCTTTACATGAGCACCAGACCTCCAGTTACATTACACAAGCATACATTCATTTTTTGTAGGCACAGGGAGGTTAAGAGCCAGATGTATGACCCGTTCTTGCATGCGCAAACGGGTTTGCGACCCGTTTGCGCATGCAAAAACCTACAGGGCCATGTATAAACCCTATTTAGCGAGTCGCAATTTATTTGCAACTCGCTAAATAGGAATTGCGACTCGCAATTTGGAAGGGGCGTTCCAAGGGCGTCCCTTCCTAATTGCGACTCGCAACCCTATGTAGGAATGTTTTGCGACCCCAATTGCGGTTGCAAAACACTCGCAATTTACTGCCCTCTTCAAGAGGGTGGTAATGCAGTCGCAAATGGGAAGGGGTCCCCAAGGGACCCCTTCCCCTTTGCAAATGCAGGGGAAAATATTTTTTAGGGGCAGGCCGTGGTCCCAGGGACCACTACCTGCCCTTAAAAAATGAAACGAAAACATTTCATTTTTCTTTTTTTAAATGCATCCCGTTTTCCTTTGAGGAAAACGGGATGCATTCCAAAAAAAAAAACTGCTTTATTTAAAATCAGTCCCAGACATGGAGGTCTGCTGAGCCCAGCAGGCCACCATACCTGGGAGGGCCAGCCATTCCCAATGGGGTCGCAAATTGCGAGTGCCTCATTAATATGCATGAGGCATGCAATTTGCGACCCCATTGGGAATTGCAATCAGTGTTGCAGACACTGTTGTACATACCAATTTGAAATTGCGAGTCGCTACTGCGACGCAATTTGCGAGTCGCAAATTTCTTGGTCGTACATCTGGCCCTAACTGATTTGCCCAGAATCACAGGATGTTGAGCCGAGCCAACGCCGTGCCTGGTTCCCCAGTTCCAAAGTCAGCAGCTCTGACGGTTACACCATATCCTCTCCTTACAAGCCAATGCACCTCTTTCCAGGCACGCAGATCGAGACTGGACGAGGGACAAATGGCTTGTCTGGTCGATCGATGGCGCATGGCACTATTGGTTTTTCCCTCATCGATCTGCCCTGCTGCAGTTTGCACATTCTCACAGCTGGAGCTCAGCACACTAATCTGATTCCAATAACACCACAAATCTTTTAATCTCATGCGACCTCGTTGTCTGGGTCCGAAATGACGGCTACAGAGCCTCACTTGCCACTTTAGCTCTTCTACAAGAATTGTGCAGGCATGCACAGGCTCCTCCAACATACAGTACTTTCTGACATTACACAACCGAGACCCCCTAAATTCTTAATGTGCAAAACTGCACCCCAGCCGCCAGGTACCCCATGAAGATGCTCCACCAGAAATGTTGCAGATGGACCCCGATCACAGCATGCCCGGCCGCTGGCCACAGATCATGACTGGTATAGTGAGAGTTGTCATCAATACAGTCTTCAGGACAAAAGCCCAAATTTAGAGTTTGATGGACAGGTTATTCCGTCACAAACATGACGTCCGTCTATCTAGTGCGTTCTATCCTAATGCTCTTGTAAGAGGCCTGTGTGTAGAGTACCAGCCCGCCAAACTCAAAATTGGGTCCTAACTCCTCTTCTTACTTGCGAGTTAGGGTACTCAGAAGTTTATGCTCTTGCTCTACAAAAGCAATGTTTGTTCCACCGGGCTCAGATATTGGGGTTTTCCCAGCCAAACGACTGACAGTGAATGGCAAATAAATTAATTAAGGGTGCTCCACTGTCCCATCCCAAGCTGCTCTCAAGTTACTTAGAGAGCTTCCAGCCCCGCCTCCCCTCCAAAACTGTCTTTAAAGCCTCTAAACTCATTCTGACGTCACTGGCAGCCATCTTTGAGGTCTAGCTACCTTAACTGAAGCGCGGTCCTGCTTCACAATAGCCAGCAAGCTGAACAGGCACTGGCAAAGCGTGAATGAAAACAGCACAGGAGGTGTGAGGGGATGGGGGGTGAGAGACAAGAAAAACATGTAGCGAGAGCAAGTTAACATGTACACATGGAATGCTGAAAGTGAAATAAAACCAAGCATTGGCAAAACCTATAGCTCGCACCTTTGGGACCTACTGGCTTTACCAATGGTTTTGATGATGCTTGCTGGGCATCATGGCTGAATAATTACAAAAATTACAAAAATAAAATAAAAAGGTGCGATTAAGCAGTCTCTGTGCCCATGTCATTTTATAGACAAGAGCATGCCCAAGCCTATAAAATGACAGTGCTTTTTTCCTTATTTAACAATGTGAGGTGGATCATAAAAAAATAAAGGTAACAGAAAATCAGGGTTTTTTCCCCAGTCTTTCAATGAAGGAGCGGGCCAGGGGAGCAGGTGGGAGGTGGGCCGGAAGCAACACAGCATGGGTGCGAGTTGGAGGGAGGGGCAGCAACACAGCGAGGAAGTGACATGGAGGCCAGGGTGAGGGGTGGGAAGTACACAATTGAGAACAACACGGGTGCAAACAGAAAAACACACAGATAAGAGAGAGCAACTGGGGTGCAGAGAAGCACACGGGCGAGAGAGAGAGCAACACAGCGCAGGTGGGGGAGTGAAATACATGAGCGAGAGACAGTAACATGGACCACGGGGGTAAAGGAGCACATGGGCAAGCAAGGGGAACATGAGTGTGGGTGGGGGGAGTGAAGCACTTGAGGGAGACAGCTTGTAAACACATGACACATGTGGAGTGCTTGTGCTAAAAGAAAAATAGTTCGATAAAAGTCAGCAGCGAAGGTATAAAAGCCATTCAGAGAGGTGGTAAAGAGGCTATACTCCAGAGGTGGGACAAACACACGGTTGACAAGCTACAACGAATAACAAGCAAGCAAATGACAATAAACATAACCGGTGGTAAGCAATGGGCTACTGTAAGCCCGGATAAAGTCTCGGTAACCCACAGTAGGTCTTTTGCAACCAGACCGCTGCGCTGTCAGGTAGGCTCGAGGTAGGCTTGAGTCCCCTCAAGTAAGTAGTAGAACAATACAACTCATCCATTCAGAACACTGTGTGACAGAAATGCACGCACAAGAACAGGGAGGAAGGCAATCGAATGAGGAGCACACAACTGTGATAGAGTGGGCCTTGGGTCAGCTCCTTGCTCATGGTTGGATGGTTTTTGTTGTCTAAGTATACTGTAAACAATAGGTCTGCCTACAGACAGCAATGACTATCTGTAGTCAAGACCTATGAACAGGACTTCGATTTTCTCAGGGGTGCAGCATCATGATCGCTCAGCCACCCCTTAGCTTTGACTCCAAGGTCAGTGTAAGGCTTAACTTTTCAAGCCCATGCTAACGCACAGTGTTGTAAAATAGAGGCCCTGCCCCCTGACAACCAGAAGTCCCGGATTCCACGGGCTGCTCCAGACAAGGGAGACAGCTGCAGTTATGGTTCCTTTTACCCTTCCCACTATCAAAGGCTACTGGAGGTTGGCTCCAGACAGGAAATATGCTTGATTGGAGTATCAATTTAAAAGGCTTTAGATCCTTGAAGGACATTTAAGTCTCATTACATTTCTATTAATGTGATGCATGAAAGAGAACTACATCTATTCGTCAATCACAGCTCCCAGTCTCCGAGCGCTGATACAGAGGCTGAGGAAAGAGCCAGATATAACACACTGGGGTGCTTTGAGAAAAACATTAATTTGCTCTTCGGGTCCCATAAGGGTTTCTCTTTGGTTGTAGGACTGAAGCTAAGCCAACTAGCCTGAAGGCAATTACTTATTCTCTGGGGACAGAGACTAGCTCTTTGTCTGCGATTTGCTGGTAAACTCAGGACAGGCTGGATCATCCGCAGCATACAAATTAACCAGATGCTTTTATACACGGCTGACAACCAGGCGTTATGTATTACAATGCCATTAAAGACTTTATTCTTATGATACCTTAGGAAGGAAGTTGAAAAGCCATCACATGGCCAAAATGTACATTGCACATAAGACAAAAGTCCTGGAATCACAGGTTTTGAAACCTCTGGTATTCGAGTAATAGTAGGAACAAACAAGCATTTGCAATGCAATAGGTCTCGCATTTACGAGAATTTGAGCTATTGGCATTGTAAATGACAATGCCTTTTTTATGTGTTGTTTTTAAAACAGATAAATAAGAGGCATTGTCATTTACAATGCCAATAGCTTAAACTCTCGCAAATGCATGACCTATTACATTGCAAATGCGTTCCGGCCAGTGCTATAAACATTTTTAAAAAGTGTTACGAGAGAGCGTGTCCTGTCTGCAACGGCAGGCAGGACAAAGCTATTTGAGAAAATAGTGCTTGGAGGCTATAATTAAACCTACCGAGTAACACCACACGTAACGGGGTGTCACCATGGGAGATTACAAAATGAGACAAGGCGGTACTAAGGAGGGACTACTAAGCCTATTGACCAATGAACAGCCACAGTTTACAGTGAACAATGACACAGCCACTGAAAAATACTGGCGGAGAGTGGGCGGAGCTTCAAGTCCCTACCTGAATACAGCATACCTTGCAGGCTCGACCTAAAAACACTGGAATGTTCAGAGTGCTGTTGAAGATGACTGAGCTGCAGAGGGGCATTAATGGCTGGTTCAGGCCTTTTTCAGAATTTCAAAGTTTTAATTTCAGTTTCTCCCTGTATAATTTTGAACAATACACCCTCTGTGGGTGGAAGGGTCCAATAACATAGTAACCACGTGTTGTAAACTCTCTCATCCGTTACAGACCATAGCCTGAGGCTCTGACATATATCTTGGGAAGAGGGCATTTAACAACTGGTATAGACCTCTGCAGAGGTATATATGGCCATGCAATAACCCAAAAGTGCGAATTTTCTGTGGCTAGTTAATGTCACCAGAACCCCAAGATGGCTGTATAGATATAATGAAAGGTATTAGTTGAAAAAGAAATTTGAAAACATTGTTGGTTTAAAATTTTCGAGTCACTAAATTAACCCACGCATAAACACGTTGCAGCATTACAAAATTCAAAATTGCTGAAAACAAAAAAAGGGGGGCACCAATATAAGACAGCACAGCTTAGGCCGGCAAAACTCTAAACATGATTACAAGCAACATTTTTTACAAGCACTGAACAGTGTGAATGCAATTGCTTTCTTGTCATACTCCAAGTTTGATAAATATCTGAAGGCGGAGACAGCGGAGTGTATGTCGGTCTTAATGCATAAAGGTTTGAAGACTTGTTTCCTCAATATACGACGTACATAGCAACATAATGTGTGTCAGGTCGTTCAGCTTATGCAGTTGACAGCAGCACTGACAAAATTGTAATCACACTTCGATAATGTTGGAACAGGGGTGGGAGCACACCGCTTCACCTCCCAGCAAGGTTCGCCCCTGGCATTCTGGTTAATGCAGTCTCTTGTTGCTTGCTTTGCTCTAGTATTCAGAGTGTTTCGCCAGAGTTGGCGCAGATAGTGCTGATCTCTAGACACGTGTTTCTGGTTCTTACAGACCATAGCCTGAGGCTCTGACATATATCTTGGGAAGAGGGCATTTAACAACTGGTATAGACCTCTGCAGAGGTATATATGGCCATGCAATAACCCAAAAGTGCGAATTTTCTGTGGCTAGTTAATGTCACCAGAACCCCAAGATGGCTGTATAGATATAATGAAAGGTATTAGTTGAAAAAGAAATTTGAAAACATTGTTGGTTTAAAATTTTCGAGTCACTAAATTAACCCACGCATAAACACGTTGCAGCATTACAAAATTCAAAATTGCTGAAAACAAAAAAAGGGGGCACCAATATAAGACAGCACAGCTTAGGCCGGCAAAACTCTAAACATGATTACAAGCAACATTTTTACAAGCACTGAACAGTGTGAATGCAATTGCTTTCTTGTCATACTCCAAGTTTGATAAATATCTGAAGGCGGAGACAGCGGAGTGTATGTCGGTCTTAATGCATAAAGGTTTGAAGACTTGTTTCCTCAATATACGACGTACATAGCAACATAATGTGTGTCAGGTCGTTCAGCTTATGCAGTTGACAGCAGCACTGACAAAATTGTAATCACACTTCGATAATGTTGGCTAGTTTGAACCCTTATCTGAAATAATAAGTGTTCCGAGAGCAGATCAGAATCCGGCACATTGAACAAATTGCTAGCTACTCATCTGTCTCCTTGGCAATGTAATGAATCAGGCAGTTTTTGTTTTCAATGAAGCATTTGTCAACAATAAACGACATGTGGTACATGTTTCAGTTGCTTTTACAATGATACAAGGAGTTGACTCGAAGGATCACCTTGTGATCGAAAAACAAGCCATGACTTGACCATAGGGACTTGAATTTTCGTCTTTCACCTAAGACAAAACATGTTTATCTCTGCATAGATCCATAAAGCAGTCAGCCATAACTGAATGAACATCTCTCCTAGTTAGAGGGGATATAAAGTGTATGCTGGCCACCTAATTTAGAAGCATAAGAGAACACAAACCTCGTTCTAGAACTAATGCCTTAACTCCAGCTTTTGTGGGAAAATGTCAGGTTCTTCGCAATGTGTCTCCTTTGAAAGTTTTGATAATGGGTTGTTTCACAAAAGTGAGTGTCAGAAGCCATAAGTGGCATCCGGAACAATTTGTGCTACATAGGCCTTTGGTAAGGGAATTGTTATGTTAACCCATACATTCATAGTGGCCGGACATCACAGCCAGGGCCCTAGAGTACACGAGCGGCACATGAACATTAACAGTTAATCTATCATTGATAATGACTCCTAAATTATTTATATTTTATAATTTAGACCATTCACTTTTCAGTTTCCAAGCAAATGCAATTTTACATTTACCAAATTGTGTCACCTTTGTTTTGCTAATATTAATACAACAACGATTTGCAATACAGTAGTTTTCTAAGGTTTTCAAATTCCATTATCCTATAGGTGTTCACTCAAAGATGGCTAGAATGTAGTAGTGAATTCACTTACACCCTATTCAGTTTTGGGAGGTTGCTATTTGCTTCTTGTAGGGCAGAGTGGAAGTTTTATAAAAACCTGGAGGACAGAGGGGATGGGGGGCAAGCATACAACCCTGCCTAAGTTTATTATGTATTGCTGCTCCCGCTGTCTACTCCCTGCCCCAAGTGATGTTAAACTGAGCCCATGTGTCCAAATGTAAAGCCACTATCAGCTTCAGCAAACCCCTACCTATGCTCAACTCAGCCAACTTAGACAGCAGTAACTTGGAGTTCATTACATTAAAAGCAGGTTTAAAATTTTTACAAAATAGACATCTAATTCATTTGCTTCACTGGGTTTATGAGCAAAATAATCAAGTGTAAAGATGTGGTGCAGTGTTGAAGGGCCCAGCCTAAACCCTACCTGTTTTTTTTAGATTGTGCTGTTATTGCAAACCCACTGTTCGACATCTTTCAACAGCAGGCATGCAAAAATCTTTGACCTTTTGAAGAAACTTCAGTCAGTGAGATTCGAAGAAAGGCCATCGGGTTTTCAGGATTGCCTTTTTAGGTCGAAGCCTTCCAGGCAACACGGTTTTCTGGTTAAAAAAGATTTACTAGGGACATGATAATAGATGACCTGGAAAGCAATTACACCCATTGCTTTTCATCGGCTTTTCGCTCTGTTGCACTAATTTTCTTACGTTTTATTCAAAGGTTTTATTTGTTCTAGCCCATCCATCTAGCTTTTGTCCATTCCGTTGAGCATAGCCTGTTTACCATCTCTCTGATTGGTTCCTTTTATCCGTCCAGGTGTGTGATTTTCAGTACTTTTTTTTCTTTTTCTTAAAGCCCTCTGTAGTGAAATCCGGAATCCAGTTGTATTTAAATTAGAATTTATTGCAAAGCAAAATACCCCAGCAGCGGGAGCAGCAGCAAACATGAACTGGTACAGCCACCGGCCTCTGTAAAGATACTTGTCTCCACTTTCCAAAATACATCATATCACTCGAATTCTATTTATTTAAACTTAGGAATCCCAAAAGGGACAAACTAAAATACAAAGAACCAAATAACTACATTACACAATACAACACATGTTTTCCCCTCCAAAAAAACAAAACAATTTAACTACTATGAGCATAAAGGTTCATTTACACACATAGCCATGAAATTTCTTGGGTCTAGTGATTATGCATCCTGACCTTCCCCTTCTTGCATCTTTCTGTTCAGAAAAGGTGGTGGAGGGAACCTGGACAAAATCCTCACTCTGGTACTGTCCGTTAACCACTACCTCATTGGTATTACCAACTGCTCCATTTCCAGTTACACCAGAATCACACTCTTCCAACAACCAATCAGGCTAATTTTTTCTAGTATTTTCAGCACTCTCCCCAAAAGCATCCTTAGAAACTCTCTTCTCTCCCTTATATAAAGAAAAGCAACTCAAATGCCATACCCTGCCATCACTCAATTGGACCGAGTTACACATAACCTTAACCACTTGCAAAGGTTGAAAATATCTGCCTTCATTCTTTTTATAGACTCCAGTTTTTTGACTCACACCCAATCACCGATACTTCTTACATTTATCCTGAGCCTTGCTCACCTATTCCTTAACCGCTACTGGAGTCCATTCACTCCTCTTGGAATGCCACATTGTCCTTCATAGAAGGTAATCTGCCGCTCATAAGCTCAAAAGGACTACACCCTGTGGCGCTACAAGGTGTAACCCTGTAAGCCCACACAGTGCGCCATACTTCCTTAAACCACGACAAATTAGCCTCTTTAGCCAGTTGAATGTTATTTTTGAGCACCCTGATAAAGCTCTCCACTGCACCATTATCAGCTGGATGGTAAATATAAGCAGTCTTGTGTTTAATGCTGTTCCTTTTTAGTAATGCATTAAACATCCCAGAACACAATTGAGGTCCATTATCTGTTAAAATGACTTTGGGCACCCCTTCTCTCAAAAATACTTTGTCTGAGAAACGCACTATAGACTGGGTATCTGCTTTGTAAATCACCTTAGTATAAGGCCATTTGGCGAAATGATCAGATAGGACTATGACATGCTTAATTACCATTCCGTCCGGCACAGGACCCAATATGTCCAATCCAAACCTCTCCCACAGTATTTCTGGGCACTTAATGGGACACAACAGTGGTTTGAGGGTAATGAGGGAGTTTTCGAATTGTTGCACTAAACACAACTTCTAACCTTCTCAACGGCCTAGTCAATACCGGGCCACCAGTACACAGTTTTAACTCTGCACTTAGTTATAGTAACACCCAAATTGCCTTCATGGTATTAATCCAAATCCTATCCTTCAAGGTCTCAGGGAGAACCACCCTTCCAGCTCGTAGCACTTTGCCATCCTCAACAGACAACTCTTGCCTCGACTACCATTACACACGTGTTATGTTGCCCAATTCACCCTTAGGATGCCGCTCCCCCCTAATCCAAACACCAATTTTCTGCAAATGTTCATCCTTAATGGCTGCTTCCACCCATTCACCTTCCGAAATATCATCACGGATATCTGCCACACAAAAATGTCTTCCTGCTCAGCTTTGGTCTTCAACTGCAGAGGCATCCTGGTATATAAACCACATCATAATTTTAATCCAAAAGTTTGATTGACATGTGGGCAAGCCTGCACTTAAGTTAAAGGCTTATGATCACTTCTGAGTGTAAAATGTGAACCCCTGATATATGCCCTGAAATGTTCCAAACACCACACGCATGCAAGGGCTTCTTTCTCAATTACGGAATACTTCTCTTCCATTGGTGTGATAGAACGGGATGCAAAAGCAACTGTACATTCTTTTCCACCTTTATCAACCTGAGTGAGAACCGCCCCCAATCCCTTGCAACTTGCATCTGTGGTGACAATACTCTTGAAATCTGGTTCAGACCCTTGTAAAGCTGGAGCACAGCTAATGTCATTTTTAACAATTTGGAAAGCTTGCTGACACTCTTCAAACCAAAAAAGTTCACACTTGGCCTTCAAAAGTTGCTTGATAGGGAAGGTCTTGCTCGAAAAATTCCTGATGTATTTGGCATAAAATTCTGCCTACCCAAAAAAGATCTGTTTCTTATTTGTAGGAAAGAGCAGGGGCATCCTTAATCGCCTCCACCAAAGATGCTTTGGGTTCCACACCCTTCCCACTTATTTTATTTATTTTTTATTTTGAATGTTTTATATAGCGCGAACATGACCACCGAGGGTATCAGAGCGCTTTACAGATTATGCAGCACGAAGGGTACAAGCAAACACAACAGAATCAACAAAGCGGCAAATTCAAAGTTTAACATTGTCCAACATTCTCTTGAGGGTAAAAGCAAACACAACAGAATCAACAAAGCGACAAATTCACAGTCAAAATTGTTCGACAAACTCGTGAACCAGGCGGCTGGGCCAAAGTCATCGGCTATGGACCAGAATCAGATGGAGGGGCGAGGCTAAGGCAGAACTTTCTTCATCAGGAGCCCTTTGACTTCTTTTTTGAAGAAGACAGTGGAAGGGTTTACCCTGACTTCGGGGGGAAGGGAGTTCCAGATCTTCGGAGCCATCCCTGAGAAGGCTCGGTTACAGGTCTTTTTTTTCTTGAATTTTTGTGGTTTGAGCAAAAGGGTGCTGGCGCTTCTGGAGGCTCTAGAACCACAGGAGAGCTCCAGTTTCTGAGCGAGGTACAGTGGGGTCTTGAAGTGGATTGCTTTGTGAGTCATGCATGCAATTTTTAACTGTATCCGAGCTTCATATGGAAGCCAATTCAGGTCCCGCAAGTCCGGGGAGATGTGGTGGTATTTTTTAGTGCCAGTTAAAAGCCTAGCAGCGGAATTGAGGGTAGCCCTAAGAGGAGCCGTCTTCACTCTAGGCAGGCCGCACAGTGTTGCACTACCATAGTCCAGCTTTGAGATCACTAATGCTTGTCCTGCAACCTTTAGGTCATGTGCAGGGAGAAAGGGTTTGAGTTTCCTAAGTATGCTGAGTTGGAAGTTCGCTCCTTTGGTGAGGGAGCTGATGTGCTTCTGCCTGTTCAGGTTTTTGTCAAGTATGATACCCAGTGAGGATGCCAAGTCCACGAGGTGCGGTCTACAGTTAAGAGCAGTCAGCTGATTCAACCATTGTTCCATGACGAGAGATTGGTTGTGGGGTGAGATTAGTAGGAATTCCGTTTTAAGAGCATTTAGCTTCAGGTGATTATGAGTCAACCAGCTTTGTGTTTCCAGCAGGACTGAGTTGAGGGACTGAATGTCTTCGGGGGAGGCGATCTTCAGGTATAGTTGGGTATCGTCCGCATACATATGATAGTGAATGCTGGATGATTTTAGAATTTCTGTCAGAGGCTCCATGAACAGGTTAAAGAGTGTGGGGACATTGCTGAACCTTGGGGAACCCCCAGGGTGACCGGTGCAGGGTGGGACAGGAATTGGTTCACCTTGAAGCTTTGGGATCTGTTCTGAAGGAACGAAGAGAACCAGTTTAGTACAGGCCCAGACAGCCCCATCCTGTGTTCTAGGAGGTCAGTTAGGTTATCATGTTTGACAGTATCGAATGCTGACGAAAGGTCAAGAAGGATCAATAGGCATGACTCATTGTGATCCAACATTCTAAGCGCATCATCCACGATGTGCGTTAGCGCCGACTCTGTACTATGTCCCGGGCGGAAACCAGATTGGCATTGGTCCAAGAGTTGGAAATGGTCGATGTGATGACAAAGTTGGGCGAGCACACATTTCTCCAGGAGTTTTGCCAAGGTGAGGATGTTAGTGATTGGGCGAAAGTTAAGAAGGTCCGTGGGATCAGCATTTGGTTTCTTTAGGATCGGGGTAACTTGACCTGATTTAAGGCAATCCGGAATAGCACCTTGCAGAAGTGATGCATTGACGATCGTCGTCCAGAGTGATAGTAAGGAGGATCTCACGTCCGGGAAAAAGTTCAATGGCAGAGGGTCGTTGTAGTGATTGGAAGGTTTCAAAGTCAACAGCATTTTGCGTATAGTGCATTCATCCAAGGTTTGGAACAGACTCCAAGATGCATTGTATTTGGCGAGGTAGGGCTGTGAAGGGTCAGTGATATCAAACTCTGAGGGGCGGAGGGTGTTCAGTGGACTGCTCGAGAGGAGATCACGGGCCGAGCGTAATTCAGTCTCGATCTTAATAGTCTTATCAGTGAAGAAAACAGCAAATTCTTCACAGTTCGGCAGTGTCCCTTGACCCCGTGCCGAGAGGTTAGGATGATTGTTAGCTTGGGACTTGATGAGATCGAACAGATTTTTGGGACGGTTTTTTGCTTGATCTAGTTGAGTTTTGAAAAAGGTGGCCTTCGAGCATCTGATGCGTTTATTGTATATGCTTCGCAGGGATCTCAAGTGACAAAGATGATCAAGGGAGGGATACGATCGCCACTTCCTTTCTGCAAGTCTTAAATTTCTTCTTTCGGAATTAAGACTATCATTGAACCACGGTTTGGAGAGTTTAGATGACATTATTTTAAGCTGAAGTGGTGCCACTGAGTCAAGTACATTAAGCATTGAGTGGTTATAGTGGGCCGTAAGGTCATGGACATCCGACATGTTCATAGGAGGGGGGGGGCAGGAAGTTATCGCAGAGCGCCGTCAGGTCTTGTGAGTTGATGTTCCTTAGACATCTTTTCAACTGTTTTGGGTTCTTAGTTTGGGCTCTGCTTGCTCTTACCGATTCAAGGATGAGGAAGGTGATGCAGTAGTGGTCTGTCCAATCACATGGGAGGATCGACTCCAGGAGGATAGAGTTTTGCTTACCAATGACCAGATCTAGCGTAGCACCTTTGATATGCGTAGGGCTGTCACATATTTGGATAAGGTTGAGGTCAAGTAGGAAGGATTTAAGGCTATTGACCACCACATCGTTTACATCATTCCAGTGGAGGTTGAAATCTCGCAGGAAGATCTGAGTGCCCTGGAAATCAGCGTTGGCCGAAATAATGTCCATGATCTGTTCAGTGAACGGAAGGTTGTCGCGAGGGGGGTGGTAGAACGTGTGCAGTTTGCATGAATGATTGTTGCCCCCATTCACTTCAATGCAAAGGTATTCACAAGACGGCAGGAGGTCGGCATGAATGACTTTCACTGTTAGATTACTACGATGTAAGCATGCGATGCCTCCCCCTTGACCACTAGTTCTGTCCAACCTAATGATATCAAAGTTGGGAGGCATTAAAAAGTCCAGGATGGGAGCGGCTGAGTCATTTAACCAGGTTTTCGTCAACATTACAAGGTCAAGATCCTGGACAAGGATGAGGTCGGCAATGTCCGCAGCGTGTTTAACAGCCGATCTGCAGTTTAGGAGCGCGCATTTGAGTCTAACGTTGGTGTCCGTTGGTGGGGGTAGAATGGTGGTGACTTTCGTGAGGTTATTCTCATTTAAAGTTCTGGTGTTTCGCCTAGATTCCCTGAAGGGATCAGTGGGGATTGATTCAATTTGATGCAAGTTTGATGGGGTGGAGGAAAGTGCCAGATCGTATGAAAGAAGGAGAGAGTGAATATCACTATCCGACAGGGAGGCTCTACATCTGGAGGGGCGAGAAGGGTCATTAGGGTGTGGCGCGGAGGCCCAACTATGGGGTGTGTGGGTGGTGTGGGATGGTGTTCGCCTGGGATAGGGGGGGAAGGGCACCAGGTACAACCACAGTCTGGGCGCGAGCGTAGATGGTGAATGGTCATAATGGAGCGGCTTAGTTTGGAATTAGCTGACAGATCCTCAGTGATGTGTAATAGGCTACAAACCTCTGCCTTAAGTTGTTGTAGGCAGAGTGCAATCTCGTTAAGTCGGGCTTCCAATGTAGTGTGTGAATGGGAATTGGAGGCTAGGACCAGGGGACCCTGCGGCGGAGGAGAGCTAGTGGGGGCAGGGAAACGTAGGGCAGGTGGCGAGTGAATGGGCCCCAGGGAAGGGGATTCTGGGAAATGGAGCTGCGTGCTTGGAGGGATGGGTAGGATAGGGGAGGCAGGGACGGACAGAAGGCGACCCTTGCAGGCCTGTCGGACCAGGACGGGATTGCGGGATGGGCTGGGGGAAGGGATCCTGGAGAGAATCCAGGCAGCGTTGTGAGCAGTGGAGCTAGGGGAGTTAGAGCTAGCTAACCGTGAGGGGGGGGAGCATGTATAATATCGTGATGACTGTGCAGTCGCGGCTCGTTCACCACGTGCATTGAGGTGGAATTGATATTCTGAATAGAGGTAGCTAGAAGGGGGCCCTTCGGAACAGATGTAGGGTTAGCGTCTGGTGGTGGAGAGGTGTGAGATAGAATTTGTACGGTCTGGGGAACCACTGAGGGGCCAGCCCCTCCAAGGGGGGCGACACTGAAGTTGGCCACTGATTTCATGATGGTGGGGAAAAAGTTGTCAAACATTAGATTGCGGTCAGAGGCTTGGATAAGGATGGTTCCGTTTTTGTAAAGGGAGATGGTGGCTTCAGCTCTATAGGCTGGGGAGGGCGCAACTATCACTCTGCGACCATGAGGAGTTTTAAGGGAAGTGGAGATCTTGAGAAGAGAGTAAATGGCCTTCCGCCATTGAGCATGCCGTTTAGTGTAGAAGATGAGATCATTTATGGTAACACCCTTATTGGTGGAGAAGAAGGGGTCAGAGATAAGGGTTTCCGGATGGGTTTTAAGTAGTCCGTGTTTGAAATTTTTAGCAGCATTTTTCGATAGGTTCGATGGATATATGATTCGGAAAGCGTTCTGGCCAGCCGGCTCTAGGTTGGGAGAGATGCGTTTCGGAGGTTTCGGCTCCATGCCAGCACCCGCCTGGTCACCAAACCAAGGAGGCCTAGGTTAGCAAATAGACTGGGCAGAGGTCTGCGCCGACCATAGGAGGCGCAGGTAGGCCAAGCGTCTGGGCAGAGGTTGGGAACGTGACGAGGGGTTTAGTGTGAATGCAAAGGGAGAGTGTCCTGGGGTTAGGTTGGGATGGCCAATTGCATGATATTTGCTAGCCACGTACCCTCGGGTTCATTCAGGTGGACTAACACCTATAAGAGCCAGATTAACCAGGGCTAGAAGATAGGAGGCTGGTGTGCAATTGAGTCCCACTTGTTAGCTACGCAATAGAATCACACTTGCTGGCTACGCACCCTCGGGTACCTTTGGGTATACCAATACCTATGAGAAGTCATATAATCCAGGCTAAACGACAATAGACTGGGCCGTAGTAACTAGGAGGCAATCTTGGATTTACATCTTCAAGTGGTAGGCAGTTCCGGCAGGCCGTTTCACGCACGACCTTAGAGGAAAATAACCATCTCCAACAGTGTCGTGATGGGGCAAACTAAGCAGGCACATGTGTGGGATAAATGTAAATGAGCCCACTCCAAGATGGCCACCAAATGCTGGGAGTGGAGCAAGCCCATTTCTCTTTCCATAACCGGCAGTACCTAGAGATCATGGAGGGGGGCGCCCTTCATCAGCTCCCGTGGGAGGAGGACAAACTGGATGCCCAACATCACCAAAACCCTATCCGAGGCAGACAAAATGGGCGCCCATCATGTAAACAACTGACTTCCGGGCCCACCGAGCAAGCCAGGACAGCCCAACAAAAATCCTCAAACCAGACCTGGCTCGCATGTCAACACAGGTCTGAAATATTGAATAGTTCTGAAGCCCAACTGCTCATCTTTCTCCTCACTTGTTACGGGCAGGCCGAAGAGGCAGCAGGGGGGATCAAACGGGACCCCAGGAGAACAGTCCCAACGTGCGCATCACGCCACATCCTTCACCTGATCTCGACGTGTTCCTCCTCGCCATCCAGCGCGACGCTCAGGATCAGCGAGACGCTCTGGAATCGCAGCCAGCACAGTGCTCTTTCGCCGCACCACCGGAGGCCCGGGCATTAACCTCCCAGTGCGGTGTCGGGCGATTACGCCAACGGGCGGTTCTGTCACCTCAGGCCCGCCACACCGGACAGAGCTACGTTCGGAAACTCAACCAGGGCTCATCAAGCAGCCCCACAGGCGCCCAGGCACAAGACACCAGCAATGTGGCAGCATCGCAGGGCGGATCAGGCCATCGAGCTCAGAGACGTGCGCGGCGCTCTAGACTCGAAGCCGGCAGTGTTCTCTCCAAAAGCACCTCAGGAGTCACGGGCCTTAGCTCCCAGTGCAGTGGTAGGCATTATCTCCGACGGCAGCAGGGCGGAACGGGCGGATCAGACCCAAGGGTCAACAGCATCTCCAGGATCTCGGCAGCGAGGAAGGGTGTGGTGGGGTGTGCTCCTTACTTCACCCAGATGTACCACCCCGCAACACTTGGAGCTCGGATGCTCGGCAGGCAGTATCACCATCAGAAGCAGGGCTCTTAACGCCACCCCACAGGGCCCGGGTACTCGGCTCCAACAGAGTTGTAGGACGGCGCAATGCCGCCGGGCGGAGCGGACCCTCAGGTCCACGGCACCTCCAGGATCTCGGCAGCGGGGAAAGGGGTGTGCTCGTTACTTCGCCCCGAAGATCATCACCGCAACAATAGGAGCACGGCTTCGTTGAGAGGCAGGAAAGAGACTCAACCAGCGGCTGGTGCATCAGCTTCCACCAAGACTCGGCAGGCTCCGCTCCTCACTCAGGTTAGAGGCAGTCCCAGGCAGCATTGTCGTCGCAGACCGGACTTCAGGTAGGTTTAGTGCCAAGTTTTCTTCTTTGCAGGGGTGTAAGAGGTATCGTTACATTACAGCCAAGTTTCTTAGTGGGGGGATGACGTGTAGCAGGGTGGATGGGGGGCATAAGCAGGGATATTCACAAAAGAGTGAACCCTAGCCCCGGAGCTTCATTGGGGAGCTCCAGCTCGGCGGCCATCTTGCTCTCCGTTTATGGATCAAGTATGTAACAGAGTTCTTTGCAAACTTGCACTTGGCATATTGTGCTGTAAGACCCTTTTCACAAAGGATATCCAGAACCTCCCTAAGTTTTTCATCATGTTCCTTCTTCGTCGCCCCCATGACTAGACTATCATCCTGAATTTTAAAAAACACTTTAACTTTTCTGAATAATTTAAACATTAAATGCTAGAACATGGCAGCCGCAGATGGCAAACCAAACGGAACTCTTAGGAACTGAAAACATCCAAAAGGTGTAATGAACACCATCAGTCTACGGCTGTCAGGATGCAAGGCGACCTGGTGGTAAGCAGAAGTGAGATCAATCCTTGTGAACCATTTAGCACCTTTAGTGATAGATAACATTTCACTAATTTTAGGGAGGGGAAATTGATCAACCAGTATATTCAAATCTCTAAAGTCCACACATAGCCTGAGCTTACCATTGGCACGTCGTGCGACTACGAAAGGTGCGGCCAAATCTGAAGATTCCTAGCTTTGTGTATGCATGACACAGCAGTTTCTTTAAAAATGATCCCATGCTGGAACCCCTTGAGTTCCCCTACTTTATCTGAAAACACATCGGGATATTCCATCAAAATATTTGCACTGTTGCTTACATTACATTGCACCCCAAGGACAGGCTCCACCCCACTGGGATCTAAAAGTATGCCAAGTTCTCCTTGGTCCCACCAACCCAGAACAGATGGACCAGCTTTGGAAACATAGTTTACAATCAGCTTCTCGTTCCTTAAATCAAAGCTTACATTTCCTAAAACCCACAAGGGGTATGGCTTCTCCGGTGAAACCTTTGGGAGAAATATCCGGTAACTCAAGATTCTCACCTAACAACAATTTCAACTTCTCGTCCCACACAGCCTCACTTACTATGGTGTAAGGTGACCCAGAGCCTGCAATGACAATTATAGATATGCCCCCCCCCATCTCAAAACAACACTTAGGCCTTTTCCTATTGCTCAAGACACCCAGCATGTCCGAAACTGAATCTACACTTAACACACACATATTGTGGTCGTCTGCATCTGTGTCTTAAGCATCTGATTCAGACTCCTCTTCCAAAAGTTTAACTGCAGAACTCTGGTTTCACTTTTTCTTGCAGACCTTGAAATAATGGCCCATTATACCACAACCTGAGCACCTTTGATTTCGGGCTGGGCATTTTTTATTATTAGCAAAATGAACTGAAAACCCACATCTGTAACACTTTGCATCTTTGTTATACTCATATTGCTTCTTTTTTGTAAACTGATTTAGAGTTCTTATCTTTTGAGGATACAGATTTCTTACGAGGTTTTATTTTATTAACTACTTCTTTAGTCCCTATTTTGTTGTCCAGATCCTCAGTTTTTTTGTTGTGCATCAACCAGTGAGCCCTCTTATCAATTTCTACAACTTCCTGAAGTGGAGACTCTCCCTTGACCCATGGACTATCTTGTATGGAAGAATTTGCAGCATGCATGACAATTTAGTCTCTGACCAGCTCATCGTGTAACGTGCCAAAGCAACATGTTAACACTAAATTTTTAAGGCAGAGACGTACCCTTCCACAGTCTCCTCCTTCAATTGCTTCCTGTGGTAAAACATATCCCCACACAGACCATAGGGGCATAATAAACATCCAGACCTTTCATTGCATGTAAAAACAAATTCCTCCTGTACGTGGCTTTTTAGCAATTTCATTGTGAGCCCTGAAACCAATAGGACCCAAAGAGTGCAACAAATTTTTCTTCTGTTTTACGAAAGAGAAATAGTCATCCTCATCCAAGGTGGAAATGTAATTCAAGAAATACTCCTTCCACTCTTGCTACTTAAGAGCATGCTCTCCCAAAGAAGGCACAAAAGGTTGAGGTGGTGTAAGGTTTAGAACAACACTTGATGCCATAATAACTTAGGGTAAGGGTAAAATAATGAAAACTAAATCATGAAAAGTAAAGGTTCAGCAAGGTAAAACAGAAAAATAATACAACTAAAATGAAATAGTACTTACGAGTAGTATAGAAGGCACTCTACACTTTGGTAAAATCACTGATCGTTGAAGAATTTTTGGTAGTGCACAAGAATTGTAATATTGGCACCCCCAGGATAAAGAAATTTGAATAACCACGATGAAGATGGTAAGTCCAAACTATTTTTAAAACGTTTGAAGTAACGGCGTGCGGATCGTCGACTTGAACAACCTTGCAAGAATGTGTGCGTATCGCAGTGAGACTCGTTCTAAGGAAGGCATGATTATCACCAAAAAGAGCTTCAACAATGCACAACAATTGTATCCATGCGTACCAAAGTGTGATACAGAGATGTGGCCCAAACAAAGATGGCCGCTTGCATCTGACGAGGGACACGGGGCGTGAACGTACAAGACGCGAGACTGGCATCTGCTACTGCGCTACAACGTTTCTGGAATACCTTGAAGTAAGCGCTTCTGGAATGCTTCGGCTTCTTTGCTTCTGGAATGGAGATGAAATGATGGAAGCACAAGCAGATGTAGAAGGCGCCCACAGTGGAATCCTTTGACCACTTGAAAAATGCGAAAGGTGGAATCCACTGAGACTTAAAAGACACAGTAGGTGCAACGGTACTGGCAAACCGGCAAGTCAATGTCGAGGAAATGTAGCAAAAAAACACAAAATGTCCAAGCAAAACAAACTTTCCAAATGAAGTAACCGGCCTAAGTCCTTATGCTGGGGTAACTCGTCACCACAAAATTGTAGTGAAATCCGGAGTCCAGCTGTATTTTAATTAGAATTTATTTCAAAGCAAAATACCCCAGCAGCGGGAGGAGCATAAAACATGAACTGGTACAGCCACCAACTCTGGTAAAGATGCTTGTCCCCACATTCCAAAATTCATCATAGAATTCTATTTCTATTTATTTTGACTTCGGAATCTCAAAAGGGACAAACTAAAATACAAAGAGCCAAATAACTACAATACACAATACAACACCCTACATGGGAGTACATGCGTTTCTCCCATCCTCTGTGTTGTCCCACTTTTCCCAGCACAGTTCTTTTCATAACATTATAAAAGTTCAGCAATCAAAACATTTTTTTCTTTAAGGACCTGTCGGTGGGTTTACATTTTTATAGAGATTCACCCTCTACTTTCTGTCCCTGTGCTGTCAGTTTTAAACCATTTAATCTAGAGCCTTTCCAATACTTTATGTGCACATTTGATTTCCTACCATTAACACTATTATATAATTTAAAACACGTAAACCACACTTTTCTTAAGAATTTCATGAGAGTGCCTTCGCTTGTATCATAAAGCGTGTTTGCCTAGGTGTCTAGGCCCAGCCCCCCACTTACCTGTGACTGGTCTTTTGAACAGTCTAGCCAGGGTTGGATTGGGATCAAAAATCGGCCCCGGGCACCAAAAAAAAGTGGCCCACAATTTCGTATTGCCTTTCCGCAAAACACTGCTTCAGCGAAGTTTTATGAAAAGAAAGGGGGTGGGGAGCATGTTTTTATTAACTTCACTTAGATTAAAAAAAACTGCACAGATTAGTTCACACTGCTGAGCCACACATGAATGCAAGTGAGACCACTTCTGCTCAGGCCCCCCCTCCCCGCCAGCTCAATCAGCATACATTAATGGGCCGGCGAGAGAAAGGGAGTGATACCTCCACCCAACTGCCTCTAGAAAGGCCACTCAGGCACCCACTGGGCCGCTGGCGGCAGCCTAACAGCACAGACAGCCCCCAGGCTGCCCAATAAAGCAGCCCACAGCTAGAACTCGGCTACCGGCCCCTCGGCCATTTCCAGAGTGCCCGCGTTACCAATCCGACCCCGAGTCTAGCCCCCTTTCGGACCCAGCTTCTTCCGCCTGAGGCTCCCGCCTCACTTCAGCTCCTCTTCTCTCTCTTCTGCTCCTTCCATCTCTTGTATTTGTTTCATTTCTCAAGCAACTTTTCACACCTTTCACACTTGCTTTCAGACCTTTATTCAGGTGTCCACTCTTTCTCACCATCTGAACCTCTGCTCTTTTATACCATCTTTTTGTGCCTTGCTTTTGAGCCACTTGTCTCCACTTTTGTGCCTTGCTTTTGAGCCTTTTTCACCAGGAGCCTTAACCAGCACCCACTGCCAGTTCTCCTGCAGCCAGAAATTCACACACCACACACAAACACCAACAATGACTATGCCACCCCCTCCAAACACCACACCAAACCCACACGTCAACACCCACTTGCGTGTATGCTTCTCAATACACGATCATTCAGCAAACATGCAACCAAAATAAGGGACCTTTTGAACAGCAACACACCACACATCCTCTTCACCTCCGAGACCTGGCTCAACCACACATCGACTCCCGACATTGCCACGGCCGTCCCAGCAGGCTGCACGATTGCTTGACCGGAGCACTCTCACACACTGGACCCCATATTCACCACCAGTGACAGTATCAAATTCAACTCCACCATGCTACTCACATGGACTGACTACTCCATCATCCACTTCCAAATCAACTCACCTCACGTCAACACCACCAGTACCAGCATCAGCATTCCAAGCCGAGGCTGGGGCAAAATCACAGAAGCAGACTGGCTCAGCGCCCTTGGCATGGATCAGCCCATGACCCAAAGACCACCTCAACAAGGGCATCAACAACTTCAATAACTGGATCATGAACTGCGCGGACTCCCTTGCACCCATCAAACCCAATACGCAAAGCAAATCAAACAAGCTGGCCAGCTGATACACTGAAGACCTCCTAGACAGCAAACGACACTGCAAACAAATAGAAAGAAAATGAAAAGCCAGCCATTACCCTGCTGATGGAACTGGTCTTGCATTGAGGCACTATCACCAGCAAATAAGAGACCCCAAGAGAAAGCACTATTGGACCGCATGGAAGGAAGCTCCAACAGCTGCAAGGAGATTTTCTCAATCGTCAAGGACTTCACCTCACCCTCTGAGTTGTCAACAGCATCACTACCTCCTAACAATCCTGCGACAACCTATCCAACTTCTTCCACAGCAAAATCGCAAACATATGCAGCAACTTCGCACATCAAGCCGACCCTAGAGGACTCATTGCCAACCTACCCACCAGCAACCAATTTGACCACCTCACCGAATGGACAACCCTCACCACCAATGAAAACCACGGCAATCATGCAGACCATCCACTCAGGGGCCCCAATGGACCCTTGCCCCCACCACATCTACAACCTGGGAACATCACCAATCAGCATTACCCTGACTCCATCAACAACACATCCATCACGACTACCACCTTTCCTGAGTAATGGAAACATGCAGTAATAAACACCCTACTCAAGAAGCACATAGCTGACTTGAAACAACTGAGCAACTTCCAACCCATCTCCCTTCTGCCCTATCCAGCCAAAGTGAATGAGAAGGCCATCAACAAGCACCTCGAGCTTCACCAGCTGCTAGACAACTCCTAATCGGGATTCACCAAGAACCACAGCACTAATACACCACTAATCATTACAACCAACGACATTCAAACCATCCTCAACCGAGGAGAAGCAGCGGACCTCATCCTGCTCGACCTCTCTGCGGCCTTCAAAGCTGTCTCCTACACAACCCTCATCAGAAGACTTCACAAGATTGGCATACAAGGAACCACACTCCAATGGGTCTGCTCCTTCCTTACAGGAAGAACCCAAAGGGTCAGGCTACCACCTTTCACCTCAGACACCAAGATTCTGATATGCGGAGTCCCACAGGGTTCGTCTCTCAGCCCCACCCTCTTCAACATATACACAACTCCACTCGCCAATACCATCCGTTCACAGGACATCACCATTGATGGAGCACGGTTTTCGGGAAATATAACCTGCTCGAATTGAACCCTCAGTAACAAATACGAACAGTGTGCGGTGAAAAATGAATGTGGAAAAGAGCCTAACATGAGGGAAAATGCTACTGCGCAAGCGCGTACTAAAGCACTGAAGTAGGCCGCAAATGCTTCTTGACATGATGAAAAATAAAAAGGACTAATGCTGCTTTTGTGCACATTAATAACGTTTGCTAGAAAAATAATATTAACACGGGTTGCGCATGGATAGATGCAACATGGGGTGGATGTGTAATGAAAAGCATTATAAGTGATTAATAATGCCTGTGTTTGTTTTTCATAGAAGCATGGTTGTCTGTTTTGCGGGAAAACATGGGGTTAATGAAAATAAAATAAATTCTGAAAAATAGAGCTGAGCAAGGCGGTGAATGTAGAAGACAAGTGTCCTTCGCAAGTCCTGTGTGCCTGCCAAGAGACAGCTGAAAGAAACAAATCTTCCTCGAGTGAAAGAACATTTCCTCTTTGTGCGGCACGAGCGGATAAATGTGACACAGAATTTGCTACATGACTGGGATGGAGGAAATGAATGCTATGACAGTGGCTCGAATTTATATTTCCTGGGGTGGAAGATATGCAGAATAAATAAACAATAAGATATTGAGTGAGATGGACATGACGAGAGTGGTGTGACAGTACACCCCTTCCTTAACCAATGATGTGTAGAGAAATCCTCTGTTCTGACACAAAATGTGGGTTGGACATTTGGGTTTTAGGGTATAATTGAGGTTCCTGGTGGGAGGGGTTTGGTTAGTTGGTGGCTTGCTTTCCTACCTGCGTGAGGAGAGGCCTTCCTTGCTATCTGCCTATTCTTGAAGCTGGCTGGTCCGGTCTGCTGATTCCTGACTTGATCTTTGCCTCTTCAACTCTACTTGAGGGGCCTTACTGCTCTCATGGCCAGGGAGTAGATTTCCTATTCAATTGGGTTTGTATAGACAGAAAACTGAATTTGCATAATCATTTGTAAATGTATTTTGTCTCTGAACCTTTTGTCTCTTCGCCTTTCCACTCCTTTATGCACTGACAAGTTGAGATGTGTTTTTATCACTGTTTCTCTGATATTGTTGCTCTGTGATGATCTATGATTTGTACTGTATGTTGGTATTGATGAGCATTTATATCACATTATTTAGATAAACATTATAAATATACAAATGTGTCTGTCTTTATTAGAGGTGTTTTTCTAGTTTATGAGCATTCTAGAAACAAGTATTAGTTTGCCAAACCCTGTCAACTATATAAAGATCGCATCGCCATAATTGGTATAATAGAAATGAAGGTACAAATTGGATTTTTGTTAATTTTGGTAATTTTTTGGGTAATTCACTAACCCAGCGTGAAGGGGCTTGTGGGTAATGAAATTGGGCCTAGTCTGTGGAAAATTATTAGTCCCAGATCGCTGGATCAGTTTTGGTAGCAGAGGATGGTTTATATTGATTATTTTGGCAAATTAATGGTTGAATTATTGATTTTGGTTACTAATATGAAAAGTTAGCGTCTTTGTTTTATGTAGTCTGGAAGTACGGGTACGGAGTTGCCTAAGATCCCGGGATGTTGATTTAGCCTCAGGGACAGAGGAAGAGTGTGGAAAAGTATCACACTGCAGAAGTACTTTGTCTGTTGTTGTAATATCGAACAGTGAAAGGCTGTTGATATTATCCTAAGGGACCCATTCTAAAGTATGTAAGTAAGCTGGATGTTATAGTGAAGTCCTCTTCCGAAACTTTAGAAAGTACACCTAAAGGAGTACCAAGACCTAACTTCGCTTGACTGTAATTGTGAAAAGTCCTCTTCCGAAACTTTAGGAAACCCACCTAAAGGAGTACCAAGATCTCTTTTCACTTGATTGAGAGTATGTTGACGCTGGTCGTTATTCTGCTGGTTGTAAAAGGTTCTCTTGAACGACTGAACTATCTTTCATTTAGTGGAGCAGACAAAGTAGCAGCGTTTTGTGTCGTTTCTAATAAGAATTTATTTAGAAAGACTTTGTAGTACATTGCCGTATTATTTTGTAATAGAAAGTACACCTAAAGGAGTACCAAGACCTAACTTCGCTTGACTGTAATTGTGAAAAGTCCTCTTCCGAAACTTTAGGAAACCCACCTAAAGGAGTACCAAGATCTCTTTTCACTTGATTGAGAGTAGGGTGACGCTGGTCGTTATTCTGCTGGTTGTAAAGGTTCTCTTGAACGACTGAACTATCTTTCATTTAGTGGAGCAGACAAAGTAGCAGCGTTTTGTGTCGTTTCTAATAAGAATTTATTTAGAAAGACTTTGTAGTACATTGCCGTATTATTTTGTAAAGGGAGGGTCAGTCGCAGGAGTTATACCGACGTCACAAAAAGCCGCGCTGGCATTGGTCAGAAAGCGGGCGTGTATTGTGCTGTGATTGGTTGGTTGGTGTGAGTCGTGCTGGTATTGGACGAGTGCGAGCGAACAGAGTGAGCAGAATTACGGAAGGATTTCCTTGATTTCTAAAATATTTTGCGGAAAATAGAGAGTTGAAAATGAAGTTGATAAAGATAATACAGGATTTGTTTAAAAAAGACAAGCCAATAGTTACTAGAGAGGGAATTCCTGTACCTCCTGCAAGATTGCCTGCTTCTTTTATGATGCTAGAGCGTGGATATCATATGTGTACATGGTTAGAGAATTGGGTGAGTTATACGGAGGATGATGGAGTTTTAGCTTTCCCAGAACATGGTACCTTCAATGTAAAGGTTTTGGAAAATTTGAGAAGACGAATGAATTCGTTAAAACCAAATCCTAGACCTATGCAATATGAGGCGCTTGAGGAATGGGAACATGAGGCGTACAAAATGGAGAGAGATAGGAATGGGATGAAATATAGGAATACAATGAGATGGTATTCAGAAGCTAAATGGGATGCTCAGATGAAAAGGTGGAGGAGAGATGTAATCATAGATGGATTATATCCAGTAATGGTTGCTGAGGGACAAGCTGGTGGAAAGTGCAAGGAGAAAAAGAATAATGTAGAGACCTCAGAATTAGATATAGATCCGAATGAAATTGATGATGAGTTATTAGATGAGATGCTATTGAAGAGACCTCCACCATATCAGGAGAGTCCGGATGGGATTACTCCAAGTGCACCATTAATTGACATAGAAGTTCCACAAGTTCCACAGGTACCACAAGCTTCACAAGTTCCATTAGTTTTACCGTCTTCATCAGCTACTCAAGTCTCACAGGAGAGAGATATCGAAATAGAGCAAAAGAAGAATTGACTCAGAAAATTAGTCAGATGAGTTTAAATGCAAAAGCGTTATCAGTTCCGGTAACAATTGGTCCTATAGTTCCATTGTATTGTGAGGGTCAAAATATTTCAAGAGTGCATGCATTGACAGTTCCAGTGAATAGTGCTAGGGATGTTAGTGGTCCAGAATCAAATGAGATGAGTACGTCACTGATTGATATTCCAGTAAATGGAAATGTGACTGAAAAGCCAAAAAGGAGTTTACAGATTGATCCTAGAAATTTAATGCCAGATGTGAGAGAAACGACTTCAGTATCAGGGAGTTCAGTGGGACCTTCGCCAGAAGAGTTGGATGATTGGATTAGGGGAATGGCACATAGTAAATCCAAACCGAGTATAGATATAGGTAGATTAAGAGTAGATCTGGAAGAAATGATTATTGGTACAATAAGTCTGGAGAGATTGAGTAAATATCAGGATGATGAGTTGTTATTCTTGTGTAAGATTATTACATTGAAAGCGAGAAATCTGCATGAGAAGTTAGCAGAAGCAGCACAGGAATATGGAGTAGATATTGAAAAATCGAAAGCTTTACAAAAGACATATAGGTTGGATTTTAGCGACAAGGATCTGGAGAGTTTGAATGCATCTGGTAAACGATTGCAAGTAAAAGAGTTGATTAATACTCTGAAAAGATGGGGTGATTTGGAACGATTTAAAGGTAGATGAGCGAGAAAGAAAGAAGAAGCGCTTGCAAGTAAAGGTGTGACTGCATCTTCTTTGCTCCCGCTAAAAGAGACAGAACCTGCTGAAATGATATATCCAATGAGAGAAGTTCCGGGTGGTGGATATGTTCATATTCCTTGGTCAAGACAGGACATATTGTCTTTTACGAATGACTTCCCAAAGTTGAGAGAAAAGCCTGTCGAGTGGTATAAACAGGTAGAGAGGTTTGTAAAGGTCTCAAAGGTCTTGTTGAAAGATTTAGATGGTTTGTTTGATATTGTAGTTCCAGCTGATTTATGGATTGAGTGTAAGATTGCAGTTGATTGGCCGAAAGAGGAATATCCTAGAGATGTTAAAACTGGAGCACCTTCAGAAGAGGTGATGAAGAAATATAATCAAGTGATTACTTATTTGAAGAGTAAAATTTCCCAAAGGAAACAGATTGGGTTAAGATTGACAGGACAACACAGGAGTCAAAAGAAACAGTACATGCCTATTACGAGAGACTTTTACTGGTGTTTAAACAGTATAGTGGTTTTGAAAGCATAACTGACAAAGATATGGGACATTTTGTGTATAAGTTTGTGTTTGGATTGAAACCTGAAATTAGTAATATGATTCAGCAGCATTTGATTTGTTGGCAGAACAAAACAGTGGATGAAATACTGAGGTATGCAAAGTATTGTAGTGATGATATTGAATCTAGGCATAAGAAATTGAAAGAGGAAATTATGTGGGTGCAAGTGTAAGCGGCACAGCAGAAAAATGGGAATTTTGTTGATTTTTCTCAAACAGGTTTCCAAATGAAAGGGCAGAATCAAAATTTTCAAAATGGGCAGGGACCTGGTTTGAGTGTTGTACCGAATGGTGGTGTTCAAGTGCACTTACCGGGAAAGGGTAGAGGTAGAAATAATAAGGAAGAGATGAAGAGGAAATTCCCTTGTCATGCGTGCGAAAGGTTAGGACATTGGAAGAACGAGTGTAAGTTCTTGTTAGAAAATAATGGAATGGCTCAAAATTTTAATCCACAGATGCAGAATGAGGTGGTTGTGAATCAACAACAGCTGCGACAGCAACAGGTAGTTACACCACAGGTACAACAGGTACAAGTGCCTCAAGCTCCTATGCCAAATAATGTGAATGCTCTGGTACAGAGAAACAGTGCGAATGCTGGATTTCACGCGGGTGAACAAATTGGTAAGAAACAAAATGTACAGATGGTTTCGCAATATTGGTTGCAATGTCCAGAGAGTGATTCAGACTCATCTCAATGACGGTGCCTGAGGGGGGAGGAAGAGTGCGTGCTTGGCGCATCTCTAGAGATAGATCAATCAGGTCCTTTTGTGGATGGGAAAGTGGAAGGTAATGATATTACATTCCTTGTGGACACTGGTGCTACCCGTTCTACTGTGAGAGCAGCAGAAATTCCAAACCTACCCCTCTTGGGAGAAACAATCCAAGTTGTAGGAGTTTCAAATAAGTATTATTAGAACTCCAGTAACCAAACCAATGGAGGTTCATATTGGAGAATTTAGTGATTTGCATCGGTTTGTGGTGTGCGATACGAGTCTGGTGAACCTTTTAGGTAGGGACTTGTTGTGCAAGATGAATTGTACCATCTATTGTACACCAGATGGTATTGCTTTTCAAACACCAGATGAGGATGTTGCTTTCAAAGTGATGTTAGCAAGGCAAGGGACAGAAGTGAATGATTGGTATCCTTTATTTACAGCGAAGGATTTGCCTGTTGAATTGAGAGATACTGTGACGACTGATGTGTGGGATTTTTCAGGGAAAGACATCGGATTGATGAAGGGTGTTGATCCAATTCAAAGTTTGGTCAAACAAGGTGCAGAATTTCCGAAAACACCACAGTATAAAATGAGTCCTGAGACCATTGCGGGAGTTACTCCTGTAATTGAGCAAATGATTCAACAAGGTATTCTGAGAGAGATACTAGGGAGTCCTTAAAATTCACCTATTATGGGAATTAAAAAACCGAGTGGCAAGTATAGAATTGTGCACGATTTGAGGAAAATGAATAAGATTGTAGTACCTTGTTGTCCGATAGTGCCAAACCCAGCAGTAATTCTTTACCAAATTCCCTGTGACGCGGAATGGTTCACAGTGATTGATTTGTGCCAAGCATTTTTCTCGATACCCATGCATCAGGATAGCCAATATCTTTTTACTTTCCGGTTTGGAGACCGTGTCTTGGCATGGTGCCGAGTTCCTCAAGGGTATACAGAGAGTCCTTCAATTTTCAAACAAATTTTGAAAAAGTGTCTGGAGTCATTGGTTATGCCAGAAGACTCAGTATTGGTGCAATACATCGATGACCTATTGGTGGCATCAAAGACACGAGAAGCATGTGTGACAGATACAATTGCTCTACTGAACCATTTGGCAGTAGGTGAGCATAAAGTGTCACCAGCAAAATTGCAGTTTTGCCAAAAAGAGGTTCAATATTTGGGACACAAAATTGAGAAAGGAGTCAGGAAAGTATCACAACATCGAATTGCTGTGATCTAGCAAATGGGTCCTCCCAGAACACAGAAAGAAGCTTGAATGTTTCTGGGCATGGTTGGATACTGCAGACAGTGGATCGGTGGTTTTTCACTGATAGCCAAGCCATTACAGAGATTGACTCACAAAGATGTAGTCGATCCGATCGAACTGGATGAAGAAAGCATGAAGGCTTTTATTGAGTTGCGAGATAGTCTTTGTCGAGCACCTGCATCGGGAATGCCAGATTATTATAAAGACTTTGCATTGTTCTGTTGTGAGAAGGATGGATGTGCAGTTTCAGTTTTGACGCAGACACATGGAATGGCGCGTCGTCCAGTGGCATATTTCTCTGCTACTTTGGACTCAGTGGCTGCAGCGTTGCCAGGTTGTTTGAAAGCAGTGGCTGCTACTTGTGTGAGTCTGGAGCAGAGTGAATCAATTGCGATGGAACATCCATTGAAAGTGTATGTGCCACATTCTGTTGAGATTTTGCTGACAAGGACAAGAACACAACACATGACAATATGAGAGAGTGATCTAGGGTGCTGAGAATGTGACAGCAACAAGATGCACGACACTGAACCCAGCGACTTTGTTGCCGAGTTCGAGTTGTGAAGAAGTAAAAGATGAAGCAGATCATGATTGTCTGGATGTGACAGAGTTGTGTAAAAAACCAAGACCTGATATAAAAGATACACCATTACCAGAATCAGATTGTGTGATGTTTGTAGATGGTTCGTGTCTGAGAGATGAAAAGGGTACTGTTAGATTTGGGGGTCTCTAGTTGGCATAGGTAGGTACCTGTGACAAATAGGGACCCTTGAGTCTAGTCAGGGTAAGGGGCTACACTCCTAAAATAACCCCTGCTCACCCCCTTGGTAGCTTGGCACGAGCAGGCAGGCTTATCTCAGAGGCAGTGTGTAAAGCATTTGTGAACACATACAGTAATACAGTGACAACACTACAGATCGACACCACACAGGTTGTATTATAAAAATAAGTATTTTTATATAGACTTAACACAAGACCAAACGACAAAAATCCACAATACTGTACTCAAAAATAGACTTTAGAATGTTATAAAATAGTTCAGTTCTCTCAAGTTGTAGATGCGACACTTTACTCTCAATGTACCTTGAATGCGTAATGCAAAGAAAACAAAAGGGTCGCAGGGAAGGTGATGCGTCGGTTCCTTACACTCAGGGGAGTGGATGCGTCAGTTCCTTACTGCTGCGCAGGGGAGTTGATGCTCGCTTCCTTACTGTGTGGGGAGGTGATGCGTCGGTTTCTTACTGCTTTCCGGTGCGATGTGACAAGATGGCACCTCGATGCGATACTCTTCTCCGGTGCGATGCGACAAAATGGCGTCTTGGTTGCGATGCGACAACGTTGGTGCGATGCGTGCACGCCCGACGGCCGTGCGGCGACTCGATGATCTTTGGAGCCGCGACAGGCCCTGCGACGCGCTTCTCCGGTGATGCGACGATGTCCTCTGTGGCAGCGTCCCGCTTCTCCGGCGATGCGTTGCGCTTCGGCGATGCGATGATGACAGCGGCGTCTCGCTTCCTCGGCGATGCGATGACAGCAGCTGCGGCGACGACACGCTTCTCGTTGTTGCGTCGCGCTTCCAGCTCCCAGCGACACGCAGTCTCTCAGAAGGCCCAGCACAACAGCAGGCACTTCAATTCCCAGCAAGGGAATTCAGGGGGGAGCTGGTTGGTGAAGTCTTGTATCCCTGAGACAAGCTCTAGTTCAAGCCCTTGGAGATTCTTCTTCAAGTTGATAGAAAGCACACTCAGTCCTTTTCTCCTTTCTTTGGCAATGAAGCAACCACTGCAGGCCAACCCCCAAACACACAGCACAGGGGTAGTCTCCTCCTTCAGCTTCCTTGTTCTTCTCCTCAGCAAAGGTTCGTCTTGATTCCCAGAAGTGATCTAAAGTTCTTGGGTCTGGGTCCCAATATTTATACTACTTTTCTCTTTGTTCTCTGAAGGCAGAGAGGACTTTGCCAAGTCCAAAACCAGTTCTGGTCAGTCCTGGAGCACTTTGTTGACAAGACTCCTTCTTTCCTTTCACAGTGTAGGCCAGGGACATCAGACACACCACAGGAGGTGGAGCCAGCATTGTGGAGGAAAGGCACAGCCCTATTCAGGTCCCAGGTGCAACTCCTCCCTCCTATCGGCATGCAGATCTCTCTATTCAGCCCTGTGCTGACTCACCCTGTCTCCTGGCAGCCCCCATCCCCTGTCACTCAAACTCCAGACAAGGAATACACAACCTAGCAGAGGCAGGCTTGGATCGTTAAGCAAGAAAATACCTACTTTCTAAAAGTGGTATTTTCAAACACAGAATGTTAAAACCAACTTCACTAAAAGATGTATTTTATCATTCTGAGTTCAGGCATACTAAACTCGAATTTCTACCTTTTCTACAGTTAGGATTATAAGATGTTATAATCAAACTGCCCATTCTGGCCTATGGGGAACAGGTACCCTTGCAATAGTGAAAAACGAAAATGGCTGTAATTCACTATTAGGACATGCCACACACACCAGGGCATGTCCTACCTTTTACCTACAATGCACCCTGCCCTTGGGCCTACCATAGGGGTGACTAATATGTATAAAAGGGAAGGTTTAGGGACTGGCAAGTGGGTACACTTGCCCAGTCAACATGGCAGTACCAGACTGCACACAGGCTCTGCAATGGCAGACCTGAGACACACTTTACAAGCTGCTCCGGTGGGTGGCACAACCAGTGCTGCAAGCCCACCAGCAGCATTTGATTTACAAGCCCTGGGCACACGCAGTGCACTGTACTAGGGTCTGACAGTAAGCCAAACAAGCCAATCATGGAGTCACTAATCCATACATCAATTTACCATAGGGAGCACTTGCACTGTGGCACTGAACAGCAGTGGCACAGTGCCCAAAAGCATCTAAAACCAGCAAAAACATAAGAGGCAACAGCAAAAAATGGAAGGGAGACCCACGCCAATGGTGCCAGGTCTAATACGTGTCCCCTCCAGCTGAAATGTGGGAGAACTACCCTACCTCCGGGGAGTTCTCATCACTAAGGCGGAAAAATCTGGACAGACCATCAGCATTGGCGTGTTCTGTACCAGGGCGGTGTTCCACCGTAAAGTCCATCCCCTGTAGGGATATGGACCACCTCAACAGCTTTGGATTCTCACCCCTCATCTGCATCAGCCATCTGAGGGGCCTGTGGTCTGTCTGAACCCGGAAGTGAGTCCCAAACAAGTATGGTCTCAACTTCTTCAGTGCCCAGACCACAGCAAATGCCTCACACTCAATTGCACTCCACCTCTGTTCCCGTGGAAGTAACCTCCTACTGATGAAGGCTACAGGTTGGTCTAGGCCCTCCTCATTAATCTGTGATAGAACAGCCCCCACACCATGCTCTGAAGCATCTGTTTGCACAATAAACTCTTTTGAGAAGTTGGGTGCCAGGAGCACGGGCGCCGTGCACATGGCAGTCTTCAGGGCATCAAAAGCTCTCTGACAGGTGTCAGTCCAAATCACTCTCTTGGGCTGCTTCCTGGAAGTCAGCTCTGTCAAGGGTGCAACAATGCTGCCATACCCCTTGACAAACCTCCTGTAATACCCGGTGAGTCCTAAAAGGCTCTCACCTCTGTCTGGGTCTTGGGGGTTCCCAAGTCAGGATGGTCTCAATCTTGGGCTGTAGGGGCGCCACCTGGCCGCTCCCAACCTGGTGTCCCAAGTACACCACGGAACCCTGCCCGATCTGGCACTTACCCGCCTTGATCGTGAGGCCTGCTCTCCGCAGCGCCATCAACACTTCCCAGAGGTGGCGCAGATGTTCTTCCCAACTGGCGCTGAACACTGCAATGTCATCCAGGTAGGCGGCACTGAACTCTTCCAGTCTAGCCAACACCTGGTTGACCAACCTCTGAAAGGTGGCAGGGGCATTCTTCATCCCAAAGGGCATAACCTGGGATTGGTAGTGCCCATCTGGTGTGGAGAATGCTGACCTCTCTCTTGCCCCATCAGTCAAGGCGATCTGCTAGTACCCAGACGTTAAGTCAAACGTGCTGAGGTACCGGGCAGCCCCTAACCGATCAATGAGCTCATCAGCTCTGGGGATGGGGTGCGCGTCAGTCCTGGTGACTGAATTGAGCCCTCGGTAGTCCACACAGAACCGCAGTTCTGGTGAGACACCCGGTGCAGCAGCCTTTGGGACCAAGACCACTGGGCTGGCCCAAGGACTGTTAGAGGACTCAATCACCCCCAACGCAAGCATCTTGGAGACCTCCTCCTTGATGCAAGCTCTCACCCTGTCAGTCACCCTGTAAGTTTTGTGCTTGACAGGAGGACTGTCCCCAGTGCCTACATCATGGACGCACCAATCAGTGACACTGGGAATCAGGGAGAACAGGTCAGAAAACTGTCCCAGCAACTGGTGACAGTCATTCTGCTGCTCAGGGGTCAGGGTGGAAGAGAGGTTCACTCCATCCACTGACCCATCTCGCTCTGTTTCAGACAGGAGGTCAGGAAGAGGCTCAGTCTCCTCCTCCATTCCAGCATCTGTTGCTAGGAGCATGCCCACTTCGGACCTCTCTAAGTGGGGCTTCAGGCGGTTGACATGCAGGACCCGCAAGGGGTTCCTGGGAGACCGCAAGTCCACCAAGTAGGTAACCGGACTCTTGCGCTCCACCACCTCAAATGGTCCGGGTCCACTTATCCTGGAGCGCACAGGGCTCCACTGGGGCCATGACCCACACTTTCTGACCAGGTTGAAGCTCAACCAGAGTGGCATTCTGGTCGTACCACCGCTTCATCTCCTCCTGGCTGGCTTCCAGATTCACCTCAGCGAGTTTTCTGAATCGCCTAGTTTGGTTCCTAAAGGCCAGCATGTAGCTATATACATCCTGGGAGGTTTCCTGGGAGATTGCTCCCAGCCTTCCTTGACCAAACTCAAAGGTCCTCTCACTGGGTGACCATAGAGAAGCTCAAAGGGACTGAACCCTAGAGATTTCTGTGGCACCTCATGGTATGCAAAGAGAAGGCATGGTAAGAGGACGTCCCACTTACGCCTCATGGGTTCCTCAAGACCCATAATCATGCCTTTGAGAGATTCAACCGGACCCTCAACCAGCCCATTACCTTGGGGGTGGTAAGGAGTGGTGAACTTGTAGGTTACACCACACTCCTGCCACAGGGACTTCATATATTTAGAAATGAAGTTGGTACCTCGGTCTGACACCACCTCTCTGGGAAACCCCACGCAGGAGAAAATCCCCATCAGTGCACGTCCCACCACGGGGGCCGTCACTGTCCTGAGAGGGATGGCTTCCGGGTACCGGGTGGCATGGTCCACCAAGACCAGGATGAACCTGTTGCCCATGGCTGTCTTGGGATCCAGAGGCCCCACAATGTCAATGCCCACCCTTTCAAAGGGGGTGCTGACCACAGGGAACGGCTGGAGAGGAGCCTTGTGCTTCCTCCCACTCTTTCCACTTGCCTGGCAAGTCTGACATGTCCTGCAATGAGTGTCTGAACTCTTGCGCATTTGGGGCCAATAAAAATGGATGACAAGCCTTTCAAAGGTCTTGTCCTGCCCCAAATGTCCTGCTAAAGGCACATCATGAGCCAGCCCCAGTAGGAAGGCTCTGAAGCGCTGGGGTACCACCAGCACACGGGCTGACCCAGGCTCAGCAACCTTAGGCTCACTATACAGGAGATCATTCTCCCAGTAGATCCAATGGGATCCAGACTGATCACCTGCTGCCTGGTTTGCAGCCTGCTGCCGCAAACCCACAAGAGAAGGGCACTTGTTTTGCTCCTCACAGAACTCTTCCCTGGAGGGAACTCCTTCCTGCTGCCAATGGGTCAGCTCAGGCAGGTCTCCCAGTTCAGCAATCTCTTCCCCGGTAGGCTCCAGGGCATCCCACTCAGGGTCCGCCTCCTCCTGGGCCATGGGAATCTCAGGGGCCGGTTTCCCATGCCCCCTACCTCTTCTCTTTAAGGCAGGCACCTGGGCCATTTTCTCAGGCTCCAGGTCCTCTTGAACACTCTTACTGGCTGCCATAAACCGAGTGGTCACGCAGGCCCACTCAGGCAAACCCAACATCTCTAAATGAGCGCTCCGCTCCACCTTAGCCCAAGGGGAGCTCTCCAAATCGTTACCTAACAGACATTCAACAGGCATGGCTGGCCTCACAGCTACTTGAAGAGTCCCTGAGACCCCCCCCCCCCCACTCAAAGGGAACCTGTGCCACCTTGCAGTGGCTCTCTGTGTTGTCAGCGACAACAACTGGGTAAAATGCATTGGGGACTACCTGCTCTTCAGACACCAACCGACAACTGACAGCTGTCACACTGGCTCCGGTGTCTCTAAGAGCTTCCACCCTCTTGCCATTGATGGTCACCCACTTCCTGTATTTTTAGTGTTATCAGGCAGCTGGGTCCTGGGGACCACCTCACAGTCTCCTAAAGAGACAAGGGACATCTCTGCGGGACCCCACCCACCTTGGGCACCCATCTCCTCCCCCAGAGCTACACTAGCCAACTGCCGGGGTGGTGCACCAGTGGGTGCTGTCTTCCCATACAAGGGACATCTAGCATCATAAGAACAGTGGCCTACTGGACCACACTTAAAACAGGTCTTAGGCGCCTTGTGAACAGGCTTATCTGTCGGGGCCACTGCCTTCTTCTCAGGGGAGGCTGGGAACCCTTCCCTTGGTTCCCTTGGGGATTACTTTGGGGCCCTTTCTGGAACTCCCTCTGTTTACCCTTGTCCCCCCACTCTTCTGCTGGGGACCCTGCCCACCTTTGGCGAAGTCTCCCACATGACCCTTCTGGACCCGGGTGCTCACCCAGCGGTCTGCCTCCTCAGCAAGCTTCCTAGGGTTAGTCAGCTTGCTATCAATAAGATGCTGGCGTAGCTCTGGAAAACAGTTATTTGACAAGTGCTCCCATGCAAGCAAATCATAGAGCGCCTCAAAATTATCCACTTTGCTACCCTTCACCCAACCATCCAATGCTCTGCAAAAGAAAGACACATATTCCACCCAAGTGGTAGACTCCAGTTTTCTGCAATTTCTAAACCTTTGTCTATATAGCTCTGGGGTCAAACCAAATCTGGACATTAGGGCTCCCTTCATGTGGGTATAGGACATCTGCTCCTCTGTAGGCAAATCCAACAAAGTGTCCCTCCCATCACTAACAAAGCGGCCCCACAACCCCGCTCCCCAATCCTTCTCAGGGACCCGGTGGGCCAACATTGCAGCTTCATAAGCCCTAAACCACTGACCAATATCCTCATTCTTGTGGAAATCTTTAACTACATCTTTGGGAATGTAGGTTCTTGCTTCTACATGCACTGGCGGTGTGCTGCCACCAGAGGGAGGAACCTCTAACTTCTTGGCCTTGAGTTCCAATTCCCTCAATCCTCTCTCATGCTCAAAATGCATTCTCTTTTCCTCTAAGGCTAACTTCTTCATTTCTAACTCCATCCCAAGCTCTATTTTCTTGCTCTCTATGTCTTTCTGACCATCCATTTTGAGCCTAGCTAGCTCCAATTTATGCATCCTCTCCCTTGCTCTGTCCTCCAGCTCTCCTGGGGACAACCCTTTGGAAGAAACACTGCTGCCCGCCCCTGAAGGTGCTTTCCCTCCAGTTGGGCCCACTGGCCCCTCAAGTTGCTCATTTAAATCCTCTGCCTCCATTACTGGCTCCTCAGGATGCTCACTGGCATTCCTAGATTCTACCCAGGCCCTCAGCGCCTTCTGGTATTCCTCTTTCCTGGTGAGGCCTTTCACAGAGATTTTAAATTTCTTGCACAAAGCTTTGAGATAAGGCACAGTGTAAGTATCAATTCTCTCTTCTTCCAAAACAATGTCTACAGATACTATGGATGCTGACTTGCTCATGGTAGCAAAAAGACTGGCAGTTCTCAAGAATCAAAAATAGAAAAGAAGTTCCAAGGAAAAATTCTCAAAAAGTATGTGGTTGCGTTATGGTCTGCACTCACTAGTAGTGTACACCAATCACTGTATATGAATCACAAATGCAAGTCCAAATCCTCACCGCTGACCACCAATGTTAGATTTGGGGGTCTCTAGGTGGCATAGGTAGGTACCTGTGACAAATAGGGACCCTTGCGTCTAGTCAGGGTAAGGGGCTACACTCCTAAAATAACCCCTGCTCACCCCCTTCGTAGCTTGGCACGAGCAGGCAGGCTTATCTCAGAGGCAGTGTGTAAAGCATTTGTGAACACATACAGTAATACAGTGACAACACTACAGATCGACACCACACAGGTTGTATTTATAAAAATAAGTATTTTTATATAGACTTAACACAAGACCAAACGACAAAAATCCACAATACTGTACTCAAAAATAGACTTTAGAATGTTATAAAATAGTTCAGTTCTCTCAAGTTGTAGATGCAACACTTTACTCTCAATGTACCTTGAATGCGTAACGCAAAGAAAACAAAAGGGTCGCAGGGAAGGTGATGCGTCGGTTCCTTACACTCAGGGGAGTGGATGCGTCGGTTCCTTACTGCTGCGCAGGGGAGTTGATGCTCGCTTCCTTACTGTGTGGGGAGGTGATGCGTCGGTTTCTTACTGCTTTCCGGTGCGATGCGACAAGATGGCACCTCGATGCGATACTCTTCTCCGGTGCGATGCGACAAAATGGCGTCTTGCTTGCGATGCGACAACGTTGGTGCGATGCGTGCACGCCCGACGGCCGTGCGGCGATTCGATGATCTTTGGAGCCGCGACAGGCCCTGCGACGCGCTTCTCCGGTGATGCGACGATGTCCTCTGTGGCAGCGTCCCGCTTCTCCGGCGATGCGCCACGCTTCGGCGATGCGATGATGACAGCGGCAGCGGCGTCTCGCTTCCTCGGCGATGCGATGACAGCGGCTGCGGCGGCGACACGCTTCTCGTTGTTGCGTCGCGCTTCCAGCTCCCAGCGACACGCAGTCTCTCAGAAGGCCCAGCACAACAGCAGGCACTTCAATTCCCAGCAAGGGAATTCAGGGGGAGCTGGTTGGTGAAGTCTTGTATCCCTGAGACTTCAGGCAGGAGGCAAGCTCTAGTTCAAGCCCTTGGAGATTCTTCTTCAAGTTGATAGAAAGCACACTCAGTCCTTTTCTCCTTTCTTTGGCAATGAAGCAACCACTGCAGGCCAACCCCCAAACACACAGCACAGGGGTAGTCTCCTCCTTCAGCTTCCTGGTTCTTCTCCTCAGCAAAGGTTCGTCTTGATTCCCAGAAGTGATCTAAAGTTCTTGGGTCTGGGTCCCAATATTTATACTACTTTTCTCTTTGTTCTCTGAAGGCAGAGAGGCCTTTGCCTAGTCCAAAACCAGTTCTGGTCAGTCCTGGAGCACTTTGTTGACAAGACTCCTTCTTTCCTTTCACAGTGTAGGCCAGGGACATCAGACACACCACAGGAGGTGGAGCCAGCATTGTGGAGGAAAGGCACAGCCCTATTCAGGTCCCAGGTGCAACTCCTCCCTCCTATCTGCATGCAGATCTCTCTATTCAGCCCTGTGCTGACTCACCCTGTCTCCTGGAAGCCCCCAGCCCCTGTCACTCAAACTCCAGACAAGGAATACACAACCTAGCAGAGGCAGGCTTGGATAGTTAGGCAAGAAAATACCTACTTTCTAAAAGTGGTATTTTCAAACACAGAATGTTAAAACCAACTTCACTAAAAGATGTATTTTATCATTCTGAGTTCAGGCATACTAAACTCGAATTTCTACCTAGTTCCCTGAGTCAGTTAGGATTATAAGATGTTATAATCTAACTGCCCATTCTGGCCTATGGGGAACAGGTAGCCTTGCAATAGTGAAAAACGAAAATGGCTGTAATTCACTATTAGGACATGCCACACACACCAGGGCATGTCCTACCTTTTACCTACAATGCACCCTGCCCTTGGGCCTACCTTAGGGGTGACTAATATGTATAAAAGGGAAGGTTTAGGGACTGGCAAGTGGGTACACTTGCCCAGTCAACATGGCAGTACCAGACTGCACACAGGCTCTGCAATGGCAGACCTGAGACACACTTTACAAGCTGCTCCGGTGGGTGGCACAACCAGTGCTGCAAGCCCACCAGCAGCATTTGATTTACAAGCCCTGGGCACACGCAGTGCACTGTACTAGGGTCTGACAGTAAGCCAAACAAGCCAATCATGGAGTCACTAATCCATACATCAATTTACCATAGGGAGCACTTGCACTGTGGCACTGAACAGCAGTGGCACAGTGCCCAAAAGCATCTAAAACCAGCAAAAACATAAGAGGCAACAGCAAAAAATGGAAGGGAGACCCACGCCAATGGTGCCAGGTCTAACAGGTACATTGCGTGCTTCATATGCAGTATGTACAGTGGCTATGGTTCTTGAAGCATCTTGTCTAAGAGGGATGGATTCAGCTCAAATTTCTGAATTGGTCGCTTTGACCAGGGCTTGTATAATTGGCAAAAATGTGAGAATAACCATATTTATGGATAGTCAATATGGTTTCGGGGTGGTGCACGATTTTGGTCAATTGTGGATGCAACGTGGATTTCTGACATCTTCAGGATCCCCAATCAGAAATAGCAAAGATGTAAAAGATTTGCTGAATGCATTACAATTGCCTAAAGAGATTGCAGTGGTCAAATGCCAGGCACATAAATCAGGAAATGTTTATGTGATTAGTGGCAACAGATCCCCAGACCAAGTGGCTTGTTTCTGTGCACAGAATTCGGTTTCGATTAATAAAGGAGCAGAAAAAAAGAATACAAATAGTCACTTGATGTTCTCTTCTGTAGAAACATGGGATGAAGTTAGACAATTGCAAGAAGAAGCTAGTGAAGAAGAGAAAGAAATTTAGATTAAATCAGGATGTACAAAGAGACCTGAAGATGAAATATGGGTGTATATGGATGATAGACCAGTAATGCCAGACTGCTTACTTTCACAATTTGCAAGGATGTACCATGGAGTAACACATGTGGGAAGAGATGCTATGATTAGGCTCTTCAAACGCTCATGGTACAATCCTAAGTTCAGGGTTATTGCAGAGAGTCTTTGCCAGAGATGTGTAGTGTGCCAGCAGCAAAATCCAGGTAGAAAGACTGTTGTCAGTTTGGGGCGGATTGGAAAAGCAGCAGGACCTTTTACTAGATTACAGGCTGATTTTATTGAGCTGCCTCCTTGTAATGGGCTAAAATATGTGTTGGTTGTTGTTTGTCTGTTTTCTCATTGGGTAGAAGCATATCCAACAAGAAGAAATGATAGTTTAACAGTTGCTAAATTGCTTTTGAGAGAGATCATTCCTAGATTTGGATTGCCAGTCTCTTTAGAATCGGATAGAGGTACACATTTTAATAATGAAATAATTTGGATGATTTGCGCAGCATTACAAATTGAGCAAAAGCTGCATTGTGCCTATCGACTAGAAGCCTCAGGTGTGGTCGAGCAAATTAATGGCACTATTAAATCAAGACTGTGAAAGGTGTGTGCATCCACAGCACTGAAATGGCCAGATGCTTTACCCTTGGTATTAATGAGTCCGAGAAGCATTCCTGATAAAAAGACTGGATTATCCCCTAATGAAGTTATAATGGGGAGAGCAATGAGACAGCCGATTGTACCAGCAAATCAACTGATGAATATAACTGATGATTTGGTGCTTGATTATTGCAAAGGATTGGCTGATGTGGTGCGTTCTGTGTCTCATCAGGTTGGAGAAAGTGCAACCACAACACAGCAAGAGCAAGCACATGATTTAAGTCCGGGAGAGTGGATCGTGGTGAAGAAGCATGTGAGAAAATCATGTCTGGAACCTAGATGGCATGGCCCATACCAGGTAATACTGGTGACAACGACAGCAGTGAAGTGTGGAGGCTTGCTAAATTGGATACACGCAAGTCACACAAGGAGAGTCCCAAGTCCATTTGAAAGACAAGAAGAAGAAGAGCAGAGACTGGCAGAGAGTCAAGAAGAGCCAGAAGCTGTAGAACCTGAAAACTTAGAGTCTGAAGTTACAGATACTGAAAGTGTTGAACACGTAGATGATCGGGAACAAAGTCGAATAAAGTGGGCACCAGCTACTGGGTCTCGTAAGACTGCTGTTGAAAGTGATGATGGAGGAGTGTTAAATGAGAATCAAGAGCAAGTGCAACAGAGAAAAGAACTGAATAAAAGAACTTGCGAACTTGACACTGAAGCAGAAGGAACTGTGCAAGTTAAGAGTGCAAGAAAAGGTGAAGTGTGGCCAAAAGGAGTGAAAAGACTGAAATACACTCTGAAAAAGAAAATACCAGACACGATAGTTGAAGTACCAAACAAAACAGAACAAAGTGAGTCATAAGAAGAATTAGTTTGGAAAACGAAGAGAGTAAGAGTTCCAAACAAAAAATACACAGCTCCAGAATGGACATATGTGGTATTGGAAGAAATTGAACATACAGATCAGAGCAAAGAAGACAATGGTACAAAACAGAGTGAAGCAAATGGTTTTGAACCACCTTAAAAGAACTGTGTAAACTAAAGGTGCAGAAAATTAAAGAATTCGTTCAGAAAAGAAAAGAGAATTAAAGAAGAAATTGAACTAAAGGCTGTGAAGAAGATATAAAAAAAAAAGAAAAAAAAAGAGGGGGTAAAAGGAAGAAGAAGACGGCTTAAAGTGTTTGGATACACTACTTAGATAGTTTTATAGTTTTTATAGTTTTTCTTTTTCTTTTTGAATTGATATAAATTTTTCCCTTAAAATGGCAAAAATAACAGAGACTGGATATCAAAATCGTAGGTTTAAACGTAGATGTATTAATGCTTGCTTATTTAGTATTTTATTACTAATGTTGGTGTGGTTAACACTAATTGTTATTGTGCCTGTCTTAATTGTAACTAACCATAAGGAAATTGCTACTTACCACAGTACGCATCTGTTCTTGGCATGTAGAGCTGTAGAGTCACATGCTGTGCATAGCCCGCCATCTGGTGTTGGGTCCGGATGTTTGCACTTTGTTTTTGTTCGAAGAAGTCTTTCCAGTCACAAGGTAGGTGACTCCTCCTTTCGGTGATAGTGCGCATGGGCATTGGCTCCATCGTAAGATTGTTTTGCCGCAGAGGGTGATGATGGAGTTAGTAAGAGTAGTAAGAAAGATGTCCATGTAAATTGTATCTAAGTAAGATATTACTGCAACAGGTACAGGTACCCGGGGAGGTGGGTGGGCGCATGTGACTCTACAGCTCTACATGCCAAGACCAGATGCATACTGTGGTAAGTAGCATTTTCCGTTCGAGGCATGTGAGCTGTAGATCACATGCTGTGCATAGACTACATAGCAGTAACTCCCAAGAGCGGTGGCTAACCTGTAGCTGTTGCAGCCGTCTGAAATAATGTACGTAAAACTGCTTGGCCCACACTGGCTTGTTGTCTAGCTAATACATCTACACAGTAGTGTTTTGTGAATGTGTGTGGTGTAGACCATGTTGCAGCTTTGCAGATATCATCTATGGGTATGTTTCCTAAAAATGCCTTAGAGGCCCCTAGTTTGCGAGTGGAGTGCGCTCTAGGGGGAATTGTCAATGTGCGTTTTGCTTTAATGCAACATGTTTGAATGCATTTGACTATCCACTGTGCAATGCCTGATTTTGATATAGGATTGCCTTTATGTGGTGGAGCAAAAGCAACAAAGAGTTGCTTGGTGTTACGGAAAGGTTTTATCCTTTCAATGTAGTATAGTATTGCTCTTTTTACATCTAGAGTATGAAGAGCGCGTTCTGCCACGGAATCTGGTTGAGAGAAGAACACAGGCAACTCAACAGATTGGTTGATATGAAAGGCAGAAATTACTTTAGGTAGGAATTTGGGGTTAGTCCTAAGAACTACTTTGTTTTGGTGTATTTGTAAAAATGGTTCTTCTATGGTTAGTGCCTGAAGCTCACCCACTCTCCTCAGAGATGTGATGGCTATGTTGAAAGCTACCTTCCAAGTAGAAATTGTAGTTCACATCTGTGCAATGGCTCAAAAGGTGGACCCATGAGTCTGGTAAGGACGATGTTGAGATTCCACATTGGAGCAGGTGGAAGCCTTGGGGGAATGGCTCTTTTAAGTCCTTCCATAAATGCTTTAATAGCAGGCACCCTGAAAAGAGACAGATGTTGTCTGTTCTGCAGATATGCAGCTATTGCAGCAAGATGTAAGCGTATGGATGTGTACGCTAAATTGGAACGCTGTAGATGTAACAGATAGCAAATGATGTTTTGGATTGAAGCGTCCAGCGGATTGATTTGATTGTTATTACAGTATATCACAAACCGCTTCCATTTTGCTGCATAGCATGCTCTTGTAGTAGGGCGTCTAGCCTCTTTGATGATATTCATGCAATCTGGGGGAAGATTGAGGTAGCCAAACTCTTAACATTTCAGGTGCCAGATCACAAGGTTGAGATGAGTGGGATCTGGATGCCTTATCCCTCCATGGTTCTGTGTGAGGAGATTGGGAGTAATGTGTAGTTTTTGGTGAGGAACTACTGATAACTCCAACAGGGTTGTGAACCAGGGATGACGAGCCCATGTGGAGCAACTAGGATTAGTGTCATGGACTGCTGTCTGAGCTTCCGAACCACTAATGGAATGAGTGGGAGAGGCGGAAAAGCGTAAGAAAATATCCCTGACCAGTTCATCCATGGTGCAGTGCCTTTGGACAATGGGTGTGGATGCCTGGACGCGAAGCTTGGGCATTTTGCGTTTAGATGTGTTGCAAACAGATCTATCTCTGGGAAGCCCCACATTTGAAAGAATGGGAGGAGAACTTGAGGGTGGATCTGTTGCCGTTGACGACTGAGCAGATCTGCAATCTGGTTGTTTACTCCTGGAAGGTGTTCTGCAAGGAGATATATTTTGTGAGTTATGGCCCATCTCCAGATGTTCTGAGCTAAGTGTGACAGCTGGAGAGAGTGTGTTCCCCCCTGTTTTTGTTTGTAGTACATTGCTGTCATGTTGTCTGTGCGAATCAGGACCGCTTTGCCAACTAGATGAAGTTGAAATGCTTTGAGCGCTAGAAAAATTGCTAGCAGTTCGAGATGGTTTATGTGGATTTGCTTTTGTTGCAGAGTCCATATGCCCTGAACAGTATGCTTTTGGAGGTGAGCTCCCCAGCCAGTGAGCGATGCGTCTGTTGTTAGCACTATCTGTGGAACTGGGTAGATGAAGGGCCGCCCTTTTGAAAGGTTTTGTATATTCCACCACTGCAGAGAGCGATGGGTGCGGCCGACCACCAACACCAGATCTGATAACTGACCCTGAGCCTGGTTCCACTGACGTGCTAAGCACTCTTGAAGGGGGCGCATTTGGAGTCTTGCGTAAGGAACGATTAAGATGCAAGACGCCATCATTCCTAGCAATTGCATAAACACTCGAGCTGATAATGAGTGTTGGGGCTAAAACTGAGAGATTAGAGTCTGCATGTTGCGGATTCTGACTGGGTTGGGACACGCTAGAGCTTTCTGAGTGTCTATTGTGGCTCCTAAATACACTTGTGTTTTGGACGGTTGTAGATGAGACTTGGTAAGGTTTTCAGTGAAGCCAAGGTGGTGAAGTAGTTGCACTGTTTTTTGAGTGTATCGTAGGCAGCTTTGATGCGAGCTGGCTTTTATGAGCCAGTCGTCTAGATAGGGGAAGACATGAATGTGCTGTCTTCTTAGATGAGCCGTGACTACTGCCAGGCATTTTGTAAAAACCCTGGGTGCGGTAGTTACTCCGAATGGGAGGACTTTGAATTGATAATGTTGGCCGTCTACCAAAAACCTGAGGGATTTGCGGTGAGCAGGGTGAATGGGAATATGGATTAGGTGTCCTTTAAGTCCAGAGTGGACAGAAAGTCGCCTTGCTGAAGGAGTGGAAGTACTTGTTGGAGTGTGACCATGTGAAAGTGGTCCGACTGAATGTATAGATTTAGTTCTCTGAGGTCTAGTATAGGCCTGAGAGAGCCGTCCTTTTTGGGAACTAAGAAGTACAGGGAGTATACTCCGGTCCCTTGGTATTGTAATGGGACTGGCTCTATAGCGTGTTTTTCTAACAGAGAGAGAAACTCTTGCCTCAGAAGGGTAAGATGGTCTTGTGACATTGCATGTGATCTTGGAGGAATATTTGGGGGAGTGTCTGTAAGCTCCAGGCAGTAACCATACTGGATAATTTGTAGTACCCACTTGGTCTGAGGTGATTGAATTCCAGACAGGTAGGAATTGGGAGAGACGTCCCTGACAAGAGTGGAATGATCGGGGGTAACGGAAGGAAGTCACTGTTTGTTTGCGGGGGAAGTGCGGGTGGAGTTGCCTCTGCCTCTTTCCTTACCGTTGTTTCCTCTAAAACCTCCTCTAAATCCTCCTCTTGATGAGGGGGATTGATTATTGCCCTTGTAAGAGGAGGAGGGATTTTTGGTGGATACATTTTTGGAACCACCCCTGTAAAAGGAGCGGCGAAAGGAACCCCTATTGGTAGGTAATTGCAAAGCTACCATGGACTTTGCGACCTCCGTGTCTTTCTCCATTTTCTCTAGCGAGGTATCAACTGCTGGGCCAAAGAGATGTTCCTTATCAAATGGTTGGTTGAGAATGGGGGTTTGCACCTCAGGCTTAAATCCTGAGATTCTCAACCAAGCATGCCTGCGTAGGAGTACGCTAGTATTTACTGCACGGGCTGCGGTGTCAGCTGCATCTAGGGCACACCTGATAGATGTATTGGAGATGAGTTTTCCTTCTTGGATAAGATCATTAGCCCTAGTCTTGTGTTCATCAGGCAGAAATTGGATGAGTTTTTCCTACTCATCATAATGAGCCCTATCGTAGCGAGCCAGCAAAGCTTGAGCATTGGCAATGAGCCAATGATTGGCTGCTTGTGAAGCCACTCTTTTGCCAGAGGCATCAATGAGCTTAGACTCCTTATCAGGAGGAGGAGCTTCACCTGTGGTCTGTGAGTTAGCCCTCTTGCGAGCGTTGGAAACCACAAGCGAGTCTAAGGGCAACTGACCTCTGATATAAGCAGGGTCAGTAGGGGAAGGCTTATATTTTTTCTCCACCCTAGGTGTAATAATTCTTGCCCTCACAGGATCTTTAAATATGTCATCTGTGTGTTTTAACATGCCTTTAAGCATTGGCAATGTATGAGTGGCTCTTTGAGAGGAAGTAAGGGTCTCAAAGAGGAAATCCTCTTCTAATGTCTATTTATGGAGCTCCACCCCATGATATTAAGCAGCCCTGTTAAGAAGCTCAACATATCCAATGTTATCATCAGGTGGGTAGGATCTAGACGGATACAGATCAGGGTCATTATCTGTAATGGGGTCAATATGATAATCCTCCATGGGGTTGATGTCTTGTGGCCTATTCTGATCCTCATCCCCATCCCCGCCATCCTGTGGGTCAGGTGATAGTGGTGGTGGTGGTGAATTTGAAGGTGTAATAAGTAGATTGGGATCAGTGGGAGAAATAGGTGGAATGTAAGGGGGAAAGGGTTAGTACCCACAGTTTTCCTTTTGAGAGGAATGTGGTAATCCTCTGGCTGGTCTATTTTACGTTTCTTTGGAAGGGTGGCATGGATATGTCCTGTATCAGGGTGTATAACCAGTTTTTTCTGCTTCAGATCCGAGGGCGGAGCATCGGATCCAGGCTCTTTAGACGGAGTGTCTTTTTCCTTACTCGCCAGTTTCGGCGTCTTAAGTTTTCGGCTCCAAGCCTTTCGGTGCGGAAGGTGGATTCTTCAGTAACAGTGGAATTGTTACCAGGAGATGTTTCGGTTTCGGTTTCGGTGCCGAAGGTGTCAATTCGGCACAGATACGGGGGCGGCTCGAGCCCGAGCCGGAAGGCTTGTCTTTGTGTTTCGGAGCCAGGCCCGAGGGCGGGGCATCGGAAACTTTCTGTCGGTGCCGACCTTGGACCGAAGGCAGAGGAGGGACCTGAGCCTTTTTCTTTGTCTGTTGAGGGGGCAAAGGGGTATCTTTACTCACGGTACGCTGACCCGGAGTAACCTGCTCCTCCTCTTCTATGTCAGAGTCGGCTTCGGACACGGAGACATGTTGTTCTTGTTCCTCGGCTCCTTGAGCGTGATGTTCTGTGTCGGAATCTTCGCTGAAAATTTCCGGTGTGGAGCCGCTTTGGTGTTGCATCTCGTGACGTCGAGCCCGACGGTCACAAAGCGTTTTCTTCGATCGAAACGATCGGCACGCGTCGCAGTCTTTCTCGTCGTGTTCTGGGGACAAGCAGAGGTTGCACACTTCGTGCAAGTCGGTGCGTGGAAACTTAGCACAACATTCGGGGCAGAACTTGAAAGGAGTCTGTTCCATCGACTGCTGCCGCTGTCAGCGCGGGTAGGCCCGACGGCCCGCCACGAGTTTTCCGATCAAAATTGTTTTGAGTTGAGGCGATACGCGAAGAATGGAGAGCCGCGATCGATAACAATACCGTCGAGGGTAGTGGATTGCGCATCAAAGGGGTCCGAGAAACGGTGCCGGAGCGCAGCAATACACATCCAAACCCGATGGCGGAAAAAAACAATCTAACGATGGAGCCGATGCCCATGCGCTCTATCACCGAAAGAAGGAGTCACCTACCTCGTGAAAAGACTTCTTCAAACAAAAACAAAGTGCAAACATCCGGACCCAACACCAGATGGCTGGCTATGCACAGCATGTGATCTACAGCTCTCATGCCTCAAACAAATAATACTAATGGTGTGATAAGTGAGAAAGTAGATTTTAAATGTCTTAAAGAAATCTCACATACTAATATAGAAAATATGGAAGTTGACAGCATCTACCATCAAGATAAATCAATTAATGACTTTTTGTTAAATGTTTTTACTAAATTGTTGTATGAGTATGTTGATACGATGGATGCGAGAGATTGTTATGTGTGCATGCAATTACCATCGTCTGTCTCAGAGGGGGTGACTTACCATCACCTACCTTTAACATATGGAGTGTCTTGTAGTGTTCTAACAAGCCTCTTTTACGAGAGAGGTAGCTTACAATATTATTATTCTAACATGGATTTAGTGTTCTCAGCAATTCCTATTAGAAAGAACATGAATAGTGTAAGTAGTGCTGAAAATGCAGACTATATGGGGGAATTTTTTCATCCAACAAAAACAATAGACATAACTTAGCATGTAGACTGCAGTTCGAAGAAATAGAATTCATTAACATGGTAGAGGATAGAAGGCAGGATTTCAAGAGAAAGGCTGCTGAGCAAAAGTCTCATGTACCTCCATGGGCTTTCAGAGAAGGAGATTATAAAAAGGGTGAGACATATGCTGCCATGACCCTGGACCGGCATCATAGAGGGAAGCTTTGCTTGCTTAGAATAAAAACTGATTATAATAATTATTTCATTGGTTCTAGTGAGTGTGATCATACTTTCCTAATTACGGGAGGATGGGGACTAAAAGGAGGGATTGATCTTGTCTTTCCGGGAATCTATTATGTGTGTGGTAAGAATGCCTACTATAGGTTGCCTGCACATTGGTATGGATGTTGCTATATTGGGATTGTATTTCCTAAGGTGTATCACTTGGATAAAAATTATAGACTCAATGAAATAAAGAATGGATTAATACGTAATAAGTGAGGAGCGAGTTTTTCAGAAATAGTAGGAGATATTTTTGGAGCATAGCTACCTTCAGTTGGAGTCATATTAAACTTGCATAAAATTAGAAAATTGTCCACAGTGGTTGATCGTTTATCAACAGATACTGCTGGTGGTTTCTTGATGATTGATACTGAAATGGTTGCGATTAGATCTATGGTTTTACAAAATCGACTTGCCCTTGATGTATTATTGGCCAAGGAGGGTGGAGTCTGTAATATGTTAAAAATTCAACAATGTTGTACTTATATCCCTGATAAGAGTAAGAGTTTGGAGGGGTATATTAAGAACATTACAGATCTTCGAGAAGATTTGGCTGAACTAAAGGTTGACGGTGCTTGGGAGAAACTTAGTAAGAGTTTTTCCTCCATGGGTAATTGGTTTGCTACTTTTGGAAATAGTGTATTAGGAAGAATATTAACACCTATTATTGCTGTAGCTATAGCAATACTAATGATTTTTCTGATTTATAAATGTTGTAAATGCAGAAAGGAGACATCTGATGTGAAACGAAGAGCAAGAAAGAGAAAGGGAGAAGAGATAGAATTAGAGGACAAGAAAAGGAATTATTATGAAATAATGAAGGATTTAGATGGAATAATGGTAAAGCGAGAGAGAACAACTGCTTTCTGAAAGTGATAATTTGTATTGGTGGGTAGTTTGGTGATGGCTCAAAACGCCATCAAAGGGGGGATTGATGGAGCTGGGTTTTTGGGAAATAAAACCTGCTCGAATTGAACCCTCAGTAACAAATACTAACAGTGTGCAGTGAAAAACGAATGTGGAAAAGAGCCTAACATGAGGGAAAATGCTACTGCGCAAGCGCGTACTAAAGCACTGAAGTAGGCCGCAAATGCTTCTTGACATGATGAAAAATAAAAAGGACTAATGCTGCTTTTGTGCACATTAATAACGTTTGCTAGAAAAATAGTATTAACACGGGTTGCGCATGGATAGATGCAACATGGGGTGGATGCGTAATGAAAAGCATTATAAGTGATTAATAATGCCTGTGTTTGTTTTTCATAGAAGCATGGTTTTCTGTTCTGCGGGGAAACACGGGGTTAATGAAAATAAAATGAATTCTGAAAAATAGAGCTGAGCAAGACGGTGAATGTAGAAGACAAATGTCCTTCGCAAGTCCTGTGTGCCTGCCAAGAGACAGCTGAAAGAAACAAATCTTCCTCGAGTGAAAGAACATTTCCTCTTTATGCGGCACGAGCGGATAAATGTGTCACAGAATTTGCTACTTGACTGGGATGGAGGAAACTAATGCTATGACAGTGGCTCGAATTTGTATTTCCTGGGGTGGAAGTAGATATGCAGGATAAATAAACAATAAGACATTGAGTGAGATGGACATGACGAGAGTGGTGTGACAGTACACCCCCTTCCTTAACCAATAATGTGTAGAGAAATCCTCTGTTCTGACACAAAATGTGGGTTGGACATTTGGGTTTTAGGGTACAATTCAGGTTCCTGGTGGGAAGGGTTAGGTTAGTTGGTGGCTTGCTTTCCTACCTGCGTGAGGAGAGGCCTTCCTTGCGGTCTCCTATTCTTGAAGCTGGCTGTTCCGGTCTGCTGATTCCTGACTTAATCTTTGCCTCTTCAACTCTACTTGAGGGGCCTTACTGCTCTCATGGCCAGGGAGTAGATTTCCTATTCAATTGGGTTAGTATAGACAGAAAACTGAATTTGCATAATCATTTGCAAATGTATTTTGTCTCTGAACCTTTTGTATCTTCGCCTTTCCATTCCTTTATGCACTGACAAGTTGAGATGTGTTTTTATCACTATTTCTCTGATATTGTTGCTCTGTGATGATCTATGATGTGTACTGTATGTTGGTATTGATGAGCATTTATTTCACACTATTTAGATAAACATAAATATACAAATGTGTCTGTCTTTATTAGAGGTGTTTTTCTAGTTTATGAGTATTCTAGAAACAAGTATTAGTTTGCCAAACCCTGTCAACTATATAAAGATCGCATCGCCATAATTGGTATAATAGAAATGAAGGTACAAATTGGATTTTGGTAATTTTGGTAATTTGTTTGGTAATTCACTAACCCAGCGTGAAGGGGCTTGTGGGTAATGAAATTGGGCCTAGTCTGTGGAAAATTATTAGTCCCAGATCGCTGGATCACCATCATCTCCTACGCCAATGATACCCAACTCCTCTTCTCAACAACAGACAAGACAACCAATACCAGAACCAACTTCAACAGCTGCATGACCATGGTAGCACACTGGATGCGAACCAACAGCCTGAAGCTCAACTCCAACAAATGGAATTTCTGCTCTGGCAACAAGACCTCTCTATGGGACTCCATCTGTTGGTCGGCAGATCTAGGACCAACACTCACTCTCACAGATCACACAAGAATTCTAAGAATCATCATAGACACTAAGCTCAACATGATGCCATAAATCAACGCAGTGAGAGCCGCCTGCTTTCACATCCTATGCATGCTGCGAAGGATCTTCAAATTGCTGCCACAGAACATCAGATGGACTGTGACACAAGCACTCATCACCAGCAGGCTCGACCATGCAAAACTCTTTATGCCAGAATCTCCAACCAACTTCTACACAGACTCCAGATCATTCAGAATGCTGCAGCAAAACTCATACTCAATCTACCATGCTGCATCCACATCACACAGCACCACGAAAAGCTTCACTGGCTGTCTGTTCACAAGCGCAGCCAATTCAAACTTCGTGAGCACACACACACACAAAAAGCCCTGCACAACACAGGACCACATACACTTCCACCAGCTCACCAGACACCTACACTCTGCCTCACTCTCACACACTCCCCACATCTGAAAAATCAGAGCAGGTCATTCTTTCTCCTACATCGCACTCAAAACATGGAACAACATCCCTCAATAGATCAGAGCCTCCGCCTCACTTCTTGGATTTCGAAAAAAGGAGAAGACCTGGTTCTTCAATTAACCCCCAGGAGTACACACCTACACACCTGTCAAAGCACCTGGATACCTGCATGGGTGAGTAGTGCGCTATACAAATTGGCATAAAATAACATAACATTGCCTGCTTCTCTCAGAAAATTTCATTTCATAACATTAAAAAAATGTCATATTCTACAATTTTGCCCTTCGGGCGGCCCTTACATACGCTTTCACGTTTATATAGCTTTGGCCTTTGAGCTGCTCTCCTGTGTGCTTTAACTCTATGTTGCGCAATCTCTTGTTTGTTAACTTCCACCCCCCCATCCACTTTGGTTTGTCTCAGTTTGCTTCCCTCCCCGCACCCTCTGTGTTGCTTCCCCTCACCCGCACCCTCCATATTACTTCACGCGTGCACCCTGTGTTTCTTTCACCCGTCTTCTTGGTTGCTTCCCCCACCAGAGTTCTTTCCTGCCACCCACTCATGTTAATTTTTTTGTCTGTTTACTGAGCCAACTTGGATCGGTAAAGAAAAAGAAAAAAAAACTTGCGTCATTTTGGAAACATGTAAATAAAAGGACACAGCTGGCCTCGCAGCCTTTTTCCATGCTGTGTAACATAACTAAAACCTTTGACAATAGGTCCTCTAAAAGCAAGACCTATTGGCTCTGCCAATGCTTGTTTAAAGACAGGGGTAAAGAGTCCCCCTCCGCCACAGCTCACAGGAATTTTATCAGTGCTCCCCACTTTGTTCCAATATGGACAGGGAACCGCTGCCCAGAGCACAGGGTCTTTTTATATACAGTGTAGAAAGAATTCGTTAATTATTGGACTATATTGTTTACTTGACCGCTATAAAAGGAGGAATATTGTTGTTGTGTGAGAAAGTGGGGTTTCAGCGAAGCCATTTGGCTATGTTAATAACATTATTTAGAAGTGAGTGTTATTGCCGTCTGCAATGTTAGCTAATAATGGACTATGGCAAATAGAATGTTGAGGTTTGTTTACCTTTCATTAAAAGGAATCGGATTAAACAAATTGATTGTTGAAGCACAGCAGTGTGGTTTGGGGCTTTCATTACTTGCATGTGTGGTAATGCCTAGAAACCGACTTACTGCTATAAGTAACTACCACATCATCCTTGTGAAATATGGATTTTCAAACCTCTACGTCTTGGGCAGCATAAGTAGCTAAACACACAGGCCCAGGGTTACACAGAAGTCACACAACTCAGGGCAGCTTGTAAAGTTGCTGTGCTGTGTTGCATGCACAGGAAAGAGTAGAACAGAACCATAACTGCTAAGATGTGGTTTGTTCTGCTCTTTCACTTTAGGCAGCAATGTGACAACGCAGACACCCATGCACTATATAGTGCGAGGGTGTCCGTGTTGTCTAAAGCATAATTTTTGTACTGTAAGGATCCCTCCCAGTACAAAAACTATGCTCTTAGTCTTTTCCTAATTTGTATGTGTGTTGTACAATGCAGCACACATGCAAACTGGGAAAAACGAGGAGAAATAAAAACAATTCTCTTCGTTCTGCCTGCACTTTGGAGCCGCAGAATTTTGGTGCAACTGCCAGTCTACCATTCTTTGTAGATAGGGATTTGTGTCAAAAGCCATGGGTGGTTGCATGGTAACGCCCATGCACCACCCATGGAAGGGTCCATTGATGCAAAGTAATGCAAGTCAGTGCACTATGCAACTTTGCGTTAACTTTGGGTTACAATCCAACGCGACTGTATATCTCACCTGAACACTGCGTCAGGTTTGCATTCGAAAAGTAATGTAAACCTGACGCAAGCATTTCTAAATCTGGGCCATAATGTATAAAGAATGCATATTAGGTGACATTGTAACATGGTCCAATAATGGCACTGAGAGGTTTGGCGACATAAACCACAAGTTATAGGGCTGAGTGGTTTTTAAATGTTAGCATAAACCTTTGTTCTTAAGGCACATCTCCTTCCCCATACAGGAGGGTGTTGGAGGATGGATTACTAGTAGGGGTAGGTATGCACCTATCACTAGCAACATGATCACTCACTCCACATTAGGTCCAGACAAGGTCTCAAAACATTAGCCCCTGGCTCAACTCTTGGTAGCTGGTTGCGAGCAGGCTGGCTTAACTCAGGAGACAGGTATGTCAAGCATTTTAAAAAAACAATGCATTAAATAAGTAAGACACACCACACAATAAAAATCCCACCCCAAGTTATAAAAATAGGAAATATTTTTATCTTTAAAATGACACCAAAACAACAAAAATCCAATGTAGGGAACCGGAGATATGAATTTTTAACCACTTCATAGTGCTTAAAAACATATAGCACCAACCCGGGACATCTGATTGCGCTTTCACCTTCACACTTAAAAACATTTCTGGAGGATTTTCTCTGGACATTATGCGGTCCCCTCCAGCAGGCCGATTTCGATGCGATGTCTTTGGATTGATTTTCAGAGAGACACTGGTCAAATCCTGGAAGTCTGGAGCTTCCAGTGGGACGAGCCTGAAATATAGGCCAGGTCATGGTTGAAGGTAGCCAGCTTGACTCTCAACGTCATGCCGGTCAACTTAAAGAGCTCTCTCCAGAAGTTCCTCCAAACTTCTGGATCTTCTTCCTGAAGTTCCTCTTGAAGGTCCAGAGAGTCCAGATCACAAATCCAAGGGTCTAGAAGCTCGGAGATGGTCCTTGGAAGTTTGAACAACAATTCTCACAATGAACCTGGCCAAATCCTTAAAAGTCCACTGGACGCACTCCAGGTTGGGGACTCAGGCAAAGTACTCAGGGCTGTAGTTCCAAGTGTGCAAACAGGAGCAGTTCTTCAGGGAGCAATCCTGAGTGGTGCAGACCAGGGTTCCAGCAGGGCAATCCTTCTTCTTGTAGTTTCAGGCAGCAAATTCAAATTCAGAACTGAGTTGCTCTGCAGCTCTCACATATTTATTCAATGATCTGTGGCGCCAAAGGGTGGCATATTCTTGTGCCACAAGCACTGCACTTTAAAATTCAAGATGGGCTAATCGTCTCCAAGAGAGTAGGACCTGGCTAAACCAACCTACTAGTGTGGCTCATTTACATAAGCACTACCCCTGCCCTTCTGCAAATTCCTTTCTTGGCCCATCTATCTGGCTAGGGGTACAGGATGTGAGGTGAGTAGGCATGGCATTCCTTTCTGTACTGCTCTCTCTTTGAAGCCCAGCTTGATTTACCCAGCCCCTTTTTATGACGCATCCTATGCAGCTGCAGAGCGGTCTTCATCAGATAGCCTTTGCTCTCTGAGGCAAATTATCACCTCTTCAAAGCAGCTTGGCTAAGCCTCTTAAGGCTGACCAATCAGGAGAGGCCAATAGAAGGATGGGTTTTGGCTTACAGAAAGTAAGTTCTATAACTTCTTTTCTGTACTAGTTATGATAAATTAGACAGTGGCAAGTTGTTTGATTTATCATTACCAATTTTTCAAGTCTTTGAATGATATTTTTAGCCCCTTTCTAGCAATAGTTACATTTAAATAAAATATTTCGATGTTAGCCTATGGAGGTAATAATCTACAACGGGGAAAAAACGGAATTGGTAGTGTTTCTCTCACCAGGGCTTATAAAACATCTTTTATAATATCCCTGGTTAAAGTTACAAGGCACCCCGCCCCTGGGGCACCTAAGGGAGACCTTAGGGGTGACTAATATGTAAAAATAAGGTAGATCGCCCCTTTGGAAATACCTGTACCACCAAAGTCAAATTTGCATGTATTTATTTTAAAGAAGATCTGCAAAGCAAGGCTGCCTTTAAAAATGACAGCAGGTACACAGCAGTGCACACCTCAGTGCAGGAAATCTACTGGGCCTCTAAACCACCTTGCCCTGTTATCTACTAGGGACTTACAGGGTCTGTCACTGCCAATTGTAATTATACCTAATTACCATATACCTTTTTCATCAGAGCATTTGTCCTACGCCTTTCCTGTTTAGCAGAGCCCTGGGCGCAGTCAGGGTCGGTTAACACCAGTATCAGTCACAAAATGGGGATGAACAGGGTAAAAAGGATGACTTTCTGACAGAAGGTATATGGTCTAGAAGCTCAGCTGCCAACTTTGGAACTTGGGGTCCTGGGTTCTGATCGCAGCCTTGGCACTTGTCTGAAAACAGTGTGAATCTGGACAAATCACGTACCCACACTGTGCCTAAAAGTATAAATATGTGAAATTGAATTGTGTAACAGTAATAAGAAAGTCCCTATTTCAATGTAAAGCACTTTGCTGCTTCTCAGCTAGATTTTTGCTATGTAAATGCCAATACATACATACATATTAGTCATTATGTATTTTAATATAACATTTGTTTATTTCATTGCAATAATATTTTTTGGGTTAGAATACAAAGATGGCTTTTCAGACAGGAGGATGTTTATTGAAAATAGTTAATTTAAATATGATTGCACAGTCTTTATTGTCTGTACCAAAATAGTAGAGGCTGTGAAAATATTTTATTCATGCTTGAGGATTTCAGGAATACATTATTTGATGTAAAAAGAAGCATATTTGGCTACATTTGTAAGAGGCTTTGAAGCTGACAATTAGACTGTTCAGGTTTCATTTGCCCTTCTATTTAATTTAGTTGTAACTACAAGCAGAAAATGGAAAGGCCCACTAGATCCAGCTGGATGAGAATGCAACCCCTGACCAACATTCATCAATCAGTGGCCCCCGGTGCAAATCTTTAGTCAAATGATCTCCTGTTTAGTTCAACATTTAGGGGTTGTCTGAATTGGAGCGAGTTAGGTTCTATTTTAAGACAGGCGTCTATAGTATTGCAAAGCTTGTAACCCTGCACTCTCAGAGAGCAGCCATCTTGTTTGCTATCGATTGAAGGAGGAGCGCTGAGGGCTCAGATTCAAGGATGCAAGCTGAAAGTTCTGGTGGAATCAAACTAGATGTTAACTTTTGCAGGTACAATGGGACTTTATGGCAAGAGGTCTCAGAGGTAATATGAAGAGACTTAAACTTGCTTTGGGGCTCCACTGGGAGCTAGGGGAGTGCTTTCATGGGTGGCTTGAAATGCTTGAATCACTGTAGGCTAGGCACACTCTGGTGCCCCGATTGTGAAGCCTTTTTATCTGTGTAGGAAACTTCTTTGAAAATCCTCTATACATTATGAAAATGTTTTCCCTTCTACAAAATAATTTCATGCCCATCTTACAAATAGAAGGCCTAAAATGCTTCCACTAGGGGCGTGGCCAACCATCTTGGCCGCTCGGACGTGATCTGTGTGAGCTCCGCTGCACTCACACAGCAAATCAAGGCTTCTCCACATACAACATGAGCAATTTGGCTCACACCGGAGGCCCGATTTGGTGATCCATTAGAGGCGACGACGGAAAGCAGTTTTGATATCTCTTTCAGAGGCATAACCACAGGATTTGGCACAGGCCTTGGTGGCAGGGGAGGTGGCAGAGGAGCCGAGCGGAGTCACGGCCTGCCGACACCGGCAAGAGCAATCTGGGGCGATCAAATACCCCTGACGGAGACTGCACCGTATCACCGGTGCCGCTGGCGGCGTGTTCCGAATGTGCCCGGGAACAGTCTTGGCCTGTCGGGGGTGCAGGGATCAGCGAGACTGAAGACCAGATCTGTGGAGCTGGTGCCTTCGCCAGGTACGGAGATCGAGAGGCCCTGTGAGGATCGTCTTACCTGTGTTGACTCCTGAAGCGCCGTGACGAATTCTGGGTGGTAGCGGCGGTCGGGGTTAAAGGGAGAGGAGCCATAACACCCCATCGGCTGCACAGAGACAACAAGTAGACCTCCCTTTCCCTGACTTGAAGATGGTGGCCGCGATAACCGGCAATTAATTCCTCCACGATTCTGCCCCTGAAAGCAAAAAAGGGAGAGCGGTAGCTCTGACACCCGAGGATTGCCTCCTGCTCTACAAATGGAAAGAGCATGCTCTGCACGATATTAGATACACATGTTGAAGACTATTGAACCCTGGCAGTGGCATGCTCTCTGAGGTCTGGTTGCTTTGGCCTACTCTCTTCCTGCTGTAACACCCCCTAGGCACTCCGATCTCTCACAAGCTCTTTGTCAACATGGTAAGGTGAAACTAGGCAACAGTGGATTTGTTATGGAACATTGGCTAGGAGACAGGCGTAGAGGGCTGGATTCTTCAATTTCTTTAGTTGGTGAACTATATACAGAGGGGGAAAAATGTCTTACCAGTATTGATCATATATCAACAGAATTATATGAGACTGCTCACCCTTTCCTCAGTGAAACACCTGGAGACACTTTAAAACGAATATCTGGAGCAGTCACTCAGGAGGGCTTGGCCCCAGTCTCTACTTACTAGCAATAGACAAGCTCTACATGCCTCCGAAGAAATTGCGAATAGGTTTCGAACTACTTCCAACTGGCCAAAGCAAGAGATAATCACCCATCTACATCCCCGGCAGGCACAATGCCTTTATCCAAGGAAGACTTAATATCCTCTCTTCAACACTTTAAAAAAGACCAACGGGAAGAGCTCAAGGCCGATCTCACTTCTTCTTTAGAGACTCTTAGGACCGACCTCACCCAGAAACTCACTGCTATCCCAGTGGTGTAACGGAGGCCCCCGAAGACCCCGCTGTGCAGGGGGGGCCAAGCTCCAGGGGGCCCCCTCAGCACGGTACTCTGGCCGGAAAGCACCCGATTGAGTCCGGAGGGGGCCCCTCCATGTACCTTGCAGGGCGGCCCTTCAAGTTTAGTTACGCCAGTGTGCTATCCAGCAAGATGTGGACCCATTTGAAGCACAGACGCTTGAATTAGAAACTACCTGCCAGAACCTGGATCAAAGACTGGGCCGTCTTGAAAGCACCTCCTAACAACTGCAAACCCAGCTAACAGTTAGTCTACTAAAATGTGAAGACTTGGAAAATTGCTCCAGACGCGACAATTTCAGATGGCGACATTTGGCAGAGGGGGCGCAGGGGCCAGTCTGGAGTCCTTTATGGTGGGCCTATTCTCAGAGCTACTGGGGAAGAATGGCCCTACAGTCACGCTTGATCAGGTCCACAGAGTAGGTCTCCTACTCCCGGGTGAGGGAAGGCGACCACGGAACGTCTTGGCGAAACTTCATTTTTTCAAGTCAAGGACGCAATCCTACAGGCCACAAGAAAGGTGGATGAGATCGCCTTTCAGGGAGTATTTGGCTCCGTATTTCAGGATATTGCCCCAGCCACCCTTGCCCTACGTTTACAGTTGAGACCTGTTACTGATCAACTACGCAAAGACAACATCAAAAACAGATGGACGTATCTCTTCGGAATTGCCTTCACCTTCCAAGATAAACTTGTCTACTTCACAGAGCTTCAAGAAGCAGTGGCCTGGCTGAACTTACGTTCTTGAAACCAGACCGCCCAGATCCTTCACATGCAGACCAATCCACGAGTAATCTAACAGGCACTGGCACACAGCAATGGCTCTCACAGAGATGCTCCAGACAACAAGGGAAGCAAAAACCTCCAGGCCACAACACTCGTATAGATTCCCGATTACGTGCCAAATGAAATTCATCTAAGAAACTATAAACTGTTCCCTAGAAAAGACTGTTCTAATTAAGCCATCAAGTGGACTTACTATCGGAGCAGCACACCTTACTTTGAGACTTCATTTTGCTCTGCCCCTGCCGGTCTCAGTGATCGTAAGGGAGATTCGAGTTAAGACTGCCAGTTCAAAAATGGAGAGATATAAGACTCCTGCCACTTATTTTCCTTAATCAAATGCTGGCACAGCACAAGTGCATAAAGTGGTCCATGACAAACATGCCTACACAAATGCAATCAGTGTTATTTCTACTTCATTGTTGGGGAATGTTTTACCCAAAAGTTACTTCATTTTATTAGTATGATGGAGATTATATTTAAATGCAGAGTGGGAGGGCGGGACTGGTGGGAGAAGGGAAGAAGGGGGAGGCCCTGCGGAGAGGAGATGACAAAGTGCCACAGAAAGGGTTCGAGGGGTGAAGAGAGTTACTCCTATCTATCATATACTACTATGGTGTTAACCACATTAACGTGGAATATTAAAGAGCTTAATTCTTCAGCTAAATTACGCAAATTATGGAAGTACCTGTTAGACAAATGATATGATATAGTAGCACTGCAAGAAACCCATCTTAAATGCACTGAGGATAATAGACTTCAACACAAAGCATATCCTACAATCTACACATCCTCAGCATCTACTAAACATACTGGGGTAGCTCTACTCTTCCATTCTTCCTTACAATTTCAACCAAAGGGCAGCAAAAAAGATAAGGAAGGGAGAGTGATGATGGATAAGGGGTCCCTCCTAGTTAAATTTGTACAATAGTATCGATATACGCCCCGAACACGGCACAAGCTACCTTCCTCCTCTCTTTCCTTACTCTATTAGAAGAATTTGCAGAGGGAGAAATCATTTTAATGGGGGACTTTAACCTCACATGGACTCCGGACATAGAAAGCAGTCACCCATATAGGGCAAATGCAGGTGGCTTTACCAAACCTTTAAAAACAGCTATACAATCTATAGGCCTATTGGACGCCTGGAGAAGGCCACACCCATCTACTTGGGACTATACCTTTTTTTCCTCACTCTCATTGTTCCTATTCCTGTATCGACTATATCTTTCTGAGCCAATCTCTTGAACATGCCATTAGAAGGATTGGCTTTCACCCTATTGGTCGGTATGATCACGCTCCAGTGGAGCTTACATTAGAATGGGATCCTCCTCCACCTAAACTCAGCCGTTGGTTTTTCCCAACCTCATAAAACAGGGACCATCTCCTACGAGATAATCTACGCAAAGCGATTCAAGAATACTTTCAATTAACCTATCCACTACCTGGGACGCCTTCATGGCAACAATGCGGGGTGAATGCACCTCACTAATATCTGCATTGAAGAAACAGAAAACCAAAGATAGACTTACTCTTGAGAACGAACTTCAAATAGCAGAGAAAGAACACAAAGACTCTCCCACATTCACATTACAAAGGAAGGTTACGACCCTTAGGGGTAAACTAAATGCAATCTATACTAACAGAGCGGAATATACACTGCTACACTGAAAGTACAAGATATAAGACAAAGGGAATAAAGTGGGCACGCATTTGGCACAACAGTTAAGGATTAAACATGAGAAAGATTATATCCCTCATATTAATGTTAACCAGGAAAAAAAGCCCAGACTGAGGTAGACAAAGAAAAAGCGTTCAGTAACTTTTAAACAACCCTAGATACATCCGAGCCTCCAGGGGAAGCAATACAATTAGATTATTTACAGCATGTAGACCTACCGCAAGTCACTGCAGAGCAAAATGAACTGTTGGGTAGCTGAAGAGGACAAGGAATGAACTGTGATTCATGCAGTTAAATTACATAAATCCCCGGGAACTGATGTGTTCACAGCCCAGTTTTACAAAACATTCAGCTCAGATCTAATCCCCCCTCTTACACAACTATTCAATTACATGGCTTCCATCCGTATTGTTACTCCTACGATGAGCGAGGCATTGATCTCGGTCATCCCCAAACCAGGGAAAGTTCTCGACTATTGCGCATCATATAGACCCATAGCCCTGCTTAACCTCGTATTAAACTTTATACGAAAATCCTAGCTATGAGACTAGACAAAATATTATCGGGCCTGATTCATCCAGATCAATCCGGTTTCATTCATGGGAGGCAAACACATGATAACCTAGGGAGGGTGATCCACCTGGTCGAAAAGGTCACCAAAAAACAAATTCTAACCATTTTGGTAGCATTAAATGCTGAGAAGGCCTTCGATCGGGTGGATTGGTCCTTCCTCTTCCATGTTCTTCATAAGTTTGGGTTTAGCGAACGGTATATCACTATGATACGAGCAAATTACGCACACCCAGTTTCAAGAGTGTTGGTAAACGGAGTGGGGTCGAGTTTCTTCAAATTGGGACGAGGAACACACCAAGGCTGCCCATTATACCCACTTTTATTTGCTCTCGGTATAGAACCCTTGGCTGCTAAAATCAGAGCCAATTCAGCCATTAGGGGTATTCCCTTTAGATCAGTAGACCGCAAGATTTCACTTTCTGCAGATGATGTGTTGCTCTCCCTCACCTCACCATCCACATCCATAACAGCCCTACAGCAAGAGTTACGTAATTATGAAGCAGTATCTGGCTATCGCATAAATCTACATAAATCCTTCATTCTCAATCTTACTCTACCCAAGCGAGAGATGGAATCAATAGTAAAATCGACCCCCTTCCAGTGGGCTAAAAAGAATATTACCTATCTAGGGATCAAAATCACCCCTCGAATTGTTGACCTTTATCGTGCTAATTATCCTCAATTATTCAGAAAACTTAAAATTGACTTTAAACAATGGGTCTCTATGCATCTCCCATGGCTGGGATGTATCAATTCAATTCAAATGACAGTCCTTCCACATGTCCTATATCTTTTTCAAGCTACCTAAAGAATTCTTCTCAGAAATTAAATTTATGACAATTCAATTTATTTGGCAAAAACGTAAAGCACGTACCCTTTAAACACTTACGACTTCCCAAAGAGGCGGGAGGCCTGACGCTGCCTGATTTCTCTCTGTATTATAAGGCAGCAGAACTATGAGTGATATCGGAATGGGCTATGAGGGAGTCAGATAAACATTGGCTTCACATGGACAGAGGAGTGGTTGGGCGATATATATGGGATTTGTTGTGGAAACCCAAAGCAGATAGTCCCCCTAACGCATACCTTAGCACGCCAACTCGAACGTACCTTCGAGTATGGGGCTCGGTAGCAAAAATGGAAGGATGGACCACGTTTCCCTCCCCATACAGTCCAGCACACTTCAACCCTGTATTCCCACAGGCACTTAACGCAGGCCCCTTTGATTCTTGGAGGACAGGCAGGTGCTTGATGATCTCGGATCCATTCCATCATGGGACATTCTCGCATTTGAACATGGTCAGTGAGATTTGGGGTTGGCAGCTTCAGAGACATACCACCATATGCAATTAAAACACTGGTCCACCACCCCGATATAAACCTCACAGCCACTAGAGATCTCTCCCATGTGGAAAATGTAATGCGCTGTGCAGAAAGGAGGAAAGGCTCAATTTCGTTTTTTTATGCTCATATGCTTAAACACGCTTCCTAAGGTTAAATACCAACATATGCAGTTTTGAGCAGAGTTACTAGATGATCCCAGACCCCCTATGGCAAAACACTGGAAAGACATCCCCAGATTGAACCACTCCATAAGCTGAGAGAAACACACTACAGAGTGTTGTTTTACTGGTAGCTTTACCCAACCAAACTTAAAATATACTATCCTAATACAACCGATCTTTGTTGGAGGGGATGTGGATTATTGGGCGACCTTCGACACATATGGTGGGTTTGTCCGATTATTAAATCATTCTAAGCAGAGATTTTAGCGCAAATTAAAACCATACTGGGCTACCCTCTCCTGACTACACTGGGATTTGCCTTACTGGGTTTACGAGATGAGACATTGAAACGTCAGACTTCCACAGATCATTTCCTTTCGTGACTATGTCTCGGTGCCACTAAAACGGCAATTGCAGAAGCATGGAGGAAAATCGCTGCACCCTCACTCACACAGTGACATGTGAGGCTGTGGCAATCTCTTATGATGGAACGAATAACAGACCTTTTAATAGATAACTATAAGAATTTCGAATATCAGTGGGGCCCACTGCTCTCTTTTCTTTCAGAGGGTCTCCCAATTACAGCTTGTCCTACCCGCACAAGGGTGTTACACCTCTTTCAATACTCATCCTCTTGAGGAATGCTGGGGTCCCCTTTTGGGGATGAGGGATCTCAAATTTAACACTCCCAACCATCCTGCTCACATATACCACTCACGCAAGATACAATTCCACATTTCTCACTCATGTTTCATTTTTGGGGTTTCATTAGGTTGGGAGGGGTGGTTTAATTGAGTGTGGACATTTTCTCAATGTGACATTGTATTATGAACATAGATGCAGTTGAAACTGATGTATGTACTGGTAATGTTGTAACTTATCTTAAGCACTTGACACCATCATTAGCACCTTGCCAGTGCATTTTTGCGTTTTCTTTGTATCGCTATATGACTATATGCAAAGCACTCCATAAAACTCAATAAAGAACATTTGACTGAAATGTTTCCACTGCACAAGGTATTAGAAGCTTTTGTAGAACCCAAGACATGAGGGTATATGCTGGAGTGAGGGACTTGATGGGAAAAGTTTAAGAGAGCTCTACTGGCCTTAAGACAAGGAAGCTTATATCACCAGCACAGGGACAATATACATAGGAATCAAGAGGTCAAGTGATCAAATGATGCCCAAAAAAACAATACAGATTTATTCAGTACAAATTTATTCAATACATTCAAGAAAAGCTTTTTTCATTAAAAAGTATATATGTTAAAAATTACAGTACCTATCTAAATTCCACATAAAACAAAAGTTTTAAAAGCCCTACAGATATTTCAGTGTAGTTATAACTGTGGGAAATGACTGTGAGCTTGCTACAGTATATTGAGTTATGCTGAATCGTTTTTAATTTGTATTTTATGAGTTTGGTTTTGTTCGGCATCTGTTAATTTCTTTGTAGAATCCGGAACGGGACTGTGATACTCTTACTGCCCACGTGATTATGTCTTTATGAAGCGGGCGTGAGTTAAGAGACCACCAAGACTAGAAGGTAACATACGCATGTGGGGCACGTTAAGGAGGAAGAGCGTACCTCGTAGGTTGAGATATGATGAGTAAGGACTTTTTTTCTTTTAAAATAGGAATTCGAGGCAGGCTGGAGTCTTGAGACGATATAATCCGGAACTGCTTTTCATATTTGCTGAGAATTTAGAGGTAAATTGATAAGTATAGGGTGTCTTTAGTTTAAGAAATGAGTTTCTCCCTTATAGGCATGATCAATGATGACTGCCTTTCATTTTGTTAATAGGTTCTGGATATCTTTGAATATTACGGATCAGACCGTAATTGTTTTTATGTGAAAGACAGAAGCGAGCAACAGACTCTGTTATCAGTGATGACATAAAATTTAAGGTAACCTATCCAAAAATGTCAAATTGGCTTGAATAGTAGTGTAATATCAGAGCTTCTCTCTTATGGGCATTAATAGTGAGGATTGCTTTCCCTTTACTAATAGGTATTGGATATTTCTTAACACTACAGATCAGACCGTAAGTGGTCTCACGTGGAACACAGAAGCGAGCCAGGCTCTGGTATCAGTGTTGACATAATATCTAAGGTAATTTGCCCCAAGATGTCAAACTGGCTATAATACTAGTGCAATAATAGATATGCTATAACAATATAAGCTGGATTGGCACCTTTGGCCATATTGTTACAGATATTTGTAGATGTAAGAGGAAGAAGAACTCTCCTTTCTAGATCAAATTGTGGCTGATATAGTCCAATTTCGTGGAAACCACTAAGGTACTTATCTATCTGATACCATAGTGTCACTTGGGCACTGTTGAGGAACTGATGTACATATGAGCTGTGTTGTGTTTGTGTATGAATGAGGAAACCTATTTTGTCACCGGCATGTGGAGGATGTATGGGGATGGGGAGGTGAAGGTTCAATGATCTTGCCTAAATTGTAAAAAAAAATGTTCGCTTTGTTACAGAAGTTGACTTATAAACTGGGAGCTATTGTATGTTTTTCCTGATGAAGGTGATGGCCAAATTATAGTGCCCACCGAAACGCGTCGATGCCCTCACAAGGGAAGCCTACTATAAATCTATGTGGACAACTGTTATTATTATAAAAAGTTTTTAAAGAATGTCTCAGGAAATAACAATTGATCTATGTAAGATTTAGTGGTTCTTTCCGTGACTAGGAAATATCTTCCTGCTTGTTCTCCCAACTGTTATTGTCGTTACTACGAAGTATAACCTGTATGTTCGTGAATTATTTTATTTTAGTGAATTATATGCCTTATCTGTAGGGCTTTTAAAACTTTTGTTTTATGTGGAATTTAGATAGTTACTGTAATTTTTAACATATATACTTTTTAATGGAAAAAAAAATTCTTGAATGTATTGAATAAATTTGTACTGAATAAATCTGTATTGTTTTTTTGGGCATCATTTGATCACTTGACCTCTTGATTCCTATGTATATTGTCCCTGTGCTGGTGATATAAGGTTCCTACTGTGAATGTTGATTTGTGTATATTTTTACCCAAAGGGGGTTCTTTGTGACGAAGGTCCGTTTTGGTACCCGTCTCCTTTGGTGGTTGGGTCCCTCTCTTACTTCTTGAGACTTAAGACAAGGAAGGCCACCAAAGCAGAGGGCACTGAGACCTAAGAGATCATGGGTTATAACCTCCAGGAGTCTGAAGATCGAGGTTGGACTAATTGTCAATGTTTTAAATGGGAAAGAAGACCGTATCCACATTTGACACTCCAAGGTCAAAGCATCCATTGGTAACAGCCTAGAGTGACAGTTGTACAAGGTGTGGGACTTGCAGTCAATGAGTGTGGGTGAGGTACCTATGTGACTTCTTTTTCCTGCCCCATAGCTTTGTATTTACTTGACCACTAGATGACCGAGTTTGATCACACCTTCACTATGAATTACTTTTCTTTGATGAACTTATCACAAAGTAATATTTGTTGTGCAAAGATGGCGCTTTTGGTGCTTCCAGTGAAAGAATGTATCCACTAGAGCTCTCGGCACACATGCCCCCTTTCACTTACTCTCATTCGATCTACAGTAAGTTCCCATGGAGAGAAGCGCAGCTGCTTGCAGGTTTTGGAGGAACTCAAACCCTTCTGTTTTTGCTATTTTCTGTTGACAATTATACATAATCATTTATCTGGGCTACAGAAGAGCTAACTCTCAATGTGCACTGAGCTGCATCACCATACATAACGAAAAAATGCATTGCAATACTCCAATCACAGGCCAATAATCTGCTTCACTAAAGTAGAGAACAAAAATTAATACCCATCAATTTCTTGAAACACCACCCATGTGCTCAAAGGGCTTGTCTGCACCAACACTACCTTATCCAGATAGCAGTTGCCAAATGGTCACTAGATGGTCGCATCTGTCACCAACAACAACCATCAGCAACGTATCACTACAACCTGGCATCATACAAGATCTGGTACAAAAGACCATATTCATTCCCTGAATCTCCAGCAGCAATACAACAATAAAATGGCCAAGTTCACGAATAGTGGTTTTGATTGCATCCTTTTAATAGACATTAAAGAGGAAAGCCTTTTAATAGACATCGAAGAGGAACACATGAGAGTATTTGGCAAAGATCAAACTTTGGCCCAAAAACTCCTCGACCGGTCAGCAGCATATGACATCATAGACCATAGCATCTTAGACACGTGAGGCAGTATCTGGTAATCTCTCATTCCAAGAGTTGCCAGTGTAGGGTAGAGTGGGGTGTGGGGGTGTGCACACAACCCTGCATCATATGCAGCTTATGAGGCCACTCCGAGCAAATAAAGTCCAGATATTTCCTGACAAGAGACTGAATGATAACAAGAAGTGTGCTACCCAGGACCATCACCATAGCTAGTTAATGCACACATTTACATACGCCCTCCTGGAAAACATTAACAAACGATAAATGGTGCCTTTTCGGTTTATTCCAATTACAAACAAATACTGCAGCACATAACCAGAATCCGGAAATCAGCCAGAAATCTGAGACTGCCAAGGTCACATACATTACTGAGTGTCATTGTAATGAGTGTAAGGTTTAAATTCCTTTTTGAAATTTGAAAGAGCCTCACTTTTTTGGTTAAGCTTTCCTGCAGCATTTCATCGCCAAGCGCATTTTGAATTGTTTAATGCTCTTGCAATGTTTTAATTTTCATTCATTCGAGCCAAGAATTAAAACAAGCATTGAAAATGCAATAGGTCTCGCAGCCATTTGCTTTGCTAATGGTATTGTATAGCAAAGCAAATGGCTTAAACTTAATTTCCGTTAGTTTAAAGATTGATTTAGAGAAGTATGGGAGAAGTCTTCAAATTTGCTCAGATTCATGTGGTGTACTTCCCTGTGTGTATTTCCTTGTGTAATACCACGCGTTTGTGTGTACAGTGACAACAAAAAATCCCATCACCGAAGCAAGAGAAACAAGTGCAAAGTGACAACAAGCTGGGAGGTGAATAAACAATGCAACACATAGAAAGATGACATGGAATTGATGTACAGTTGCTGGCTGTGCAAAACACTACAGTAGCAGGAAGTGGCTGGTGAACAGCAGTTACGAAAGTCGACAACATAGGATACTGTATCTGGAAAAAGGGTTTCCTTTGTTGAAAGGTGTATGCATAGTTTGTTACCGATAATTATCTGATGAGGAGTGGGCACTGCTAATTGTAGTTAATGCCCAAACAGCTTTGGAAAACGCGTGGCTGAGAACACAATAGGATAAAGTGTACTGAAATATTGTGGTGATGTGAGAAATGAACAAAGAAAACTCCTTAAATAAACACTAAAAGAGCCCTGGTAGGACCAACACATGGTTGACAGCTGCATTTCCCTGACAAATACTAATAAAAGAAACAGCGAGCCAAGTAATTGGATTTGTAGTCAAACCCCAAAAGTAAACATTAACACTGTGGGGCATATTTACGTTCCCTGGCGCATCCCTGCAAATCAGCAGGGATGCGCCAGGGAAGATGCGTCACGCAAGTTTGCCCTTGCGCCACCGCCAATGCGCCGCATTTACAATGTGGCGCGACGTGGCGCACGGATGGGCAGATGCGTGTCGCATCCCCCGATGGAAAGGCGGCGCATTGCTGGAGTCGCGTCGCAAGCACGACGCGGCTCCAGCAAGGCTCGGGGTGCCCTATGCCTAACATGCTGCGTCAATCCTTACGCCTGCTTCAAGCAGGCGCAGGGTTTGACGCAGCATGGGCGTAAAAGTGACTCAGTGAAATCTTGTAGATTTCACTGCGTCACTTTACAAGCGTACCTGCGAGGGAACGCCCACCCTGCACCGGAACGCCCACATGAAACCTGACGCAGGTTTCATGTGGCGCAGGGTTTACAACGTGACGCATCTCCCTAGATGCGTCACGTTGTAAATATTGCGCAACGTGGTGCATGTTTTGCGTCGCCGCTGCGTCACATAAGTGACGCAACGGCAGCGCAAAAGTGGCGCAAGGGGCTTGTAAATATGCCCCTGTGTGTTTAGCAATCACAAGCAGTTATTTCTTTCCCATGAGAGTTCGTTAAAGAAAATCGAGGAGAACACTATTTGTTGTGCACCGAGCTAAAAATGCATTGTTATGAAAGAGTAACACCATACAGGAGTAGGAAAGATAGCAAAAAACATATATGCGTTTTAATCTAGTCAACTCAGAGAGAAACAAAAGCCTGTTTACCTTGGCAGAGACGATAAAGTCCAAAGCAGGGGCATGTGTGTGTGGTTGCAAGAATCAAGCACCTTGAGAATTTGGGAAATGCGTGTTTGGCAGTGGTTGGAGTTGCCCACTGCAAACAACTCTCGAAAGCCCTGGGGAGGGCTGCTGTCTGGCTGTGAAGAGAGAGGTCACATGACGAGAGCCAGAGACACAAAGGGCCGTCCGACAATCCATGGAGGGAGGGAGAGGGTCTGGCAAAGGTGCAGGCAGAGGGCACGCTTCCCTCTGCCGCCTGCTTCGTAGTTATGAACACCGCAGCATGTGACCAGCTCCATATTTGAATACATCTTCAGCCCAGACAGGTGTCTATTAAAATCCACCTGTATAAATAAAAAAACGTAGGGGAACGGTCCACCGGGCGGGCGGGCTGGCAGTAAAATGGCTGAGAACTTGGTGCGTTTCTTAATTGACTTCCGTTGCACTGAGGGCTATTTTGTGAGGCAGAAGCTAAAACTTGTAAGTGTTCACGGAAAGTGGAAATTTTGGTTTAAGTAGGAAGACTGCATTTATAAACATGGAGGGGAGTTTTTAGTAAAGTGAAAGATGCGTACTCGCCTCCGTCCGAAACTATAGACGAGGCAAAGAAAATAAAACAGTGACCACCCAATTCAGTGTAGTGTGAGTAACTAGAAGGGAAAAGGCGCTATTTTATTAAAAAGCAGTGCCCACAACAATTTCAATCTAACACTGCACAAAGTCAGTCTCCCTTAAGTAGGGTGCGCAGTCCCTTCCTCCCCCTCACTGACAGCGTCCAGCACTGTGGGGATACGCGGGGATGATGCTGCAGTCCCGGGAGGCTGGACTGCGTGTTAGCACGTCCTGGGTGCTGACCAGGTGGCCTGCCTGCCGCCAACCAATCACAGAGCCGACTGCAACCACGCTGCCTTCATGCTCCAGGCATGAAGGCAGCGTGGTTGCAGGAAGCCCGGAGCATTGGCTTGTGTGCTTCACGGCTGTTGTGAAGACTTTTCTTATCTGCTTGTTAAAATAAACAAGCAGATAAGAAAAGTCTTCACGACAGCTACAAAGCTGAGCGAGCCAGTCCGGGTGGGCCGGCCAAAAAGGGAAAAGGAGGCACCCAGGAAACCTTATTTCCAATGGCAGCGCACCGTTTAACATAAACGGTGACGCAAGCCAATGGGAATAAGGGGCGGGGCTTCAAGCCCTTTACAGAAAGTACTCATCTGCAATAAATCTCGCCGAGCGAGCTGCGCATGTGCGCAGCAATGCTAGGCGAGACCTAAAAACACGCCTGAGTCAGCATGTCCTGATGGATCGCCAAAGCCCACTCAAAGTTTCTGCTATCTGCTTACATTGTAAGAACACAGTTTAAGTCTTTTACGTGGGGATGCTGGTGGTACAATATAATAAAGCGCAGGCTGTGTGCTTCTGATCAAAACTTCGGGCCTCTGCACTTTTTGTTTTTTTACAAATTCAGCCCTGGAGCTAGAATAACAATTTGAGACAGAAGTTGGGTGATTTGTTGTCCAACTAATGTGGCTCCTTCTTTTGGACCAGTTGAAACTGTTTCATCTCTACACATTGGAGAGACAAATATTAGTCACGGGTCTAACACAAATCCAGGTTTTTAAAGTAGTATTCGTGGGTTCCCCAGAGTTATGACATAGGCCATTGGAATGGTATGGGGCCTGGGTCAAACTTGTCTGTTAAACTCACTTCTGTTAAGGGTCCATTTCGCCATTGTCCACTTATAACTTTTTCCACATACATTTGCAAAACACTATTTGCCCTCACTCAACGTGCCTGGTATTTGCAATAGTAAAACCATACCCATACTGCTTGATGGGTTATATACCATATGCGATTTTCTGAGCAGAGTGTCGCACTGATGTCAAAAAATGTTAGATTTTCCAGAATTCTAAAGTGTGAACCACGGATGGTTGCGTTTTCCCTAAAATAATTTTCCAAAGTACAAAGTGGCAACATTTTTGCAAGGAAATGCCTGATTCAGGCATAAACTCCTGTTTGCATCCAATTTGGGATTACTGCGACTCATATAATGCAGGCTTTTTTGTTTTCTGGCTGTCTAATGCAGTCAGGGTCGGTCTAGGAACCCAAAGGAGCCATGGACGTCATTTAGGGGTTGCGGGGGGTCGCAGTTATGATTAGGCCTGAGCGGTGAACTTCGCACCGTTCGCGGAGTTTTCTGCACGCCGCAGATCTCGCGGATTGCAGAAAACTCTGCTCTGCGTAGTGCAGCTGAGTTTTTTACCCACTCGCGCTCGCGAACGGTAAGTTCGCAAACGTGAGCTGCCGCTCGGGTAGAATTTCTACCCGAGCAGCTGAAAGATCAGCGCGAACGGCAGTTCGAACTGCACTCCACCACTTGCGGAAGTTCGCAGAGTTTTTTTGTCACTTCGCAAAATTCTGCCTAGCAAAACTCTGCGAACTACGCCCAGGCCTGGTTATGATCCCGGACTTGTTGCTTGCGACCCCTGGCACTGCCTTTGAGACCCCTGTCCTCAAAGGTAGCAAAGGCAGTGGAAGAAACGGAAATTAAACAGAGTTTTCTGAGCTTTGTTTAACTTCTGTACTTTGCAGGGGACAGGGCATTACTCTGTTTTGTAAAACAAGTTTACACTGTAAAGAGCATAGACTAAAACAAAACGCTGCCATCTTGACCCATTTGTGACCTGGTGACCGGCTCCCTTCAGAGGTGGCCCTCAGATTACTTTGCAGCCTCTGGATGAAGACACGGAAAAAAACATACAAACAAAAAGTTGCAAAAAGATGTCTCAAAATCTCTGTTTGTCCCTGGTTACCAGAAGGGGAAAGGGTCATGTAGAAGAGGCCAGAAAGAGGACCAGAGAAATCTGAAAGTATGCAAGAAAGACGACACTGTAAAGAAGCAGGTGAGAGGCAGAATAACAAAAAAGGTGTTTGTGTGTCTGTGCATGTGTGTGATAGAGAAAGAATAAAGAGCTGGGAGAGACTGAAAACAGTTGTGAGAGGGATATGAATGATAGAGGGGTAATAGAGACACAGAGACATGGGGAATAAGACAGGAAAAAGACAGAAAGAGCAAAACAGATGAGAGAGTAAGAAAGGTGAGAGGTGATGGAAGCCAGTGAGACAGAGGCGACAAAGCAGAATGCTGGTAAGAAACAGCTCAGAGTGAGCAAGAGAGACTGAAGGAAGAATGAGATAAATGAAAGAGGCAGACTAGAAAGAGATAACTGAAAGAGTGTGGAGGATAGTAAGTTGGGAAATAGATGATGGACACACGAGAGAGTGGCGGAGATAGTTGATTGAGGCGATAAGAAGACAGAAAAAGCTGTCCTTTTCTCAAGCAAATATTTATAATATAGCACAGTATAATGTTTGTACGTTACTCTAGCATGATGAACAGGACACTAATGATGATGAAATGAATGCATGAGCATTCAATAGTTCTACCTGGGCATGTTTAGACAGGAATTGCTTATGACCACCTATTTTGTAAGATAGCTGTAACTGGACATGTGATATCTATGCCTCTGTCATACTTTGACGCCATCCTCCTTAGAAGATAGGGATTATCAAAAAATAGGTACAACACTTATTGCATGGTTGTTAATTTCAGTAACATCACTTCCTAGGATGACATCAGGTTAAAGGATGTGCCTTCCTGTGATGTAATTGGGATCAAAGGTTGTATAATGTCACTTGCGCTAACCCTGGCATGTTGCTGAATTGACGTCCACAAAACCAGCCCTGACAAATTTTGTCAGGGGAACGGGCGTCTGGATGATAAAATTGGGGCATGAACGCTGTGTATTTATTGTGGATTTTTCAGTATATGGACTAGCGGGACCGGAATGCATTGTATTGCTCTCATTTGAGAGGCTCACTGGAGCGTTATTATAAAATATGGACTTCCTGCTTGTCATTTCAGATTGTCGATTGTACCCGTGATCAAGGCCGACTGCCGAAACACGCAGGGGAGACACCCAGCAGTCCATGTCCAGGATTATTAAATGAAATTGGCCGTTCCAGAGTGCGTCTCGTGTCTCCTTGGGTAAACGGGGCATCTGTGGAGATATATATATATATATATATATATATATATACACACACACACACACACACACAAACACACATTGCTATTCATTACCATGGTTGAGTGCGGGAAGGGCAAGACGCAAAGACTTGAATGGGTCATGATGCCCCTCCTCTCTCTCAACAACAGTAATACTCAGCATATTATAATTTGCAGATCTGCATATACAGTTTATGCCATAGTATTTTTTCATTGGTGTTTTTAAAAAAAATAAACTAATTCAAACCAGGATGCAAGGAGTTAAATGTGTGCATGTCAAAGATGAGATGGACTACTCCTACACCTACGTGTAGTCTGCACAGGTTTTTCCAGCAAAAACGAGTAAAGTGCAATATCGCTATGCAAAGCAGCTGTATTTCCTCTCCAATAGCTGTGAGCATCAATGCTAACCAATACCCAAACATTTTAGGGGTTTTTTCAATACGTACTTCAAGCGAGATTACATGTGACAGAAACCCCATCTTATTTAGCAGGTGCACATCTTTCTCCTGAGAAGAACGAAAATAAGAGCTTAAAAAAGATACAAGAAATGTAAACTTACAGACACTGAGGTAGTCATTTGTGAATCCTCACTTAGCAGAGATTGAGGCTAAATACGTCAGAGGCAAGAAAGAAGCAGTGAAGACTACTGTACGCACTGGCAAACAAAATGACAGTAAACTAAACAAAATGGCCTCAACTATTACAGTGATTTTCAAAGCAATTTCAGTAATTCTTCATAAAGTAATGTAAAATCACATTGAAGAAGTCTCTTGGCCATAAAAGAGTTGCTTCCATGTATAAAGCAATTGCAATATGTGAAGAAGTGAACAGTTATTTTCTCATTCTAAGTATGCTCTACTGGATAATGAACTGAAATTTGACCTTTGCACTGTAGTAATAAATGTGTGAATGTGGGTTTATTAGAAAAAATTGCTCTTCATAACACGTTTGGGCCACATTCATTCTCACTTCCATGGCATGCAATACGTTTTGTGCAGTTTGACGAATCTGCATGTAAGATTACATAAAGAATATATCACATTTTGGGGTCAGCATGCAAGCATTGTGCAGACTTATCAAGTGGGGGTGGAAATAAAAGCGGAAGGGACTCAAAAAAGCGACATTTCCAATGTTGACTTCCATAGAAATATTTTCTCTGCACTACAGAAAAAAACGATGAGCAGAAGTACACCACACTCTTGGCGTGAAACTAGAAATGTACTTAATGGACGTGCTCTAGCAAAGCGAGGTCTTTCCTTATTCAAAGGCTGAGGTAATCAGAACCACTTGAGTTAATACTAACACTTGCAATTTATGGCACTCGCCCCATTTCACAGCGAGTGTCGCTGGTGTCATTCCATAGTTACCACTAGAGGCTTCATAATTCCACAGTGAACATTGTAGCCCATGCTGTGTTGTACAGTCAGCGCCAGAGTCTCAAATGCGCATTTCACAGTGAGCATCACGGGCCTCATTCCAGTGAGAAGCACTGGCCTCATTCACAAAAGCTTCACAGGCTTCATTCATGGGGGACGCTGCAAGCTTCATTCAAGTACCAAGGACCTCAACTTTATTGAGGCTCCCCAGAACTTTCATAGTGAGCACCGTAGGGCCCCTAGAGACCTCCACATACCTCATTTGACAAGTAACTCCATATGCCTCGTATCACAGTAAGCACCACAGGCCTCAGTCCACAGTGGGCACTAAAGTCCTCATTCCAGTAAGTAGCAAAAGTACCACGAGTCTCATTCCTAAGCGAGCACAAGGACCCCCAACAAGCATTACACTGCGTGGTTACCTTTCACGCTGACAGAGATCCCCATGGCCGCCTCTCTCAAGGAGCGCTTCTTCTTCCACTTGCCGTCGTCGATGCTGTAGAGCTCCACCACTTTCAGGGGCATCTGGTTTTCCCCCACCCCTCCGATCACCATGATGCGCTTACCAAGGGCAGCCACTGCCACGCCAGCCCTTGGAGTAGGCATGGGGGGCAAGGAGTTCCACTGGTTGGCCTCCGGAGAGTAGACCTCAAAAGAGTCCATGGGTTGCCCATTGTCATCGCAGCCCCCAATGGCATAGATCTGCCCCCCAGCCTCCACCAGCGAGCAGTAGACCCTCTTGCTCTGTAGCGGGGCCAGGGTCTGCCAATGGAAGTCTTTGACGCTGGCCAGGTCCATCATATGTCAAGATATGGTCAACCGAGGGCAGCTCCCGCCTCCTGCAGCACCACTAAGAAAAAATGACAAAAATAAAGGCTCATCAGAGCAGAGAACTTACAGAACAATTGTCTGATGGAGACATGATTACTGGCACAAAAACTGTCTAACAACCAGACTACCTGCAAAGGTACGGTCTGATCAAGCCCAAATAAACTGGGTCCTGAGGGCCTGGTTACTAGCACAATACACATCTGATAGAGACATGGTTACTAGAAAAATAACAGTGTGCTGAAGGTAGTAATGGTGACAACAGCTGGCTGATGGGATCAACTTCCTAGCACAACAGCTGCCTGGTGGAGCTGGTTTACTAGCACAGTAGCTGGTGATGAGGGCTGCAATACTGGTACCCCAACGGATGACGGGATCTGCCCCAAGCTCACCAACTGGCTAAAGAGATCAAGTCCCTAGCTCAATAACTGGTTAATGGGATCTACTACCATAAAAATAGGGCACTGTGGTTTCCAAGAAATCATTGCAGATCTAATTTTAAAATGTAAGCGCTTACAAGGTCCACAGACTCCATGCGTGCAGTTTAGAGAAGGCACTTATTTGACACTTTCTTTCACCAAATATTACTTTATCTTGCACAGTAATAGAATCGTATTTACAAGTAGAACGAGTGCAAGGTGCGCATTACATAGAACAAAGTGATGGCAGTATGGTGTAAAATAATGGTCATGGTGAGGTAGATGTCAGGACGGTGTAAGGCAGCTATCGTCCAGGAAACTTTCAATAACTTATTTCAAAATTCAGTCAAGCCCTGTATAGTCATTGACGTTTCAACGCTGTTGACAACCGTCTATGGGTATCATCAGGACAAGCAGTCATCGGTCTGCTAACTTGTGTCTAAGTTGCCATTACTAAGGAGACATTGTTACTGGCACAATAACTATGTGAAGGAGGCATTTAAGCCTTATCGCTATCTCTGGTGTACAAGGGGTCTTCGGTAGCACAAAGATCGAGTCTATGTTTTATCTCACAGTTCTAATAATGAAAACGTGTCATAGCATGTTACCTTCCCTTTTTTTGAAGAAACACATAAATGTATGATGGTAATATATGCTACCCCTTTTACTGCACTGATCTTAGCGAGAGAGAAAATTACATCTTACACTCTGCATATAGGGTTTATGCCATGGCATTTTTTGTGTGCATTTGATTTAACAAAATGCATTTAACAAAAACCAGGATGAAAGGAGTTAAAAAAATTTGAAGCAAGCTAAAATCACACTGGACAGATGTAGCACTATTAGTAGAGTTGTTTCAGTGTGTATAGTTATAGTTACATGCAATCCGTGAGCCAGTAAAGGGTGTTTTTTTTGTCGCTTTTGCAGTACTGTGGTAATATACGTGAATTTGGCCTTTGCACTGTAGCAATAAATGCGTGAATGTGCGTTTATTAGTATTAGTACAGTCTTTCTAAATAACATGTGTTATTGGGCCACATTTATTTTTACTGGCATACAATTCATATATTTATGCCCTGTCGGTGTAAATTAATGTGGCCTAACAAATTATTGTGGCTTAATAACACACTTTATATGGAGCATCTGTCCTAATAATCGCACATTTACGTTATTACTACAATGCAAAGGTCAGAATGAAATACTGAATATACACGAGCAAAATTGGAATAGGGGACTTGCAAAGTACACACACATCTCTTTAAAAGGCGCTCAGCACCTGAGCTAACCATCTTCAGGCATGACTGGGGTTATATTTACAAAGGAAAATGAGGCATTGTTGACGCACAGAGGATGTTTGGCTTTCAGCTCGCTGCCGGAGACACAGCATCCTAGCTCCAATCTCGGTAACTTAGCAACGTCCACCTACAGTCCCTCATCAGCACCACAAGCTGGCGTACCTCTGAGTGCAGCTGGATTGAAGGGATGGGGGGAGGCCGAGGCAACGTCAAGGATGGAACTTTGTGTCACGTTCTAACAATCAAGGCATTCGTGGCGGGGTGGCTTCCTGGTCGCAAAACGTGTTCTCCAAGGAGCAGCTATCCTGCCGCCGTTTCTTTAGCACAGTGAGGCAAATATTTTGTGCAAGGACCGCTCGGGTGTGTCCATGGAAGCCAGTAAACAAAATATATGTGACTCATCGTTGTTGTTCACCCAAGACCGTAGAACTACAAATACGCAGCAGGGTCAAAACACTGGGGTGTAATTGGATCGTGGCTGGGACGTAAGCGAGGAAATGGGGGTGAAGTCAGAGAGCACACCTGTCCGCCTGGAAGGAACACACACGGCAAAAGCATAGACTGATTCTCGCTGGTGCCAGGACCAAATGCCAGGACTCCTCCTGGAACAGATGTTCCAGGGAGGGGTGGACTGTAGCCCCTCCACGAGTGGCCCTTCACTGCTGCATTCAGTGACGTGCTACTCGCCGAAAAAAGGACTTCAACAACTCATTAGGGGTAGCAAGCACTATATAAATGCAAACCTTTTTTCCCCTCTTCTATCCCTCCGCTATCCTTCTCAATCCAAATAACTGACTAGTATCCACCACTCAAATTACTTTCATATCTCACTATACTAATACACCACTAATCTTTTATGAGTTCCGGAGTAGCGTGCTACTCACCGAAAAAGCGCTTCAACACCCCATCAGGGGTAACAAGCGCTATATATGTATATATATATTCACTGAAAAAACCATAGGTTTCAGGCACATTATAATTAGAAATTAGCATTTAAAAAACCTTAGAAATTCACTGAAAAAACCATCGGTTTCAGGGACATTATAGTTAGTTGAACATTTCACTCGTACAAAACCATAGAAATTCCGCCGTTATAGTTAGTTCAGCTAACTATAACTCGCACCTGCAATGCACTGCTGATGACGTCACATATTACATCATTCATGACATGGTCAGTGACATCACTGATGACATCACTGATGACATCTCAAATGACCTCACTGATGACATCATCCAGTGAATGTGTGTTTCTTTAAAGTTTAAATATGTATTATATATATGCCAAGGTGTATTGAAGAATGAGTGGGTGTATAAGTGTCTGGATGGAGAATTTAGTAGGTGCGTGACTGACTGTTTAAGTGAGTGATTAAATGTGTCTTACTGAATGCATGGGTTAGTGACTAAACTGTGTGAATGTCTGTATCAGTCTGTCTGTTGTTGTATAAGCTGCTGCATGGGTTGGTCAGTAGCTACATGAGTGTCTATATGGGTTATCGATTGGTTGCCTGAGTATTTGTATGGGTGCCTGAGTGTGTGTGTGGGTGGGTGGGAGGTGTGTGACTCTGCGCATGGATGTTTGAGTGGTTGATTCACTGGGTGTATGGGTTCAAGAGTGCATGTGGAAACAGCTGTATGGGTGGGTGAGTGTGTGTATGGGTGTGTTGGTGAGTGAATGGAGGTCTCAGTGGTATATGTCCAAGTAACTACATATGTAAAAGGCAGTGTATGTGAGAGTTGGAGTATATAAATGACTATACGTGAGAGTCAGTGATTGTGATAGTGGCTGTATGGATGAGTGTGTACTTGTATCATTGATTGTATAAGAGAGTAAGTATGCATTTGTTTCTGTTTGAATAAGTGATGTAGTGTGTGTATAACTGTATAGGTCAGTAAATGGAAGTGTGATTGATTCTTTGCATGACTGACTAAGTGTGTGAGTAACTCTGGATGAGTGGTGGTGTGTGAGTGTCTGTATAGGTGTATGAGTCCATATGATAGTGTTGTATTGATGAGTGACTGCATGTATGAGTGATTGTATGGGTGAATGAGTGGATGTGTGTGTAGACCTAGGAATCAGTGAGTGCGTATGTAGTAACTGGTATTGGTGTGTCAATGGTTTCGAAAATGGTAGTCTGTATTTTACAGTGGGTGTATCAAAGGTTATATTAGAGTGTAAGGAGGTGCATCAGATTTTCACGTGGATGATGTCATCAGTGATGTCATCAGTGATGTCACTGACCATGTCATGAATGATGTAATATGTGACGTCTCAGCAGTGCATTGCGGGGGCGCGAGTTATAGTTAGCTGAACTAACTATAACAGCGGAATTTCTATGGTTTTGTACGAGTTAAATGTCCAACTAACTATAACGTCCCTGAAACCTATGGATTTTTCAGTGAATTTCTAAGGTTTTTTAAATGCTAATTTCTAACTATAACGTGCCTGAAACCTATGGTTTTTTCAGTGAATTTCAATGGTTTTTTAAATGCTAATTTCTAACTATAACATAGCAGTCGCGTTTGCAGAGTGGTGGAGAAAGGTGAGCGTGGCCTTCAAACACCTTTTAGCAATCCCACTGTGTGGGATTTAGCGGAAGTAACAGGAGGGATAGTTAGCCCCCAACGTCAACCTTGGGGGCCAAATACCCCTTTTATTACCTCCAGTAAGTCCCACACAGCAGGATTGCTAACTTGTTATATCAGGCCCCACCCCCTCCCTGCAGCACTCTGCAAACGCGCCCCCTGGCGTGTTCTAAGTTGGGGATTAAGTCCCCTTGAATTCTGAGGGTCCCTGGGGGCCAACTAGGCCACCAGGTACCTCCATTAAGCGCCACTGAGCTGCGTTGCAGAGAGGTGTAAAAAGGGGCGTGGCCTCAGACCACCTCTCTGCAACGCAGCTCTGTGGCGCTTACTGGAGGTACATGATGGGCTAGTTGGCCCCCAGGGACCCTCAGGATTGAAGAGGACTTAATCCCCCAATTTACAACGCACCAGGGGGCGCGTTAGCACACTTGTTATGTCAGGCCCCATCCCCTCCCTGCACCACTGTGCAAACGCGCCCCCTAGCGCATTGTAAGTTGGGGGATTAAGTCCCCTTGAATCCTGAGGGTCCCTGGGGGCCAACTAGCCCACCAGGTGCCTCCAGTAAGCGCCACAGAGCTGCGTTGCAGAGAGGTGTAAAAAGGGGCGTGGCCTCAGACCACCTCTCTGCAACGCAGCTCTGTGGCACTTACTGGAGGTACCTGGTGGGCTAGTTGGCCCCCAGGGACCCTCAGGATTGAAGGGGACTTAATCCCCCAATTTACAATGTGCCAGGGGGCGCGTTTGCACACTTGCTATGTCAGGCCCTGCCCCCTCCCTGCACCACTGTGCAAATGCGCCCCCTGGCACGTTGTAAATTGGGGGATTAATTCCCCTTGAGTCCTGAGGGTCCTTGGGGGCCAACTAGCCCACCAGGTACCTCCAGTAAGCGCCACAGAACTGCATTGCAGAGAAGTGTAAAAAGGGGCGTGGCCTCGGAACACCTCTCTGCAACGCAGCTCTGTGGCGCATACTGGAGGTACCTGGTTGGCTAGTTGGCTCCCAGGGACCCTCAGTATTCAAGGGAATTAATTCCCCAACTTACACGCGCCAGGGGCGCGTTTGCTGAGTGCTGCAGGGAGGGGCGAGCCCTCCGGCGCGATGCCGGCTTTTTTTTTTTCAAGGGGGCTGTGTGGCCTCCCTTCTTTTACATTATTTGGGGCCCTGGGGACCCCATCCCCCAGGGCCTGCTCTTTTTTTTTACATTTAAAAAAAAAAAAAATGGGAAGGGGGCCCGCGGCCCCCCTCCCGAGGCCAATTTCGGCCCCGGGGACCCCATTCCCCGGGGCATGGCCACATTTTTTTTGTTTGTTTTCTATTTTTTAAGGAGGGGGGCTGCGTGGCCCCCCTCCTTAGGCCTCTATTGGCCCCGGGGACCCTATCCCCCGGGGCTGTGCCTCTTTTTTTTTTTTAATATTGAAGGGGGGCCGCGTGGTCCCCCTCCTGGGCCACTTCTGGCCCCGGGGACCCCATCCCCCGGGGCCGGCCCTTTGTGTTGGGGACCGTGGGGGGAGCCCCAATGCCCCTACGGTCCCGCCGGCTGCCCGCCTCATGCGGGAGCCGGCATTGCTTTTGAGCAAGGGGAGCTGCTGACATGCAATCCTGCTTTGCTTCATTGTAGCGAGAGCAGGTTTTCCTCTCTCTCTGTCAGTCAGTCAGTATCTCTCTCTCAGTCAGTCAGTATCTATCTCCATCAGTCAGTATCTCTCTCCGTCAGTCAGTATCTCTCTCCGTCAGTCAGTATCTCTCTCCGTCAGTCAGTCAGTCTCTCTCTGTCAGTCAGTCTCTCTCTGTCAGTCAGTCTCTCTCAGTCAGTCAGTCTCTCTCTCCGTCAGTCAGTCAGTCTCTCTCTGTCAGTCTCTCTCTCAGTCAGTCAGTCAGTCTCTCGGAGTCAGCCAGTCTCTCTCTCTCTCAGCCAGTCTCTCTCTCTCTCAGTCAGTCTCTCTCAGTCAGTCTCTCTCAGTCAGTCTCTCTCACTCAGTCTCTCTCTCAGTCAGTCTCTCTCTCACTCAGTCAGTCTCTCTCTGTCAGTCAGTCTCTGTCAGTCAGTCAGTCTCTCTCAGTCAGTCTCTCAGTCAGTCTCTCTCTCTGTCAATCAGTCTCTCTCTGTCAGTCAGTCTCTCTCTGTCAGTCAGTCTCTCTCTCAGTCAGTCTTTCTCTCAGTCAGTCTCTCTGTCAATCAGTCTCTCTGTCAATCAGTCTCTCTCTCAGTCAGTCACTCTCTCAGTCAGTCTCTCTCAGTCAGTCAGTCTCTCTCAGTCAGTCAGTCTCTCTCAGTCAGTCTCTCTGTCAGTCAGTCTCTCTCAGTCAGTCTCTCTCAGTCAGTCTCTCTGTCAGTCAGTCTCTCTCAGTCAGTCAGTCTCAGTCAGTCAGTCTCTCTCTGTCAGTGTCTCTCTGTCAGTCTCTCTGTCAGTCAGTCAGTCTCTCTGTCAGTCAGTCAGTCTCTCTCTGTCAGTGTCTCTCTGTCAGTCAGTCTCTCTCTCTGTCAGTCAGTCTCTCTCTCAGTCAGTCTCTCGGTCAGTCAGTCTCTCTCTCTGTCAGTCAGTCTCTCTCTCTGTCAGTCAGTCTCTCTCTCTGTCAGTCAGTCTCTCTGTCAGTCAGCCTCTCTCTCTGTCAGTCAGCCTCTCTCTCTGTCAGTCAGTCTCTCTCTCTGTCAGTCAGCCTCTCTCTCTGTCAGTCAGCCTCTCTCTCTGTCAGTCAGCCTCTCTCTCTGTCAGTCAGCCTCTCTCTCAGTCAGCCAGTCTCTCTCTCAGTCAGCCAGTCTCTCTCAGTCAGCCAGTCTCTCTCAGTCAGCCAGTCTCTCTCAGTCAGCCAGTCTCTCTCAGTCAGCCAGTCTCTCTCAGTCAGTCAGACACTCTCAGTCAGTCAGACACTCTCAGTCAGTCAGACACTCTCAGTCAGTCAGACACTCTCAGTCAGTCAGACACTCTCTCTCTCTCTGTCAGTCTCTCTCTGTCAGTCAGTCTCTCTGTCAGTCTCTCTCTCTGTCAGTCTCTCTCTCTCTGTCAGTCTCTCTCTCTCTGTCAGTCTCTCTCTCTGTCAGTCTCTCTGATAGTCAGTCTCTCTCAGTCAGTCTCTCTCAGTCAGTCTCTCTCTCTCTCTCAGTCAGTCAGACTCTCTCAGTCAGTCAGACACTCTCTCTCTGTCAGTCTCTCAGTCATTCTCTCTCTGTCAGTCTCTCTGATAGTCAGTCTCTCTCAGTCAGTCAGACTCTCTGTCAGTCAGACACTCTCTCTCTCTCTCAGTCAGCCTCTCTCAGCCAGTCTCTCTCAGTCTCTCTCTCTGTCAGTCTCGCTGTCAGTCAGTCTCTGTCAGTCAGTCTCTCTGTCAGTCAGTCTCTCTCTCTGTCAGTCTCTCGCTCTCTCTGTCAGTCAGTCAGTCTCTGTCAGTCAGTCTCTCTCGCTGTCAGTCTCTCTCGCTGTCAGTCAGTCACTCTCAGTCAGTCTCTCTCAGTCTCTCTCTCTGTCAGTCTCTCTGTCAGTCAGTCTGTCAGTCAGTCAGTCTCTCTCAGTCAGTCAGTCTCCCTCTCAGTCAGTCTCCCTCTCAGTCAGTCTCTCTCTCAGTCAGTCTCTCTCAGTCAGTCTCTCTCTCTGTCAGTCAGTCAGTCTCTCTCAGCCAGTCTCTCTCAGTCAGTCAGTCTCTCTCAGTCAGTCAGTCTCTCTGTCAGTCTCTCTCTGTCAGTCAGTCTCTCTCTCTGTCAGTCAGTCTCTCTCTGTCAGCCAGTCTCTCTCTCAGTCAGTCAGTCAGTCTCTCTCAGTCAGTCAGTCTCTCTCTCAGTCAGTCAGTCTCTCTCTGTCAGTCAGTCTCTCTGTCAGTCAGTCAGTCTCTCTGAGTCAGTCAGTCTCTCTGAGTCAGTCTCTCTCAGTCAGTCAATCTCTCTCATTCAGTCAGTCTCTCTCTCAGTCAGTCAGTCTCTCTCTCAGTCAGTCTCTTTCTCAGTCAGTCAGTCTCTCTCTCAGTCAGTCTCTCTCTCTCTCTGTCAATCAGTGTCTCTCTCTCTCTCTGTCAGTCTCAGTCAGTCTCTCTCAGTCAGTCAGTCTCAGTCAGTAAGTCTCTCTGTCAGTCAGTCTGTCAGTCAGTCAGTCTCTCTCAGTCAGTCAGTCTCCCTCTCAGTCAGTCAGTCTCTCTCTCTGTCAGTCAGTCAGTCTCTCTCTCTGTCAGTCACTCAGTCAGTCTCTCTTAGTCAGTCTCTCTCTCAGTCAGTCTCTCTCAGTCACTCTCTCAGTCAGTCACTCTCTCAGTCAGTCAGTTTCTCAGTCAGTCAGTCTCTCAGTCAGTCAGTCTCTCTGTCAGTCTCTGTCTCTCTGTCATTCAGTCTCTCTCTCTCTCTTTCAGTCTCTGTCTCTCTGTCAGTCTCTCTCCGTCAGTCTCTCTCTCAGTCAGTCTCTCAGTCAGTCTCTCAGTCAGTCTCTCTGTTAGTCAGTCTCTCTGTTAGTCAGTCTCTCTGTTAGTCAGTCTCTCTCTGTCGTTCAGTCTCTCTCTCTCAGTCAGTCTCTCTCAGTCAGTCAGCCTCTCTCAGTCAGTCAGTCTCTCTCAGTCAGTCAGCCTCTCTCAGTCAGTCAGTCTCTCTCAGTCAGTCAGTCTCTCTCAGTCAGTCAGTCTCTCTCAGTCGGTCAGTCTCAGTCAGTCTCTCTCTACCTCAGTCAGTCTCTCTCTGTTTGTCAGTCTCTCTCTGTTTGTCAGTCTCTCTCTGTTTGTCAGTCTCTCTCAGACAGTCTCTCTCTCTCAGTCAGTCTCTCTCTCTCAGTCAGTCTCTCTCTCTCAGTCAGTCTCTCTCTCTCAGTCAGTCTCTCTCAGTCAGTCAGCCTCTCTTAGTCAGTCAGCCTCTCTCAGTCAGTCAGCCTCTCTCAGTCAGTCACTCTCTGTCAGTCTCTCTCTTAGTCTCTCTCTCAGTCAGTCAGTCTCTCTCTGTCAGTAAGTCTCTCTCTGTCAGTCTCTCTCTACCTCAGTCAGTCTCTCTCGGTTTGTCAGTCTCTCTCAGTCAGTCAGTCTCTCAGTCAGTCAGTCTCTCAGTCAGTCAGTCTCTCTCAGTCAGTCACTCTCAGTCAGTCACTCTCTGTCAGTCTCTCTCTTAGTCTCTCTCTCAGTCAGTCAGTCTCTCTCTCTGTCAGTCAGTCTCTCTCAGTCAGTCTCTCTCTACCTCAGTCAGTCTCTCTCGGTTTGTCAGTCTCTCTCTGTCAGTCAGACTCTCTCTGTCAGTCAGACTCTCTCTGTCAGTTAGTCTCTCAGTCAGTCAGTCTCTCAGTCAGTCAGTCTCTCAGTTAGTCAGTCTCTCAGTCAGTCAGTCTCTCAGTCAGTCTCTCAGTCAGTCTCTCAGTCAGTCTCTCAGTCAGTCTCTCAGTCAGTCAGTCTCTCAGTCAGTCTCTCAGTCAGTCTCTCAGTCAGTCAGTCTCTGTCAGTCAGTCTCTATCTCAGTCAGTCTCTATCTCAGTCAGTCTCTCTCTCTCAGTCAGTCTCTCTCTCTCAGTCAGTCTCTCTCTCTCAGTTTGTCTCTCTCTCTGTCAGTCAGTCTCTCTCTCAGTCAGTCAGTCTCTCTCTCAGTCAGTCAGTCTCTCTCTCAGTCAGTCAGTCTCTCTCAGTCAGTCAGTCTCTCTCTCAGTCAGTCAGTCTCTCTCTCAGTCAGTCAGTCTCTCTCAGTTAGTCAGTCTCTCTCTCAGTTAGTCAGTCTCTCTCTCAGTTAGTCAGTCTCTCTCTCTCTCTCTACACCATACCTTAGAAACATTGCCAATATCTCTGGCTAAACACTTATAAGGTCACAACGGCGAGACCTATTGGCGATGCCAATGCTTGTTTTTTATTTTTCTTCCAGATTCGCGCACCCAGCGCGAATTCGGACGTTTCTTAAAATGCTTTTGGGCTGGGTGTCCTTGTGGGACCCCTGAGCAGGCCTAGGGGGTCAGGGTGTTCCTACCCTGCCCCCTTTTCTTGTTTTTCATCTTTGTTTAACTATTTTCTTATGACTCTGGTTCAACCTAGTCCCAAGATAGCTGCCAGCATTTCCTGGATGAAGTGCTGACAGCCAATCAGATTTCACGAGGACATGTGTGGTTAGGCTCCGCCCAGATATCGATATTTCTTTTTCCTTTAATATTTCAAAAACTACTGAACGGATTTACACCATTTAACAAAAAGGACTCTTTCTGAACCAAGACCTACCTTTTTGCCAAATTTGGTGTAATTCCGTTCAGCGGTTCGGGCTGTAGCTTTGTCTAAAGTTTCCTATGGAAAATAACATGGGGAAAACGTGTTTTGGGACCCCCCTTTTTTCTTGGCCCCCCGCTTGGCGAATCACCCCGAAACTTTCAAGACAGGAGCTGACCGGAGCTGATCGCTAGTTTTGAAAATTTCGCAAAGATTCGTCAACCAGCGCCAAAGTTATTGGGAAAACCAAAAATGCTTTTCCTATGGAAACTAGGTCCTAACTAGAACTACCTACTGGCGACCGCCAGTTTCATATTTCACTATACTAATTCAACACTAATCCTTTATGGGTTCTGGAGTAGCGTGCTACTCGCCGAAAAAGCACTTCGACACCTCGTCAGGGGTAGTAAGCGCTATATAAATTCAAATACAATACAATACAGCGAATAGAGAGTGGCGGCCCGCATCCCGCCCCCCATCTGCCTCACAGATACAGTGTGCACCCCACTCCGATTAAACTCTGCAGCGACCCCTACCGCAGCATCCAGGCTTTGGGGAGCAGTGAGTGATGACAGTACCGCCGTTGTAAATACGACAAAGGGGGCTCTCTGCATACACAGCGCTGTGTATTGTTTATACTTCAAGAGGATTGTAACAGAGAGGGCTGTAACAAAGGCAGCTGCTAATTGGCCGGAATCAATGCACCGCGAGAAGGGAAGCTGCCACGAAAAAACTTTTACAATAGGGTCTCTGTTTACACCAGTTCTGTGAATTAATAGATAAGGTTAGGTGTCGCTTGCTCTCAGCTTTGAAAATGCACCATCCATGTAATATGGCGAACACGGTGTATACACCTCAGCACAAAGGCTGGAGTAAGGGGCTGGCCCAGGACAGCTGGCCTTCAGAAAACTCGACCTGCGGGGACTCACTCCCCTTCACGCTTCCGCCGGCGCCACAGCCCGCGGACAGCCTCGGCAGAAGAAAAGCGGATATAGCAGCGGGTGAGCGCGGCTGCTGGTGCGGGCCTGTGACAGCGCCGCCGTCAGGGGGGACCCTAACCATTAAATGGTTCTGACGGAGGCAGGATGATATGACATCCAGCCGGTATTTCCTTCGCCAGACTCGCCGCGGGCTCCAATTATGGCGCGCAGAAGAAGATGGAAGAGGGCGCGCGCCGATGAGACGGAGGCCGCTCGGAGCCAGGGTTACCGGAGATGTGGGAACAGAGACTAATCATCGCGGGGATCAGACGCCGTGATGGCGCAGAGCCGGCGATCTGTGGCCTAGTTTAGTGGCGGAGACAGAGTGTCACGAGTCGTAATGAAGCAGAGCGCATCAATTCAGGTATATGGAGCAGAGCGGGGGTGACAGCAGCAGGCTCAGCGGGGGGATCTGACGCTCCGAGGAAACCGTGTCCAAGGGCACACGAGCAGCGGCTGCAGCCGGGAGCTGCGCATATGAGGAGGCGCAGGATTAGGGCTTCACTTGTGGGCCTAAGGCTCCCGGGAGGAACCGGTGCAAGGCGAATCTGATAAGTACAAATCTATAAAGGCATTAGGAGGCGCAGAGGGCAGATGACAGCTCACCAGCGGCCTCATCTGTAGGACTTCACAAGAGCCGCTAATAAAGAAGCTCTGATTACCGTCTACACGCCTAGGGGGGCCTTGTGAGGACTTGGGGTTGATGGAGACTTGTTCATTGCGTACATCTGTTTCATAACATAGCCACATACAACATGCTTCAGCAACCTTGGAGTACATGGACCACTGACGGCCCGAAAAATGCAACTGGCCTTGGATCAGCCTCTGAAACAGATTGAGTGACGGACCGCTGGCCATCAAGGAGAGAGCTGGCTTCATGGTCGCACTGTGCAACCCCCAAAGTTGGCAGTTCTAAATCAAGCTCTGACCTTTGCTTTTTACCTTCCTCTGTCTGCTAACCTGAATACCAATTTGGGGGGGCGGAGCGCATCATAACATACTTTTAGCATGGAGACCGCCGGAGAATGTTCAAGTAGAGTTACAGCACTACCCATGGTAAAGCGGGAGGCACCTAGGGATGCTTCAGCCAATAAAGAGAAGTCTGAAGGCTGGGCAAGTATTATCAGGCATTAGACAGGGATAATATCACAGTGGAAAAATAACAGGAAAGTCGGCAGGGCGCATCAGCGGCAGCTGTGAAGGCTGCCTTAATTTGTGTGCCAACTGCATTACCGCCGCCGCAGGGGTACCAGAGAGCTCCGTGTCACAAGAATGCAGCTTTTTCAGAATTCCCTTTACAAATCAGTATTTACAGGTGTGATGGTCTAATGAATTCAAGGAAAGCAACTCTAGACTGCAAGTCCCAGAATGTACTGAAGTTGTAAATGAAAGTCTAGGGCTGGAATCGAGGAGGGGAATGATGTTTTCATGACATGGAGTCAAATAGTAGCTCTTTATATCCTCCACCTCTGCACTGCTCCCTCTCTGGGCGGCAGAGGAGCAGTTACTGCCCTTTGCAATCTTCAATCTGAGACAAGCTCCCTGCAAGGAACCTGACATGTCTGAGGTATGCTCCTCTAGGAATACTAAATGCAAACATTATTTTTATTTGTGTCACATGCAACCATAGCATAGAAGAAACTGCATAAAGTACCATTTACCATGTAGTTTACTGATAGCAAGAACAAAACAAAAAAAAATCAGCACTCGTATTTTGAGTATTGTTGGTACGGAAACGGTCCCTGGCTTGGCTCTGGAGAGTGCACACCCCTGCCTTTAGTTTCCGATAGCCAGTTTCTGCTGGTTTTTGATTTTTTCTACTCGGCCCATATAAAAATAAAGTGTGTTCCCTGAGTGCTCCCCTTGTCATGGAATGCGACCCAAACTGGGCTCTGTGTTCTGAAGGAGCACATCACGTGCTCCCTCCTTACTGCGTGAGACGGTCATCAGCTCACCAGCCTGGCTGCAGCAATCGATTATAGTGGCTGGACTGACTCTCGTGTCACCTGCCAGGGAGAGTTGCCCTTTGGCCTCTCCTATGTTTTTTAATTGGTCTGCCAGTTCCTCTCCATCCAGGTGGTGCATAGATGATGCATGGATATGCAACACAAGTACATTGGGTAAGCTGTGTAAGGAGTGTGCATGTTACATGTTGCCATGGTCACACAATCCTTTTTGTTTTCTTGCACTGTAGTGGTACCCAAGGCGAAAGGTAGGAGAGAGCCAGTCAGAAGGGGAATTTCAGAGCTTCTTCCCAGCTCATCTTAGGTCTTTCTTCGTTGGGCCAGATTCTAGGGTGTGCAGAACAGGAGACTGAGTGCCCCTTTGTATTTTAGGGAAAACCCTTGTTCCCTTCCTGCTTCATTGTTTCTTTCCCAGAAGTGTTACCCACAAGTGAAGACGTAGTTAAGTGGGAAAGCCTCTTCTTTTGTGCCTGTGCTTTGGGTCTCTCCTCACACGAGGCTCCAAGGTCTACCCCTCCTTCCTGCTGACACTGCAAGACAAAGACTAAGGCTGGATCTGTATGTTAGGGATATGCAAAGAGGCAGGAACTGCTTGAAACTGTTGTTCAAAAAAGATACAAATTCCAGTTGTGGAATTGTGTATTCCACAACTGGAGTTGTGGAATACACAAATAATATTTGCAAACTTGGTAAGTATGGGCCAGAAACTACCAGCTAGTGTGCCAGGAATTCTCTACAAGTATCTGATGCCTCACTGCACTGGAGATCAAAAAACTATTTTCTGTGCCAGGATTGGGGGTCACTGTCTGCCAACTCCCCTTCACCAGGTTCAGGGTCAAGAAGTTCTGCAATCTGCTGGAAGGAGCTGCTTTGGGCCTGCCTTGTAGAAAGGAGCGGACTGGCTGATGAGGAAGGGTGCGGGAGTCACCCTTGCATGAAGAAGGCGCAAGGAGCTGAGGTAGGAAAAGCTGGAAGCTGCCCACAACTCCGAAAGTAGTTGCCCTGCTAGGCTGTGGATGAAGCCTTGAGAGTAGACACCAGTGTCCCTGTAGAATGCAGAGACAGAAGCACCTTTCACTACAGGGAGCTCACAAAAACTGCAATTGTAGCTTTTTGTACCTTGTGAATTTCTTGCCGAAGAAAATGTGGCGGCTGTGACTACTTGGCACTCGGAAATCACGACCATATTCAGTGGTTGTACCTGAAGTACTGAAGCACTAGGAGAGTGATGCACCAGGTCAGGATTACCCTACATAGTCAGTGGTAACTGAAGGCTATACCACCTAATCACGAGTATGAACCGCGTCGCCTCTTTATTTTATTTGGGTTGTGGGTCCGAGTTTGGGTCCGAGACATATCCCACGAGTGAAGTACTAGACAGCAACCTCTTCAACACTAGTGTGGCACTGCACGGATTTGGCCAGCCAGAGTGCATGCACCAGAAGCGCAACCATAGCAACATCAGCTGGCCAGGAGCAGAGTCAGCACAATCCAGCTCCGTAGGCTGCCTGAGGGAACGATGTTGCCTCTGCCTCCCGCCATTACTCACAGACTGAGCCTGCTAATAGAGCAAAGACTGAAAGGTACTCGGCAAAAGCGAGGCACCCGGAGAGAACAACCATTTAGGGACTATACAAGCTCTACCTAACCGAGATCTATTGCAATGGTTAGTGTGCTCATGGGAGTAATAAAATAACATTACCCACTAGTTCACTCAGGATGGCAAATGTCCTAATTTGCATTATGTAAGCATTTAATACCTGCCCCAAAGAGCAAGCCTAGGCTGCCTCCACACTCTCAGTAATTGTTACCTTTTGAACTATGTGCCCTCTGAAGTGCCCTCTGATAATTATTTACAGTACTGCGTTGCGTGTCAGAGTTCTGGGCCCTTGTTTATTGAATGATACTGGGCGTTTCAGAGTTCTGGGTTTCTGCCTTACACCAGCTCTCTGAGTAAACCTTGGACAGCTCGAATTTACTACCCTGAGGGTCCAGTACTAAAGGGATGCTCTTGGGGCTTAGTTTTGGGTTCACCAAGAAGATAAAGCCCAGTGAAATCAGTGGTTAAAGACTCACAATTGTTACACTTGCAGCCCAGTAACTCCTGCCTGCACCGAGACTCCCGAAAAAGTTAACACGCTTATGTAGAGAAAACACTAACTTTGCTGACTGCTGAAAAAGGAAATGGAACAAAATAATACGAACCTTTAATAAATACATTTGGCTAAACGCCGCCTCGGCAGAAATTAGCACCATTGTGTGGGGTTATATATTCCAGTACCAAACATGTAGCACCTAACCAGATAGTTGTAAGTAGACTGGTCTATAAAGATATCCAGAGATGTTTAGATAGCCAGTGAATAGCCAATAGTGTGTTAGCACTCTGTCGTGTGTGCCAGGGTGAGCCACCTCTGCAGATCGGTGGCACCATGGAACTCTGCGATGGAAAGTTAGAAACAGGAAAACTCTCCTCTGGTCCCCGAACATGATAGACACATGTGCTTACCTTGGCCTAGTATTGTAGTTTAACACTTCATACCCTTGACAAGGTGTCTGGCACTTTGGGTGGGCAGGAAGCATGCTAATCAGTAGGGTGAGCTTGGTTGGAAGGATGTGGGTTTGCAGTATGGCCTATTTAGGAAGTATTTTGATGTTAGGTAATGAATGCAATGAGTGTACTGGATGGATGGTTTTTCTGGCCCACAGTAAGAGGGGTGAGATTTTTTTCAGTAAACTCCCACATCCCCTTCCTCCTCCGGCATCTAGTAATAATCCGGCCACATGAGAAGACCCCCTGCGAGAAGCTGAAAAAACAAAAATTGTACAGAAAAGAAAATGTTATTGTATATATTCCAAGCAGATGGAAAGAACAGATGCTCCATGCACTTCCCAGCATGGAACCAGTGCATTTAGGCCAGGGGCCAGGCAACAGTGAGAGCACATTTGATGAGCCGGGGTGCTTCCAGCCCAGCAAACTTCCAGGGCCGTGGCAGTTTCCAGCTTCAGCCTTCTGTGCGGTTCGCCATTGTGGGGCAGGGGGATGAATGCATAAGTACGTTTGTAACCCCCCCCCCCCCCGTTAAAGGCACTTCAGTCTCTTTGTGCCTGAGTTCTGCTCCCCTGCAGATTACTGCCCCCGGTCACAGCATACAGCTACTACCAGGAGTCCTCTTTCATCTCTCACCCATCTCTTGTTTCAGCAGGAGGGAAGATTTGATCCTGTTTTTGGGTTTGGGCATGTCCCTGAATTTGTTAGAAAGGAACTTATCAGTTGTATTGTTAAACTGAAGTTTGGCGGAGAATACTCATGGCTGGGATGACTCAACCAGATTATCAGTGTATATCAGACGAGATCAAATGTTTAATTTGATTTAATGTTTCCCCCAGATGTCCTGTAGAGGGTTATTTGGGACTAAATGGGTGCTTGCTTCTGCAGCTGGATTGATGCTCTGCAGGGTGCACCACTTGCAGACTAAGGGGTGGCAGGATGGGTCTGGGCCAGTGGTCCTAAATGTGGTCTGGTTGTCCAGGACGATCTGCAGACCAAAAGCTTGAGGATGTTATTGGTGCACACTCAGGCATAGGTATTAAACGTAAGAAAAATAGTGCACTGTCCCACAAGGGGGAGCAAAGGTATTAAAGTTAAATGTTTGAGAACAAAAATGACCCCCTGCTAAAGTTAGAAGCTCCCAAGACAGGGCAAATATATTGTACAGAAAAACCTAAGGTAGCTCATATTTACTAGTAAGTATCATAGTATACCATGAGCCAAGCAAAATGATAAATCTTTATCATTACTTTTTTATTATCAAAAACATTTTTTGATTTTAAAATCACAGATCGAAAAAACAAGTCATAGATGACTCATAGGGATGAAATCCTTTCTATGTGTATGGTTGCTGCCAACGGGGAAGAAGCAGACATGTTGCTGGATATATCCGGCCGCACCAGATCATAAAGATTTTCAGTCCTTTACAAATCATTATGAATATTTCATTTGGGACATCTGATACAGTACTGGTGTAACAAGGAAAAGGAATACATTCAGTCGTCTATACCAGAATTGATATATTTCAAGTGACCCCGTTTTTACTTTGTACGGACACACATGCCGTGTGTCCACAGAACCATCCATTCTATTTGGAATAATTACAAAACTACCATAAGGGTTTTTCCGACCTTTTGGATCAACATTCCTTGCCCCAGTATATTTTGATTACATCCGCGGCGTTCCTGATGAAGGCGTTTCTATACTATTCTACCATGAATTAGCCACGTTTTAAGCCTTTATATTGTTTTCTACTTTATTGTTTGCGATTGTAATAAAAAAAAGAAAAAAAAATTTAACTGGTTTTTGACATATTGACAAGATGAAGATGTATGATGACCTAGTTTACACATAGAAAGGATTTCATCCCTATGAGTCATCTATGATAAAAAAATGTATATAATAAAAAAAGTAATGATAAAGATTTATTATTTTGCTTGGCTCATGATATACTATGATACTTACTAGTAAATATGGGCTGCCTAAGGGTTTTTTGTACAATATTAAAGTTAAATGTATCCACCTTCTGGTGTAGCGGTACACAAAGATTTTTTTTATGTAGGCACAAAAATGTAATTTTTCCAAAATATAATGGATGTGCAGTGGTTGTGATGAGACTAGTTATGGTACCCTTGTGGTGCATGAACAATGTTACACCATATGTCTCAATTTTGTTACAAATGCATCAGGTTTGATATGTTTTCCTTCCTACACAGGACGTTTTCCCATAAAACTCAAATGATCTCTGTGTTCTTTCTGTGCTGGAGTCACCTCTATTTGCCAAACCCTGGATCTAAGAAAGGGAGATACTGAAGACCTTGCCTGTGGGTAATGTATCTTCAACACCCACATTCAAGATCTTTGAGGGAATGTATCATAAGACAACATACATCACAGTTCTGAATAAAAAAAATAAAAATCATAGTGTGTTGAGGTTAAAGGTGAACAGGAATAATGAATGAATGAATGAATATAAAACTTGTAAAGCGCGAACTAAGCCCAAGGGCGTCAAGGCGCTATAAGCGGACCTAAGGATGCAGACAGAAAAACATGCTCATACCGAGGTCTGAGAGAAAAAAAGAAGCAACTGTTTCATCAGGATGCACAACACCCCATATTTTGCGTCCATTTTTTTATTTTCCTCTTTTTAACACAGATACACTTGTTTTTAGACATTATCTTTGTATTTCTTCAAGAAGTAGCTTGTGTGCTTTACTCATATATCTGTCCTACATAAATTTTATCTGTGGAGTGGTTTTAGAAATGGGGATCTCTAGTTGGCAGAGGTAAGTACCTTTGTCCAAGTAGGGACCCTTCTTCCTAGTCAGGATAAGGGAGTTACACTCCTAAAATAACCCCTGCTCACCCCCTTGGTAGCTTGACACGAGCAGTCAGGCTTATCTCAGAGGCAGCGTGTAAAGCATTTGCACATAACCAACAGTAATACAGTAAAAACACTACAAAAGGACACCACACCAGTGTAGAAAAATATCCAATCTTTTTATATATCCAAAACAAGACCAAAACGATAAGAATCCAACATATAGTACTTAAAAATAAATACTTTGCAAGATATCCTCAAAATTGCAGAAATATCTCTAAAACACAGTTCTTACGAGTCGGTAGCTCCGTCCGGGGCTACCGCAATGCTGAAAACAACAGAATCTAACAGTTCCAGCCGACCGCGTCGGTACGGGCCAGCGAAAGCGTAGACAGACTTGTGAACAGTATCTTTCTCGTTGCGGCGGGCACGTTGGTGCGAGCCGGTCGTGGCAAACGTCACGGTTGCGTTGCAAAATGGAAGCCGTGCAGGGTGCGGTGCCCTCACGATGCGGTGCAGGCAGCGGCTTGGTGATGATCGTCCAGACGGCGTCGGTGAGACCAAGGCTTACGGTGCAGGGGGAGGTGGTGCTCGATGCGGTTCTGGCAGGTTGCGGTGCAAGCGACAGAGCCGGTTAGCGGGAGCTGGCATCGGTCGGCCCAGACGGCTGTGTGAGATGAGGTGGTGCGTCGTGAAACTTACGAGCGGTGCCCCCAGCCACGATGCGGCCACGGGTGTCGAAGTCAGCAGCGATGGCGTAGGTGGGACCAGGATGGTGAAGCGAAGCGAGGCGGTGCGGACGGCGGCACCCACAGGTCACGGTGCAAGCAGCGGCTCGGTGGCGGCGGTCATCATCGGTGAGACCAGGGTTGTGGTGCGAGATGCAGATGGTGCCCTCTGCAGTGCCGTCAGGACAGAGAGCCGGTGACGGAGTCGGTTGCGTTTCCCTTCTCTGTGGCAACTGAAACAGCGGTTCCCGAAGCAGTACCCAGAGGTTGGTGAAGTCTTTGCAGTCCCTGAGACTTCAGAACAGGAGGCAAGCTCTACTTCAAGCCCTTGGAGATACTCAGCACAAGTAAAGAAAGTTCAGTCCAGTCCTTTCACTGCCCAAGGCAGAAGCAGCAAATGCAGGCCAACCCAACAAAGGAACAACACAGCAAAGGGGCAGTACTCCTCCTGGGAGCTCTTCCAGCTCTTCTTCTTGGCAGGATCCTTGATTCCAGCGAGTTCTAAAGTTCTGGGCCCCAATATTTATACTCAAAATTCCTTTGTTCTCTCAAGCAGAGAGTGTCTGTGATTAGTCCAAAGCAGTTTGGTCCTCTCTGGCCCGGCTTCCTGGCAGTAGGTGGAGACAGCATTGTCCAAGGTAGACAGGGCCTATTCAGGTGCAAGGGAAATCTCCTCCCACCACTCTGAATGCAGCCCAGGTCTAGTCAGCCCACCCCGGACTCATTCAGGAAGGGCAGGACACACATCAACCTCCCCCTCCCCCCCGGTGGCCGTCTGAGAGAATGCACCTTCAGGAAGGGCAGGACACACATCAACCTCCCCCCCCCGGTGGCCGTCTGAGAGAATGCACCTCCCCAACCCCTGTCACTCGAAAGCCAGACAGTCAATACACAAACCAGCAGAGGCACATAGAATGGCTAAGCAAGAAAATACCTACTTTCTAAAAGTGGTATTTTCAAACACAGAACATAAAAATTATCTTTACTAAAAGATGCATTTTTACATTCTGAGTTTAGGCATACTAAACTTTACCTTCCTATCTTGTCCCAATGGAAAGTTATATTTATAAGATGTTATAAATATATTCCCATTCTACCCTATGGGACAGATAGCCTTTCCATAGTGAAAAACGAAATGCACTGTAACTACCAGGACATGTCACACACACGAGTACATGTTCTACCTTTAACATACATGGCACCCTGCCCACAGGGGTACATTGGGCCTACCTTAGGGGTGACATATGTAAGAAAAGGGAAGATGAGGGCCTGGCAAGTGGGTGCACTTGCCAAGTCGACATGGCAGTTACAAACTGCGCGCAAACTCTGCAGTGGCAGGTCTGAGTTACCTTTACTGGGCTACTTCTGTTAGTGACACAATCAGTGCTGCAAGTAGTAGCATTTGATATACAGGCCCTGGCACTCTCAGTGCACTTTACTAGGGACTTACCAGTAAATCAAATATGCCAATCATGGAAACACCAATCCATAACACAATTTACACAGAGAGCATATGCACTTTAGCACTGATCAGCAGTGGTAAAGTGCCCAGAGTTCTAAAACCAACAAAGACAGGTCAGGAGGAAGAAGCAAAAAGTTTGGAGATAACCCTGCAAAAAGGGACATTTCCAACAAGTGGGAACTGGAGATACATTGTCTGGCAACATTACAAACCTACCCAAAGTTATCAGTCATTTGCCACCAAGGTATGAGCTTCCCAGTAATAAGGATGAATGTCAGCCATTGCTAGGCCCGCTTCGTATGTGGAACAAGCGGTTTTATTGGAGGAGAATCTGGAGGGTTTGTTGGTCCAAAAGAATGTCCTTGCTTTAGTGGTGTTGACCGCAAACCATTGGCTGGGGATAAGGAAAGGGAGGTTTTGGAGAACATAAAGAAGGCAAGGAAGGACCATCATTTTATATAGGGCTACTCTACCCACTATGTAGAGTGACAATTTGGACCATCTGTCTAAGTCAGCCTGGATTGTGTTGGTAAGGGGACGGATGTTGAGCTTCCAGGCAAGATCGGGCTCCCAGGTCATATGAATTCCAAGATATTTGAAACTCAGGAGCCGGATCGGGAGGGCAAGGTGCCATGATTCGTCATTGTGGTCTCCTCTAAGAGGAATTAAGAGAGATTTGGGCCTCTAAGAGGAATTAAGAGAGATTTGGGCCAGTTCACCATCAACTCAAGGATAGAAATGATGTGGGGGTCCGGTTCCCGCCAGTCGAGCCAGGTAGGACATCATTGGTGTATAAGGCTATTCTGCCCTCCATCGCCACACCCCAGTGTAACCGTGCTACCTGGGTGTTGCACCGTATCCACACAGGCAATGATGCAATGGCCATGGCAAAGAGGAGACGGGACATGGGGCAGCCCTGCCTGGTGCCCCGGTGGATTGGGAATCTGGTAAAATAACCTATTTGAGGTGGCTATATGATAGAAGCACGCACGGCTAAACCACGCGTGCCTCTACAACGCGGCCTCAACAACTATTTCGTCTAAACAACGCATTCCTTTACCAAGCAATTTCATGGTAAAGGCATGACTGGTAAAGGGATATGCATGGTAAAGATCACACCACAGCCCTCCCGCCCTGAGCCCTAAAGCCCTGCTCTACGTACTAAAAACTACCCCACCCCAAAACTCGCCCATGAGCCCTTAAACTGCCACCAGCCCTGTAATCTGTCCCTTTCCCCCGCCCTGAGCCCTAAAACTCACCCCCACGTCCTTAAAACTTTTCCGACCCAGCCCCCCTGCCTTGACTCCTAAAACCGCCACATCCCTGAAACTTTTCCCTTCCCCCCCCCTGCCCTGAAACCTAAATCTCGGCCCCCAAGTCCTAAAAACTACCCCAGCACCCCACCTTGAGCCCTAAAAACTGACCCCCACCCCTGAAAACTACCCGACGCCCTCGCCCTGAGCCCTAAAACCCGGCCCCTGCCCTAAAAACAACCCCAACCCCCCCACTGAGCCCTAAAAACTGCCCCACCCCTAAAAACTAAAAAGCCCCAGCCCCACTTACCAGACCGCATTCCTGATCTTCCTCTACCGATCCTTCCTCTTCCTGTGTCCACCCATCCGCGCATCTAGACCACGCACTGCCTTATGCGTGGTTAAGGTAAGCGTGATTCCGCATTCGGGGAAACGGCACATGTGGCTCTGCCTGCGTTGTAAAGGCCGTTTTCCATTTGAGGTCAATAAGATCTGATGGCCGGAAGAAAGATTAAAAAAAATGTAAGACAGTGAGTTCTGAAGTTTTCCACCCTAATGCTACTGGAAAACAAAGTGTACTGTTCCATTCAGCATAGTCACAACGGTGGGACGTATGGATCTTTTCTGCTCTATTTGGTGCCTGGAACAAGTTGCTCACTCTTTAAAAGCTTTTGTTACACAGCATAACTGCTGCCATCTTGGTCAAAGCAGTAATTCCTCTTTGTCTGAAAGCTCTGGTATCGCTGTCTGGATGGTATTCTTATATGAAGTCTCTCAGTATGGCAAAAGCAAAACGTTTAGTAAAGTCTCGGAACCCCTTGTTTAAGCAGGCTTACTGGATAAAGGTTTATGGTACCCTAGCCAATGTGGGACTTCCTCTACAAAGGCTGTAACACTATGTTAAAGGCAGGACTTTTTATTTGGAGGCTTTGACACTGTTGTCAAGGTAGGACATAACACCTTCTTCAGAGTTTGGCAGACAGGGTACTCCACCAGACTCCTGGTTTGTCCACTTTATTTAGAGTCAGGGGAGCCATCATGTTTCTGCCAGCAGAGGTTACACAGGAGACTGACTCATGCGCAGTAGCCAGCTTGAACTTGTAAGATGCGCACAAGATAACCGTTAGATGTTGTCGTAAAAGGAATTGTCAGTTGCTTGTTGCTTGGAATCCAAGACCTCCGCTGATTACAGCTCAAGTAATTGCTGGCAGTCAATCTGGTGTGAGAATTAAATCGTAGTCTTCGCTTTTTTATCTTCCAAGTGTAGTGGTTATCTTCCTTTTTAGGTCAAGCCTAGCGTTGCAGCGCATGCGCTGCTCGCTTTGCGAGGCATGCGGTATTCAGTATAGCGTGGAAGCTTTGTGGAAGCTCCACCCACTCTCCGCCCATCTTTTTCATTGGCTTAGGTCCTAAATGCTGCCTTCCGATTGGTTTTAGGCTTGTTAGTCCTTCCTTATGACGAGCATGTCGTCATTAGTATCCTTCCATGGCTACTGGCCCCTTTACTCTGAACACTATTTTCTTCCCCCCCCCCCCCTCCCGCAGTCATTGACTTCTCGGGCCCCCCGCCCCCCTCCCTCGCACTCTCGTTCGTGCCTTGTCGCCCACCCGTACTCCCTCGCCCGCACTCACGTTTCCAATGCAATAGGTCTCGCGTAAATGCGAGTCCTATTACATTGCAAATGCTTCTGTGGGCTTTGATAGGTTCATACGTTGCTAGTCACCAATTGTTGTGGTGAATCTCCAAAGTAAACACAGACACAAATCCTGGAAAACAAGTTTATTTCCAATGAATGAGAAGCCCACAAGGTTACATGGAAGAGCGTTATTTCAGATGTGCCCAGCTCTAAAGCCCTGTAGAATTCCATTCAACAGGGACCTTCTATGGAAACTAAGTGCAGCAGAAAAATAAACACCTAAACAAGCCTATAATAAATAAAGTAATACTTTAATATTTACACGCATACAACAACACAGGGATATTTATTTTTCATTTTTCAAAAGCTAATTTCTGCTTTGAGCATGGTGCTGCACAGAAAAGTTCCAGTGCCTTTAGAGTTGCAGCTGTGGGTTCTTTGAAGGCAGAGAGATCTCAGCTAGGCAGTGCCTCCTTGCACATGATTGCATTGCTGCCTTCAGCACACTGTTTTCAGATTTTTCAGGTAGGTAGGTGTGCTTGCAACTCGATTTCAGAACATGTATGCAGGGATAATTTAAACTATTGCAGATTACAGTCTGTCAGGGCAGTAAAATACATTCCTGCACTGCAATTGTAGAGCGGAGCATAGCCCGCTAATCTTTGAATAAGCCCCGTAGTGTTTGGAGGGTGTGATATCTTTGACAATGTAAGACTTCCAATATCAAAGCAGTCATCTTCACCAAGATGGGATTTCAAAGGGGCTTGGCCAAGCCATCTAAGATGGCGGCTGCAAAGAACTTGAGCTCCGCGCTCGACTCCACCAAAATCCATAATAATCCGCTTGTAGCTGCCCTGCCTGCAATGGGGATAAGTGCGCAGACAACCACCTGGCTTCACGTTGCCACGGGGTCCTGGTTGTGGTGCTTCTCATCCGATGCTCACGCAATCTTGGACAGGGGTGCGACGGGCCTGGAGCTGGCTTGCCTGAGGGTGCAGATGAGGCGCTGATGGCAAGGGTGCGGCCCGCCAGATGCATACGGCCTGTGGAATACAGCAGCTGCAAGACTGGGCACCTGATGCCTGATCCCCAGTTTATGCCTTGACAGATACCTCCAGTTTTAGGAGTATGGTTGGGGGAGGAGGGGAGTTCTGGTGTTAAAAAAAAAAGGTTCCTGACTACACAGTTTAAGACCTGATTCACGCCCCACGGACATTTTCAATACAGCCCTGCATTTATCGAATCCTTTCCCCTAATGACTGATCAACACAATGGTGGGGCTAAAAATTCAGTAAGGATCCTGACATGAACAAATAATAATCTCCTTGATAAAATAAAGAGAGGGGCAGTCCTAAGAGCCGCCGGATGCAATAACCCTCGATGTAGTATTTATTTTTACAGGAAACTCACCTGGTGGGTACCAACTGTTCCTTTCTGACTGGGAGGGGGGTGGGGGGAGTTAGGTGTTTCACAGGTGTTCCACGCGGGATTTAACAGAGGTTCCTGCAACGTGGCAATTTTGCTTCTCAGGCACTTCCCCTTCCAAGTTACACAAATGTGGCACAACAAGTTAAGCAGGAACGTTGCTGGGCTCCTCTGGGGCAAACACTCTCCCTGATCAGCACCTATGCCCCCGCTGTCCTTAGACTTTAAGCTCCTTAGCAACCTCCTTCTGAGACTCCCTACCAGCCCCTGAGTACTGGGTGGGGACCTGAACGGGGTCGTCAACGTGTCACAAGATAAATCATCCCCTAAACCGAGTGGCCACTCCTGCCCTACACACCTAGCTACCTTCCTAAGACAAAGGGACAACATGGATGTGTGGTATCACCTGCATCCTCTGGAGAGGGCTTATATTACTCAGCAGCTCATAGAGCCTTCTTGCACCTTTTTGATGCCGAATGCCGAGTTCCATGTAGTGAAGAAGGCCCACATCCATATGCGTGGCCTGTCAGATCATTCCCCAATGGACCTTATGATATGGATGGAGCTGCAATAGGTCCGGCCGTCATGGTAATCCAATGAGCAGAGACCATGTACTGTCAGCCGTTGGCGGTTATATGTCCATCAACGGTGGATTGGTTACTTTACCGGGGATACTCTGGGAGGCATTCAAAGCCACCTTGCAGGGGGAACTATTCAGCCACTTGACAGGGTTGAAAAGATGAAAGCTGCGGGAGCTCAAGGATATGGGGATGCTCAACCTTGAGCAAGAGTCAGAGTATCACTTGACCTCTGACCTGGTCTTTCATTGCGATTTGCTTTACTCGCAGTTCATCCTACGCCAAACTTTGGTGAATGAGGACCGCACAGAGCCACATATACTGATGGGGAGATAAGAACTGGCTCTGCTCTAATACCTACAAGCACGTGCAGACTCCACATCTCCTAAACGACCAGGGGCTGGTTGTTTCCAAGAGAGCGTCCCAAAATGGACAGATGTGCAACCTTTTATATGGACCAGTACTCATAGGCTGCAGCACCGGAGCCTACTGATTTAATCTCCTTTCTAGCTAACCTCCCAGTCAAGCGATTGAGGGACGAAGATAAGACCTCTCTTGAGGCTCAGCTTACTGTTGACATGCTGGGGGGGAAGAGGGGTCCTGGCCAACCCAGAGTAATCGGGACCTCGGGTCCTCCAGATCCTGCACTGGTTCAGTGCTTTCACAGGTCTCAAAATCAACACAGCAAAGTCCTTGAAATATGCAATGGACCCATCCCACACCCCCACAATATGGGCGGGAGACATCCAAGCCCTACTGATGGTTTTAAATATCTGGGGGATTCTGTCTCAAAAGACCCTCAGAGAGCCAGACAGCCAACCAAACTAGACAGCATGTTCAAGGATGTCCAGTACTGGTCCACACTCCCTTTCATTGGTAGAACTGCAATTTTTAATATTGGTGACTTTTCCGTGCTTACTCTACCACCTACAGAACTTTCCATACCCTGTCCCCACCTCAATTTTCACAAGGATTAACGCCTTTTCCGAGGGGTTTTCTGTGAAATAACGTGATTCTACTAATCACATTGTGTAAATGCTTTAAATTCACATTTGATAGAGGCATTCCTACCCCAGACATGGTTTCATACTATAGAGTCTCCCAATCGTGCTCAAAGAATGGTGGTGTATTAGATTTGACAACCCGGCATATGCCTCTGAACTTTGTGCTCTACAGGGCACCCAGATCCCACACCTGTTGTACAGAGGTTCGACTGTGCTCCCTCTCCCCCGCCACAGAAAGTGGTGCTAAATGTCTGGAAAGCTGAGCTCATAGCTTTGGGGTGGGCAAAACAACTCATGTAAAAAACGCCTGCTTCAACAGGTGAGGGCACTGCAGGGATTGAGACAGTGGAATCTTACTGGGTGTCTACTTTGGGAGATGTGATGGTGGGGAAGACAAAGCCTTCAATGCAGTCAGTTTTACTGGTACTTACAACTTAGACACGCCCTTATGCCATACACGTCTAATCTCAACATGCTCAGGGAATGTAACCCTCTAGAAGCCAAGATCCTGCTTAAACCCCCTGGAGACCATACAATCTCCAAAATGTATAGCTCCTTAGTGAGCAACACCCCTAACTTCTCCCCAATACTGCGCGGGCATGGGAATGTGCCCTGGGTCTGCTTAAGGACGATGACTGGCGGGGGCACTGGGATCCCCACATGAGTGAGCGACAGCCACGAGACTCCGAGCAGTTCAGCTGAAATACCTACACTGCACCTATTTTACTAGAGAGTGGTTGTGGAAAATGGGGGCGATCATCTTGCCACACTGCCTCCGCTTCTCCGCCCAAAGGGGAGACTTTAAGCATACCATATGGCATTGAAGAGCCCTCAAGTCATTCTGGACCGGGGTTTTGACCTGTTTTGGGACAGTCCTGGGTTGGGCTCTTCCTAGGAACCCTAAACTGGCCCTACTTCATATCACGGCAGATATAGAGGGAGACAGTTATAAGAGAACATCGTTATGGCTTGGTGCTAGCTAAGCACGATATAGCACAGTCTTGGAGGTGTTTGGAGGGGCCACTCTTGGAGCGGGTGGAGAAGGGACATGGACCATAGTATGAGCCTTGCTCATGGCTCATACTACGCTCTTGGCTGTCCACACAAACATGGAAACATTTGGAGGGAATGGGGGCACTACAGAGGAATTCACACGGAGCCCAATGGGGGTGCGCTATGAGAACAGCAGTAGGGGGAAGGGAACTGAGTATGGTTGGCTTGGAGGAGCTTTGTGGGGGGGATTACCTTGCTGGGCCAGATTAATTAAGCTCGGCAGTCGTAGTTGTATGTTGTGCAGAAGAGCGTCAATGATGTCTGTAAACTGCATTGCCCACAGATGCTCGTCAGTAGCCCTTTGTGTTTTTCACTGTTATTCCATAAAACCAATAACGTTTCTTATTAAAAAAAAAAAGATGGGATTTCCTGTATGAAGGAGCTGACCTCTGGGCCAAGGCAGAACTCCCTGCAGGAATGTTCTGATATTGAGTTACAAGCAAACCTACCTGCCTGAAAAAGATTTCAATGTGGTGAAGGCAACAATGTTACCTTGGTCAATGTAGCACTTCCTGTAAAAAGATTATGAAATCTTGGGCAAGGAGAGATTTTCTGTAGGAAGGTTCAGAAATAGTGATCCCTGTAGGAAATCTGGTATGAAGAATATGAGCAGAAATACTCACAAAAAGACTTTATCAGCTACCCACTAGTCAGTCACATGCCAATAGGCATCTTTTTTAGCTGCACAATCTAAAGCATGCTGCCTTTTGTAAGTCTAAAAATGGAGGGCATTGTTCCAGGCGGACAGATGAGTGCTCCAGCAGTCTGGGTTTTGACAAATGCTTATGGCGTGCTGGCAAGAGGCTGCTATCAGGAATGTATGACGTTACAACGCATGCCATTACAACGCATGCCGTTACAACGCATACCTTTACCCCGACTTGCTGTCAGGGTGCGCTGGAAGTTGGAATAGTATAATTTACTATTCCAACTCCAGTGTGTGCAACAGTAGGGAAGGTGTTGGAGTTAACTCCAACACCTTCTACCCCCTGCAACAAGCCTTTCGCGTTGTAACGACATGCGTTGTAATGGCATGGCTTGTCACACTTACGTTGTAAAGGCTGTTTCCCGATGGGCTGCAGTGACCTTTTTCAGCATTTCTACTCACAATTTGTGTGTACAGGAAATCACAGATTGACCGAGTTAGCATCAGGCGTTGCTATGGTTACAACCTGACAAGCTCACTCAGGGACTAAAAAAAACATAAGTCTCACAGGAGTTCAAAGGTGGAGCACTTCTGCTAAACAGCAGAAATATCTGCTCTCCCTCCCGACTTGGATACGGTTTCTGCACGGCCAACCTTCGAATTAAGTAGACAACTGCATTGCCAGTCTTTAATTATGCAAGGGTTTTGTGAATGATTCAGGCTAATGCAATTCCTTCTCACTCTGTTCCCTCCAGTGGGAGTCAGCTTCTGAGACATCTTTCACAGGCGTGGAATCCTTAATGTTGATGAGTGGAGGCCCACTCCTCTGTGCTAATAGTTGCATCAGGTGACTGAAAGTGACTGAGGGGTACGGCAGGAACTAAAGACTACCCACGCACAACATCCATGAATCCAGGACTGCTTGCCTGAATTCCATATTTAAAGACAACGTCACATCGCGACATCTTGGTGGAAGTTCCAGCTGACCATGTGCAGGTTTTACTGTGTTCAATTACTGGTATGTGACTTTTGTACATCAATTGAACTGCCATGGAGGAAATGTGTCTTTAGATATCACTGTTGGTGTTGAATATTCTCCATTCATTTCAATCATTTTTCTTATTTAAACAATCCAGTCTCCAGGCACTTGTACACTGCAACATGATCCCGCGCTATTTTTAACTGCTGAAGTGGAATTTGCAGCTGGCGCGGCAAGGATGCCGAGAGATGCAGGCGGACTGTGCCAAAGTTTCTTCGTGTTGACAGAATCAGGGCAATTTTTGAAAAGCAAAGGAGGCGGTGTACCAAAAACTCACCGTGGGTGTAGTGCTCCCCCATTCCTTACCCTTGTTTGGCGTTAGTGTCACGCTCATTTGTTTGCTTCGTATTCAAGGGCTTGCCTTGCTCGTCCGGTGTTTGTCCCCATCCTGGAGCACAGCCCCTTTACCGTCCTTCCGAGTGGCTGATTCGCATTCTTCCACCGCTCAAATTTAGTGAACAACTTTTCTTTCAGGACCCTATGAAAATGAATGTTTTCCATTTCTCTCACTCGTGCTGTTGCCTCCGTAAACAGCCCCTCCCCCATCTGTGCGCTCTGTGTTGTTTCCACATCCGCCCTCCCAAACTCATCCTTTGCTTTCCCCCCACACCATTCCTGCTCCCTGGCCTCTCCCCAGATCCCCGGCGTTTGCTCCATCCAGCACCACCCCCTCCTCCCCACCCGCTCCTCCTCTGCTCCCCCGCCCATCTCTAGCATGTCTTATCTCTTATGTATGGGAAATGACTTGGGCGCCAGCAGCGGTCGCCCCATTGTGCCTTTTTTTTCCTCGGCAAAAAACATTGCTAAAGCAAATAGGTCATAAAGGGTTTTAAAATACTTGTACCAGCAAAAGTTGTGTATCAGCCCTGAGCACATTTTGTAGCAAAAAGTCAGTGCCTGCCAATGCTATCTAGAAGTCATCCGAACAATTTGCCATACAAACGGTTAGGATGTACTGCACAACTGCATGAAATCTAGCATGGCCTAGCCGTTTATACCATAAAAAGTCTTTCCCATTATCTTCGGAAAACACTCCTGCTGTATGGCCCTTTCCTAATCACTCAAGCCTCCATTCCTTTAATACACTTGTTGGCCACGAATGTGTTCCTTTCTCAGCTCAGTAATATCCTGCAGTGGTTTCCTCTGCCCACACACTCCAGTTCTATAATTGTAGAACGCCCCTGCTTCCACGGCAACGTGGAGGCTTCCAGGAGCCTCTCGCGCAGTGACAGGCCGCACGAGGCCGCGCAGAGCTGCTGAAGACAGGAGCGCTTCACTCTAGGAATCCGAGATTGATTTATAGGTAAATCGGGACATTTGCAGCTTCGCCTCTTGTCTAATATCCTTATTTCCCAAGAGGCCAGTCCGCCATTTGATTAGTATAAAGGTCATTTTAGTACCACTGCATCAAACAAAAAAAGTGATGAAAGTGGTATTTAGAACAAGCATTGACATAGCCAATAGGTCTCGCCTTTGGGACCTTATAAGTGTTTAGCTATGCAGCACATTAGCCTGGGCGCTGTGCAACCAGGGACTGAAGTGCTATACAATTTCTACACACTGGATTATGTAGTCTGATTCAGGAATACATGCTTGCCTCAGGAAACATTTGACACATTCGCCATTCTCACCACCAGTGTGATGGAGCAAGAACTCAGAATGAGACTTGCTGGTAAGCAATCCTCTCACAGTATTAATTAATTAAACTTTGTAATGTCTTTACTAATAAAAATGCATACACGAACATAGTATCCAAGTGAAGCTTGCCTATGTGTTTAACTAATAAGTAATGCTTGTCTAATCCAAAATGGCCGCTAAAGTGCGGGAATTCCTTTGCGCATGTGTCAACCATATCACGTGGTATGACGTCTTTCTTTGCTTGGGGGAAAAACTTTGCTTCTGCGCAGTGTGTGTTAAAATGGCTGCTTAATGTTCTCACATGCTAAAGCTTGCGCATTTGCTGCAATTAACACTGTGGTATTTTAACGCTATTAATGCGGGATAGATTTATAATTAAATGGGAATAGAGTAGAAATAGGGGGTATACAGTGAAGACATTTATTTGTGATTTTAATGTTTTCTTCTTCGACTTTTATTAGTTCGTAAAATGGGGCCTGGGTTAACGGAAGGGCAGCTTGAAGCCAAAGAGAAGTACGCATGCGCCCTGAAAAACAAGGCACAGCGATTAAGTCAACTTGGACGTCATCCAAGGCCGTGACCTGGTGGCCAACTCCACTACATCCGCGATGTTCTTGCAAAATGCAACATTTTGTATATGATGTGTATCAAACTTTGTCGTGAGACGGGTGGGAAATAAAGCAAATGTATTAATTGTGAGGGGCGGTATTTAATAACAATGGGCTTAAAGAAATTGAACTAAATTGACATGGTGTGAGGATCAACCCCCTGTCCCCGTCCAATCAGAAGTAGTGGGCCCGTAAATTTGAAACATTAATGGGAGGTCCTGGGTATAGAAGGGTATAATAGATATAGAATTAGCTAATTAGTTAGCTCAGAAGCTGAGAGAACAGATGAACAGATGCAGTAGCAGAGAACCTATGCTATTGCAGAACCGAGCAGACTGAACCGCTGTCCAGAGAGGTCCTGAGGTGGGGGCGGCGGATTCCATAGAAAAAAGACGCAGAAGATATCGAGGAGGAGCGAAGTGACAGAGAGGGAGCAGACGCAGGCGTCGTTGATAGAGAAGGTCACCTGTCCCGTTTGAACCTGGTCCGGAGGTCTTGATCTTCATCCTTTCTGGGACCCTTTGCCAACTCCTTGGCCAAGGGGTTTGGTTCTCACACTCTTAGGTAACTATAAGCGAAATCTTTAGCTGTACTGCTGTCTCTATCCTCTTCTCTCTGAGGGACCGTCATTGATTAATAAGTGATTATTTAGTATTACTTCATCCTTGATATACGATTAAGTATTATGTGGTTTTGTAATTTACTCTGCTAAATCTTTAGATAAACATTTTAAAACTTCCTGACTCATTCATTACAATTCATAAACTCTGAAATAATCACTGTCACTCATTTTAAACTTCCCAATTATCAAAGGGTCCATTGGTAAGTCATTACTCTTCAATCAGAAAAGTAATTGGTAGCAGGGATATTGATAAAGAGTACAACTGACACACCAGCGGAAATTGCTAGCGTAGTATGAATGAATGAGCCCAGGTGAGTATTCGGTGTATGAATGCTTGTTGCTAGTAACCCGCTGGATCAATTGCACTGCACTCTGAGATCTCACATGTACTACCAGCCCACTTCAGTCAGACAGGTCTCAGGCACCACTGTGCGCTGTACTTAGAGATGTCCTGCTTTCAGAAATGTCACAAGCACCCACAACCTGCCATAATGTGAAAAATCAGAAATCCCCTAAAAATGCCATGGTACCGCAAATGCCATAAGGAGACATGACAAGATGGCTGATGATTAAACGCCCTCTGCTGGCATCTGCTTTATGTGTTTGCGAAGCCTTGGGCAGTATGTAGGTCTCTTGTGTTACATGGCATGCACGGAATTCCCAGACAGTAGCCACTTGGATTGCATGCAAGCCGTGGGTAATAAGGTTACAAATATTTTCTGGCACATACGTTCACCTCCCTCCCCAAGCAAAAGCAATAGCCCTAAAACATGTAAAGATACACCATGTAAAAGGCTAATGAAGTCATAATTCAATAAGTTTTAAAAACATGAGTATCTTATATGCACACAGTGTCTGAATTGTAAAAGAAAAAAAAAACGTGCGCAGGCATTTTGTGTGCTAATAGTGAGGGTAAGGGCAGACTGTTTTAATGCAAATTAACTATGTGCTAATTACTAAAAATAAGATGCATTTGTATGGAGTAGAGGTTGCATGTGGTTACGTTATTAAGTACCTGCTTTGCTTTCGAACATCCCCCAAATGTAAACAGAGAAGTAGTCCTTAAAACATGCACCTGATAAGTAGCTTATCCCAGATGCAGCACTCGTTTGACGTGCTGTTAACAGGACAGTATCTGTATCTTTTTATTGTAACTTTGAGTTTGGTATAGGATCAGGGCTTAAAGTGGGCCGGGTCTCACTGGTGCTGAGTGTTGCAAAATATATATGTATATCCATTTAAATTCATATGTATGCACTCACACTAACATGAGGCCCAGAGCTCCAAAGGGCTTCCTATCTGACCTTGCCTGGACAAGCTTCCAGCAGCTATTCTAAATAAGCCTTAGAGGTCACTTTCCTAGTCCTGACGTCATCATAAGTTTCCTTATCTGGTTGTGCAAGTTGCTTACACAGTGCAGAGCCAGCCTTTTTGGTCTGCCTATATCCAGCTGTTTATAATTGGCATGGTGCAGATCTTGCACACCCCTGTTAGCCATATTTGGCTTGATGCCTTATTCTAGTTCTGCTGACATGGCATTTCTTAAATGTATATAGCACCCAGAAACCAGTCACTCTGGGAAGAAGCGGTCTGAGAGCCCCTAAGGCAGGAGACCTGACTTCTTCCTTGCTGATTAGCAATGATGCATGCTTTTGGTACCAATAAATATATTTCACTCTGTTTCTGAGCAAACCTGCTATGTCTGGTGAGTTTCATTCATTTGTTCCTGGGAGGGTGCCAGTATTTCCCCATCAGAATGGTGTCAGAAAGTGGGACATTGGAGGACTGTGATGTCACCAGTCGGTAAGTGAGCTGTAAGCTAAATAACTAACTTGCCTTGCTGCAAGTGACCTTTCAGTCTTTCAAATGCGTATTTAACACATAGTATTAATAAAAGGGGCATTAACTGGCATTTAAAATCAGGGGACTGTAGAGAATGTTTTAAAATATTCTCTATATCAATACACTAATTGATATGTGGCATACACTGCAGGAGAGCCTGGGTTAGAGAATTATTTATGTGTACCTACACATATAAGAAGTAGTGAAACAGGTGACTGATAAGTAACTAAGTTACTTTATGTCAATAAATTTTGACAAATGGCTAGACCCTTGGGGGGGTCTTACAAAATCCATTGCAGAAGACCCTGTGTTAGGATGGGGTATTGATTTTCCCCAGAAAAAGAAACCCTCCCAGAATATAGTGAGTGGAGCTTCTGATTTGCAGGTTGCACCGGAACACAGGGAAGTGAGTTTGAAATATGCGTAGTATGTCATGGATGAATTACTGCATTTAAATAGGGTATTGATCTTCAGTACTGGACCTCTATGTTTCCTTGAAATGTTTCTTTGATTTATATAAAAATGGAGCGCATTAGTGCATGAGAGAAGGAAATTGGTTTTATATGTGATGTCTCTGGCTGGTCCATAACTGTTGATTTTCCTCTTTTTAACTCATTCTATCCACTACCTAACAACTTTTCCTTTGTAGGAGACCTCTTGTATTTATCTTTCAGGTTGTAAGTGCACATTGTGAGTAAAAAGACCACATTTCATGAGAGTGGATCTCAGAAGAAAATCATGGTTAGCCCACTAGAAAATCGTGAAAAAACTGGCAGGAGGAAAACAAGTTCAAAACAAATAATCACCAGATAGCCCTGCAAATAAAGGTAAGAATATAAATTGTATAAAATATGTTAAGTAGCTGCGCGCTACTATGGAAAGTGTAGCTGCCCCATCACTGAGCACCGGCAGTTTTTTAAAGGGAGCCTCGAAACGGGTCTCTATAGGGCTCTGTTTTGTGCCCTGGCACAGGCGGTCCGTTTTTTCCGGACTGCAGTGACAGCAGGCACATCGATGTGCGCTGCTCACACTGCTCACTTCTCACTAGTGTGCGCATGCTCACACTGCTCACTTTTCACTAGTGGAGAAGTTACGGCATGACGTCATGCCAGGTGAGCGTTGTAGGGGAAGGGAAATCCTTTAAAGAGAGTCATTTTCTCTCTGGATTTCCCTTCTCTTTTTGAAACTCAGGAGCAGCAACATAGTCATGGTGTCACCAGGGCTTTAAGTGGAAGCTTTTTCAATATTAGATACAAGTCATAGTTGCTGCTTATTTAACTTATGCAAATAACAACCATTGACAAAGCCAATAGTCCGGACTTGTTGTAGGTATGATGTTAGTACTTGTTGTATCCTATATCTGGGTGCAATGACAGAAACAGCAAAATACAAGTCGGGCGGCACACTATGTTAAGCACAAATTTTTAGCTTACGTGTTTTAAGCCACGCCCTTAATTACATTGGCCACACCCCTTTGAGAGACCCCCCCAGTTTTTTAATCCCACTTAAAGCCCTGTATAGGATTGGGTGCGCTTGAAAAAGTGCACATTTGCTTTGTGTATTGCTTCTTATGCGGCATATTAAGGAGAGTGTGCTTGTGACTTTGTTGCTGTGTATTTATATTGTAATTGTCTCATTCGGTGAAAAGAGACAGGCTGCCAGCATGCAAGCTGTTTGGTAAGCGCTGGTACCTTATTGTTTAGGCAGTGAAAAGGGAGCGACAAGGAGGGAGGGGTAACTGAGGAGAACTGAATGGTCTCTGGTTAAGAACTGAAAGCAGAGGCATAGCTATAAATTGCTGTCGCTCTTCCACACAACATATGGGCTTTGTTTGAATGCAGAGAAGTGTAAATGGCTTCAGAGAGCGTGTATAGTAGCAAGTGTATCAACACAGCTACACAGTTTTAATAAAGAAAAACGAAAAATACATATTTCAAATAGTGTCAATGCCATCGGCATGCTTGTTCAGTTTCAGTGAACCAATGCAGCAACAAAGTGTTAAAAAGGTTAAATAAAGAAAAATGAAACTCACACGAAAACATTCCATAAGTTGCCCAGAGTCTGGTTTCCAAGTGCCCACCAAAACAAGCGAGATAAACAAACCAAAGGAAAACAGAAACAGAAAAAGAAGTGCATAAATTAAACGAAATAGACAGAGGAGCAATTATACATGTAGCAGGGCCAGTCGCCAGGGACAGGAATCACCAACCGAAAGGAGGGACGAATGCGAAAAAGAGCCACTGAACGAAAGGTATTTTTGACAAGTAAACAAAAGAACTAATGGGGAGCGAGGAGTGTGATTAATGCCCACTTAAGAGATACATGACGCCTCGCAGAGCAGCGCATGCGCGCTGCTAGGCTCGACCTAAAAATCTCAGCCGATACTGGTCGTGGGTTGCTTGTGTTCCTTTTCACGGCTACCTGGCCTGGCAGTTCAGGCTGGGCTGTTCCTATTGTAAAAGGACCAAGGTTGGTTCATGTATGGCTGGAGCCTGCCTGAGGTGGATTAGTGAGCAAGATGGACTAGGATGCAGCCCAGAGTACCAGTGGCTGAGATTAAATCATGCATTCAACCCATCATTTTTTGTTTTTTCAGCACTCTGGGACCATTGCCCCTTTATGTACAGTGGTAAAAGTGCTCACATAGCTCTGATAAACAAAATATCTAACAAGTAAAAAAAAAAAACAGGGAGACTATGAGAGGTCTTTGGAACAAGAGAAAAATTCTGATGAGTAGATAGGAGGCAGCCAGGTTTACGAAAAGCAATGTGAGCACTTCCATCTAGGCCAAATATCATGCGTGGCCCATACGATGCCCAGATGCATACACCAGATGACACATGGAACTGAGTTGGGAATGAAAGTATGCTCCAGGTTCCTCGAACATGGATAAACTATTCAGTAATTCATTTTGGACAGCAGTGGTCTGAGGGGCCGTGCTATGCTGCATCGATGATGCAGGCTCCCTAGTGGGGCTCCTGAGTCCACCACCCTGCATGGATCCGATATGCAGCTCGATCCCTGCGGTGTCGAGACCAGGTGTGTCCCTGCAGCGGTTGCGTCCTGCTAGACCCTGGGTCAGCAGAAGAGCGGTGCAAGACGTCGACCATAGGAAACACACACATTGGCTTCTCCCTGAACTCTGGTGTTGCCTCGCTGTGTTCACCCGGATGTAACTGTGGACCGCAGGGGTACTCTCACCTTGGGCGAGCACTGCTCTTCCACCCGGGAGGTGCTGGTGCTGCCACCTGGCGGCAAGGAGTCTCTCAGGCTATTCCACCTGTACAGAGGGGCGTCCAACTGACAGACCTGCTCTCGTCTCCCCTGAGGCTCCCTCTAGGTCAGCACCACATACATGGTGTCAAGGAGATTGTTGGTGTGCCGAGGACGTCAGACCCTGAACATTCACCCAAGTCGTGCTGTAGTCAGCTGTCATTTTGGATTGGGGCTCTGTGGTAGGCCTTGCAGCAAAGTGGGCGAAGCTTCTTACCCAGCTTTGAAGTTTTCTAGCAACACGTTCTTCCAGCTGACCCTGCCATCTAGTGATAATCTTTATGAATGTGCTGCACAGTCATCCTGTTGTTCTCCTTGAGCTGTGCATGTTGGGCGCACTTCTGTGTGTCCAGGGGCTTGTTGTGCTGTGGGCCCTAGGCCCACTTGCTAATAAATGAGTGACACAGACACTGTGCGTATGGTTACCGAACTGGCCACGAGCACGTGCGCTCTGGCTCTTTTATTGGCAGGGTCACCTGACAGGTGACGCTTGTGTTGGATGGGTGTGAGGTGGGTGTAAAGACCAGCTCTCAAGGGAGTGGCTGGTAGAATTGTACATGGCGGCACACTAGAATGTGTCCAACACGACACTACATTCCTCCCAAACTTTATTGAAAACAAAAATGAGTCCAACCTGTGGGAATAAAACAAAAACACACAGACACCACTTAGTCTCTCCGCTTCGAGAGGCAGTCCGCAGGACAACAGTGGACAGCTGCAGCTGGGAACACCTGGGCATCTCTGCACTGGTCCGTGGTTTACACAGCTACCACTGGGAACGAACACTGTGTAGATGGAGCCCGGATCCTTTGACAGCATGTCAGTTGGGTCAATGTCCACTCATGCACCGTTGGTCGGTCTTGCGTGCTCTCGTGGGGATGTGGTTGGTGTAAACAGTTCAAACTTGGTGCATCAGGAGCATTGATGGAGTCCACTGCGGATCTTACTCTGAGGGGTGTATTGACTCCATAAATGCAAGCCTGGTCAGGACTGGGATAGCGTCGACGATGCTTGGGACGTCTTCCTTTGATGCCCCAGTGCCTCCCAGTACCTTGTCGCTAGAGCAGCTTCCAGACCATCTCACGTGCAGGGATTCCTTTGGAGCCTATTCTGATGGATCGCTACGGGACCGATTCAGGAATGTACAGGGCCACTTGTGGGTCACCTTGGGCCGCTGCAGGATTGCAAACAGAAACCACAGCCAAGTCGTTCATGCGACCGCTAGGGTGGATGACACATGGTTGGGGTGCTTGCCAGCAGGACCCAAGTGCTGGTGGGCTATCAGATATTCTCTGGACACTTGGTCTCTCACGTTGCCAGGGACGCCTCATTGGCCTTTGGATGGTTGCGGGGATAAGGCTCCACCCTGGTGATGAGATGCTCCTTCATTTGATCGGGTGATGCACATAGCAATGATGGTGCATTTGCAATTAGATGACCTGGACAACAGGTGGCGATGACTTGTATAGAGTAAGGGTGACTGGGGGGGATTCACAGCCATGTGGCTTGTTGCGTAGTTGGTGCAGTTCTTCTCATTTGGCATGTACCGTTGCTCGCAGGGATGCCATTTGATTCAAGCAGCCGGTGACAGGTGGCTGGACGGTCGCACTGTGAAGCATGGGGCAGATACCCGGTTCGCTCATGCAGGTGGCTTACGTTTGGGTACTCCCTCTAAACTGTCTCCAGTGACAACACTGTACCTAGGGGGCTGGCTTGTGTTGGTAGGTGCACTCTCAGGGAGTGGTAAGAGTGCTTGGTCTTGTCCCCTTGTTCATTTCTTCTGCACTTCTGTGGTCGTCTGGTTCTTTGGTGTGACAGGATTGTCACACACCTTTCTCTCTTCTTTTCATTTCTTCTTCATGATGTGGCATCGTGCCACACTCTCTTCTTCTTGCTTGTTGTGTGATGCTGCATCCGGCCACGTCACAAGGCTTCTCTGCACATGGTGCAAGGTGGCATCAGGCCATGTGGCACCAGTTCTATTTGCACGGACCTCTCGCCCGTCTGGTCCTGTCTGTAGTACTGGGCGTCTTCTCCTCTTCGGGTTGCAGTGGTGCCAGCTTGCCACTTGGGGTGTGCGACTCTCCTCTTGCCAGTAATGGGCCACTGGCGACTCGGTCTTAAGGCAGTGTGGGGTAGGTCACTCCCCTAACAGTCTTTGGCCCACTGCGAGCGGTGCTACTTTCCTTAGGGGCGTGCATTGCAGTTCTCACCCACTGATTCTGAGCTGGGGCTGTGTATGGGAGCACAGTGGGTCGTCCTTAACTTATTCTTTGTGCCGGGCAGCAGGGTGGCTTGCACTTAGCATGATTGTGTATTCTTTTCTGGTGACACTCTGCAAGCGTCAGCCTTTCTGGGCAGAGGCATGAGCTGGAAGGCTCCCGCCAGGACCACTCATCATTGCAGATTCTACCGCTACAGGGCATGCTGCCTTGGTGGCTTTGCTGGACTTTTGGCAGCTTTCTTGGCTGGGGCAGCTTTGGGCTTCCTGGGGGCTCTTTGCTGGGGTTCACAGTGTTTTTAGTTCAGGTCCATTTTGGGCGGAAGCATGAGCTTTGAACCTCACACCCAGATCACTCTTCTCTGCTGATTTTGCCACTGCATGCAGTACGTGACTGCTCAGCGGACCTCACTCACAGTGTCTGTGCTTTACTGGTTAGGGCGAGGTGGAGGAAACAACAGACTCCATGGCCAGGATATGCATTCCCATCAAGCAGATAGGGATAAATCACGCTCGCCTCTAAAACCATGAAGCAGAAAGGGCACATACTGGGCGAATGTCTGCCCCGGAGGCCGCAGTATGACCCGATTGTCTCACAAATTTTAAGGATCAATACCCTTTGATTTAATGGTAGGGTGGTGACTACTTCAATAGAACCCTCTACTATCCGATTCACAGAAAGCATACTCAACTATAGAGGGCTTGGTGCAATGGAATTGTCAGTCTTGCCTGCACGTAGCGTTCTTAGTTGTTGTCCAGTTCTCATACCTCACACTATCCCCGTCCTTCTGTCATGTTTAAGTGGAACTACCGCTTTGACCTCACCTCAACCCAATTCTACTGTTATCTGATTCTGCTGCAGCTGAGACATGACATGGTACCGACTTACATACCTTAATATATGGTCTCTTAATGTCAATGGCATGACTAACTATATTAAACAAAGATTCTCGCCAATTTATGCTTCTGCGAACCGGACACTGTGCTTGCCCAAAAAAACCACCTTAGCACTAAAGAGCCCACAAGACTTAAACACAACTGAGTGGGTAAAGTCATATCTTCTTCAGGTTCCGATGCCTCGTCCAACTCAATGTCAGACCCACCTGCCCCGGTTAGGAAAATTGGAGTGGCTATTCTTCTGCACAAGACTCTACCAGGGCAGATACAAAAACATGAACAGATGTCAATGGTCAATACAGTTTTGCTCGCTTAAAGACTTCAGACTAAACCTTGATTTTTGGATCTATTTATTCCCTTACGGGAGCTAAGCGGGCAAACTGACCCGTCAATTGACGGAATTTGTCTCCACTAAAACTATTTTTGGAGTGGGCTGGAATTTGGTCCTTGACCCCATCTTAGACAAAACAGGTCACTCTGACTCCACACGCAACAATAAGGTCGTTTTTCATGACATCATGTCAGACTTTTGTCTCCACGACCCTGTGCACCTGATGCATCACACAGGAAAGGAATATACTTATCACTCACCAGCTCATGGCTCTGAATCAAGACTTCACTTCTTCCTAATGAATGTTGCAGCCCTTCCCAGGATCCTTACCAGTGAGAGTGCAGTAGGGTGGTATCTGACCTGCAATTGATGGTACCTAAATCACACCCATGGAAGATGGATGTCATGAAACCTAAATCTCCAGACAACAAAAATAAACTAGTGGCTCTCTTAAAGGAATGTCTGGACCTTCTACAGACTCGAAGCAGCTACTGTGGGCATCAGGGAAGTCTTACCTACGGGGAATGCTAATGAGGGATTCACAATTAGTGCGGAAATCAAGGTCATGCAAGACAAGTACCACCAGTGCCCTTTGCAATAACACTTACACTACCTCACAGTGAAAAATGTTTGAATTATACACCATCTACACACTGGTGCCAGAGAAGGATTTGACACAGATTATACAGAAAAATTACGAACAAGGTGAAAACGCGGGCAGACTGCTAGCTATGCAACTACAACAGAGGGAAGCATAGTGTTATACCGGCCTTTCGAGACTACTCTGGTGTGGTCCTTTCACAGCCCTTGCATTTAGTGCAGGAATATGCTTCCTTCTATTCGGCACTCCATTGATCGGAATACCCAGAAGACACAACGCAAGAGGAGGCATTCATGTCTCAGATCAGCTTGCCTGTTCTGCTGGCGCAGTTCCGAGAGGACCTGGAGCAAGACATCACAGAGCAAGAGGTGGAGGAGGCTATCAAATCGCTGGTGACGGGGAAGGCGCCTGGGGAAGTTGGATTCCCACTAGAATTTTACACGGTCACACACTCGAAAATAGTGCCAATCCTCACAGAGATATTTGAGAGGCCAAATCCACCAGATCCCTATACAGAGTGAAATTGGGTAAATTTCTCCCTTATCCTCAAACCGGATAAAAATCCTCTGTCCTGTGCAAGTTATATCCCCATCTCTTTACTGACATGCCATATGAAGATCTTGGCTAAAATCCTAGAGGCCCGGTTGGGTAAGGTGTTCCATTTTCTAGCACATGATGATCAAGTTGGATTGTTCCACATCGTTCCTCCCGAAATCACATGCAAACTCTGTTTCATTTGCTCTGGCAGACCAGGTCGGATATGGATGAGAACAGTGGCGGATTCTCCATAGGGGCCAAAGGGGCGGCGACCCCCCACAATCACGTCGCACTGGCATTTTATTTCACAAAGTATTTACAGCTTTTATATGTAATGAAACGATCTCACCAATTATTTCCTTATATGTAAAAGCTGCACCAGAAGGGGGCTGCCAGGGCTGTTTTGCGCACGTGTCAGGCGTGGGCTGTTACAGCCCGTCCTTTCACATATGCAATACATATCTGACATGCTGCACTAGTGTCAGGCAGTGCAGCATGTCAGATAATGGTGAATTGGGGCCTGTGCGTCATGCGCCCTTATGCCATATCAGAAGCCATGATAAACGAAAAAGGACAGCCATTCATCCTATCTGAGCTTCTGATTGGGCATAAGGGTGGGAGCCTATTTCTGGCGCCTTGTTTGTGCTTTCTGGAAGTCTGGAATCGATGTGCAGAGGAAACTGCGCTGACGACTACCCCAGGTAAGTTTCCACGTTGTGTGTATGAGTGAGAATGTGTTTTTGTTGTGTATGTGCCTGTCTGCAAGCATGCACCAGTGTGTGTGTTTATATGAGCATGTGTGTGAGTGTTTGTTTATATGTGTCCTTACTGTTTTATGACCTTTCATTTGTTTGATAGCCCCACTACTTTATAAATTGACTAGCCACCACTAAATGAGAAGCAGGCATTCGACCGCTTCGAGTGACCCTACCTCTTCTGCAGTATGGAATGCTTTGGCATCATTCAGAATTTCCTGAGGATGATGCACTGGCTCCACCAGGCGCCGTCAGCACAGATTGTCTGTAACGAATTCTGGTTGAACCCAATTCAAAATAAACGTGGGACGAGGCAAGGCTGCCCACTCTCACCCTTACTTTTCCTCCTGGCCCTGGAGCTTTTGGCTATCACTCTCAGATCCTCAGCGCAGGTGGCAGGAATACACACTCCATCTGGCAAACTTAAAATGACTTCTCTATGCTGATGATGTACTGTGACATTGAGCAACCCTAGGTTATTTACACCAGTAGTGATGGAGCTTATTGAGGAATTTTCCTATTTGTCAGCACATATAATAAACTGGAATAAGACAAGGCCATGCCACTATAATGCCCTGCATGGTGTGGTGCTCCCTCAATCAGCTGCCTGCAAAATGGATACCAAGAGGACTGAAATACCATGGAGTCCCAGTGAGCAGTGACTTCACTACAATGATCAGACACAATGTACTCCCCCTTCCAGAAAGAATCAAGGTGGACTTTCTAAAATGGTCCAAACTTCAACTATTGCTTTGATGGTCACAGCCTCTAGGTTCAATTACATATTTGGTATACTTCCATTTAAGATACTGGTTAGTACCTTACAAAAGATCAATGCAACCACTCGCAAATATGTCTGGGGTCAGTCACCATTTAGATTAGCCTCCACCAAATTGTACGAAGCTACAACTTCAGGCGAGCTCCGACTCCCTCAAATGTGGTCCTACTATAGGGCATATCATCTGTTGCAAATGGCCTACCATTTGACTACACATTAAGAAGTACCCATGTGGGTCAGAATTGAAAGGCAACTCTGTAAAGTGGTGCAAGGTCTTTCCTTTCTATATGCGGGCCCAATGCTTTAACAGATCCTCAAAACCCGATGTTAACTGAAATGCATAGTGTCTGGACATCAACAGATGATCTACTTAAAGAAGACGGCCTCATGCACCCCAAAGCTCCACTATGGTACAATGGAACTATTACCAAGGATAAAGGTCCTTTCATATGGTCAGATTGGAAAATGTAGGAAATCTCAGAGGTGAACCATCTATTGCTAGACGGATCTTTTAAGTTCTTTGCAGACCTCACTGAGGAATACCGGCTACATAGATCTCACTTCTGGAGGTACTTACAACTGTGACACTGCTTCCAGGCACAATAGAAGTCTGGCAAATGGACCCACAGTCCTTCCTCATTCCAGTCTCATCTAGTAAAATGGGGCAACTGTAAGAAATTGATCACAGGGCTGTTTGATCTGTAGATAATTATGCTTTTCTCTGACCCCACCACCCCTTGACCGACTTCTCTAACGCAGATGGCAACGGAGATTACAATCACGATACTAGCCATCTGATTGGGCCCAACTGATGAAAATTAATGATAGGGGCCTCAGAGAGGCTAGGATGAAGTTTGATTATTTTAAGATCCTACAGGATTGGCACTGGTATCCCCATAAACTCTATAGAGCAAAGTTGGCACCTACCTCTGATTACAAATTTATTAAGGTGAGACATCTTACTCCTTTGTTCTTGTCCTACAATTCAATCGTATTGGTCACAAATATGGCAAATGCTTCAAGAAACCTATGGCCATAACGTTGCACCTTTGGCAGCTCTTGCCATGCTGCATGATATAAAGGACATGGTTGACCGGACTGCTCACAAAAAAGATGGATGGACACTGCTCTCGCATCAGTGAAATTACGTCTCCTTCAGAACTGGCCACAAGCAGCGGCACCTACTCTAGATGACTGGCTGGAGAACATGGCGATGATGGCAGCACACAAACAACATATCTATAGGTTGATCAGACACAGTTTTTCAGGGATATATGGGATCCTTTCATCAGTTGATGCTGGTCATTATGTACTACATCCAGGTGACGCTGGGGCTACATAAGTTGATTGTCTTTTAAAGATACATGAAGTGGCTTAGTAAACTTCCGGAATTGCCTCCTATGAACTGTAAGAAAAAAATTCTGTTTTTATTGACGAGTGCTCAATGGCTTGCTATACACAGTAGATGTGTAACAGTTTGATTCATACTCCATTCCCTTTAAATCCTTCCAGTACCTTGTTTTGTGCAATTTCCAGTGTATCTCTATTACTACTGTCGAGATGTATTGTATTGTAATTGCATTTATATAGTGCTTACTACCCCTGACGAGGCGTCGAAGCGCTTTTTCAGAGAGTAGCACGCTACTCCGGAACCCATAAAGGATTAGTGTTGAATTAGTATAGTGAAATATGAAAGTAATTAGAGTGGTTGACATATGGTTACAAAAAAATACATTACGCTGTCTGGCACCTTTGTTCTGACTTATATTGGTGTATTTGATGTATCAATAAAAAATATTCACACCCACTAGTCCCCAATCCACCATCCTTTGAATGGGAAAAGCTGGGGAAAAGGGCCTTAAAAATGGATTTGAGAATTATTTCGCAAAGTCAATGTGCAAAGCACTATACCTCAAGCAGTGATGTCACAGAAAGTCCTGTCACAATGCTATCAAACTCTTTATTTTAAAAGGAATGTGTCTATTTTCCAGTCTAGGGTACGTTTCAAAGGTTGTTATGTATATTAGATATGTAAAATGATACATACAATGGATATCGTCCATGAAGCATAAGTAATGCACAGTCCTATGAGAGTGCTCTTTGTTTGGTAGGATGATCTGGCTAGGTTCAACTTGGCCACACTCCAGGCCGGGGTGGTGTAACCTTTGAGGCGGACTTGGGTGTGGTGTTTGAAGAACTTGGACCAAACTGACTAGTGGCACATCCACCCCCTTCAGGTCCACCTAGGAGGACTCAGAGTAGCTGGGTACTTGAGTACGACTATATAGGAAGTGTGAGTGCAAATTATCACACCTCTTAAAATTCGATACCCTGGGGTTTCCTATTTTAAATCACGAAATCCATGTCCAAGTACATACCGGGCCTTTTCCCTCATAAAAATTGCAGCAAGTCTGACCTGCCGAAATTTATCAGGGGAAAAACCTACAGAAGTAGTCTCACACATGTGGTAGTTAGCATGTGCGATAAACCTCATACAACTTCTAACTGCAGTCCCAGGACAAACGCTTTGCGTGGGGAACGTAATCTAATGAAAACCTTGTAATTGAGGCCAGTGTTCAAGCGCTTGTCACCGAATGACCAAGGGAGGAAGGATGACGGGCCAGTGGTTTTTTAATCTTATTTATCTGTGACAACTTGGTATAATATGCATGGCAACAAAAACAGACAACAGTGTTAAATCATTCGACACTATCAATGGATAAGTGCTCACCTGCTTCTGTCAAGTATGGTACCAAAATATTGTTCTGAGAATATCAGTGGACAAAAGCATTGTGTTCTAAATATCATCTACAAAAATATTGCTGCATTGGAACAAATTATAGAAAATCTACACCGAATGGGGAAATAATTTTTTTGAACATCTGAAGTCACAGTAGTTATGGCAGACGATATTACTGTAAGCAATTTGTGACTTTTTGTCTCCAAATGCCCTTGTTTGTCAGTTGCAACTCATGTTGCTTTTGACATGCAGATTAGTAGTATATCTAAAATGTATGTGTTTATGTATAAATCCCACTTGCATGTCTACTTGTTTGTCTGAATTTTTGACGCATATGTGAGCCTACATTTGGAAACTAATGCAAGCACTTAGAAATATTCAATTTCCATCTAGGAATTTCAGAGTTCTTTTTAATAGTGATATATTTTTATTAGCGCACAGAGTGGGAGATAGCTTGCATTTCCAGCCATAAGTGTGTATACATTTCATCTTATAGTCTGCTAATCACCCCCACTGAAAACCTTTCCAGTCTGGATGTGATCCTGGAGGCCTTAAACATGAATACTGCATCGACTTGAGATACTGGTGGCTGCCTGGACCACACGAGTTTCATCTGCTAGTTGCCAATCTTCTTATACTGGGAGCACCATTATACAGGTGCTGTTTGAGCGCCATTTTGTAGTTGTTCGTGGGCAGCAGATGCTACAGTGTGAGGAAGGTTGTTCCTATAGAGTCATGGCATGAGGGAAAGATACTTGAAATTCGCTGAGCCTTTGATTTGAGGGTGGCAGTCTTGGTGTTGAGTTTATGAGCAGAGAAGTGCAGGCTGACGACTAAAATGATGTGCAGGGGATGGGTAGGGTGGTGAACTCAAGAATGAGGACTTTGTAAACCTTATGTCTGTAGCGTGAGGTGGACTGGAATTAGTGAAAATAAGGTTGCTCCCTTGCTCCAATATATCAAATTACACCTCTTCTAGCCTAAAATTTAATTTGACGACCTAATGCATTCTTAGAGTTGTGGTATTGGTTTCCAGATAGCAAGGATTTGTAAATTAAAAAGCCCAGGACTTGAAACATGGTGTCCAGATTAAATGGGGCTATGTGACTAGGGCGTGGTTGGTGAGATATTGGTGTTTTCCAAGACACATAGACTCAGCCTTCAAAGTTGGTGCAAGGCACGGAAGACACAAGAATGCTTAGAGTGTCACCATCTACGTCTAAAAGAGAACGGTGACTGTTAGCCTTCCTGTTCTCTGTACTTGTTCCCCCTGTCAATCCCCTGGCACAATCAGCTTTGCAGGATTTTCAGTCTTTATAACCACAAGAAGCGCCCACAGTACCTCCTACCCATGTGTGTGGGTGAGAAAGCATTACTGTAAACACGCACGTCTGTGTGCATCAGTGGGGAGCATGTTTAGGTGTGACACGCAATAGCTGGGAACGTGCTGCCATGCTTTTAGGACAAGCTAAAAATGTGAGAACAATATCACGAGGAAGAGCCAGAGATTGAAAAAAGCCATCTGTGTTTGCAGTGATTAGGGAAAAGGCGCAATATTTGAAATGTTTGTTAAATGTGCGGCCCGCTACCAGGCTGTGCGCACATGTAAAATCATCATAAGTGTGAGGAAAGAGCAGAAGAGTCTGTGCTGTAACAGGGACTTATTTAAGGGGCACCTGCCTCCTTTTGCAATGACAGGGGCACCCATTCAATGGGGACTGATTTAAATTGGTACCCTACCCATGAAAAGTACATTGGGCGAAGGTGACAGAGCAATGGTAAAAGAACTATCTTCAAATCGGAGTGATGACATCATGGATATAGTCTCCAAAACCAGCCATTGCAGTTCTCAGGGCGGACACATGAGGGAACTCGAGGGAATCTCCACCAGGGGAACGTGGAGAAGTGCTTAAGCTCCTTCCTACCTATGCTTCAAACAGCAGCGTTCCTCCTGCTGCAGCTATAGCCCCCCTTGCTGAATATTTCTGAAAAGGGTGCAGTAGGGGCATAGAGGGGCAGAGACTGACTTCAACTGAACTTTTGATGGTTGCATTTTATAGTTAAAGAGCTGCGAATCACTCTCCAGCCTTCTCTCTTGCATGTTAATAAATTGCTACACCATCACCCTTCTGCCAGGGCTCTCATAAATTCTTGTGTCTGGCTCTTTCCTATTAAGGACAGCTTCCAGCTGCTAGGCCAGTATGTAGAATAAATGCATGATCTATCCTGTGAAAATAAACACTTCAATGTGCAGCTTATGATCTGTTTAGAATACATAGTTTAAACTAATTCAGTATCAAAACAGACTCTGGGTCAGAGTGAGTGATAACATGCAGATACATTCACATTTTCTTACATATCATAAACAGTGCTCTCTTGAACACAAATGAGGATGACCCCTAGCTCCTGATATTGCTGGACCTCTCAGCTGCCTTTGACACAGTCGGCAATCCCATCCTCATACACACCCTGCAGGCTCGAATGGGATTCACCAGCAATGCCCTTCACTGGTTCTCCTCCTACATTTCCAACCTACACCAGTTTGTTCACATGAGCACAAGGTCACAAAATATCCTTATCGCATGTGGAGTCCCCCAGGTTCCAACCTGACTCCGGTCATCTTCAACCTTTACATGGAGCTCCTTGGCGCTCTCCTTACAGGTAACAGCATCAAGATTCACTAATAAGCTGATAATACACAACTCTACTTCAAAGTCTCCTCTGCTTCAGATATACAACGCCTCAAACACTGCCTGCCCATCATCCATACCTGGATGTCCAGCACTCACCTGAAGCTCAACCATACCAAGACAGGATTCCTGTTATTTGCCAAAAACAACAAACAAGATACAATACAAACCTGACTCAATGACATGAACCTAGACAGCTACAAACTACCAATTTCACCAAAGGCCAAGTCACTTTGATTCACTCTAGACACCAACCTCACCCTCAAGGAACACACTGCCAGAAAAAACAAAGACGATCTGATACCAGCTCTCTTTTCTAAAGAATGTCAATCCGTTTTTTCCAGAAAGCAACTTCAGAACTGCTGTTCAAGCCCTCTTGTTCTCGCATCTGGATGGTGGTAATGCTCTATTCCAAGACCAACTGGAGTCCACACTGGCACCCCTTAGCAGCATCGTAAACACAGCATCACGTCTCATCAAAGTCCCGATAAAATATGATCACATCATCACCATCCAACATGGAACTCCATCTGCTCCCCTTGCAGGCCCGCAGCATCTTCAAAACCAGCTGCATCATTTACATAGTCACCATGACCAGCACCCACACTTATCTTGCAGACAGGCTCACCATCTCTGGTGGTTCCCGGCACACCTGCAGCCAGGACATCATCAGACTGCAGACTAGTAAAAAAAAAACAGGCCTTTTCCACCTATGCACCAAGGATCTAGAACAACATCCCTGTATCCATCTGGAATGTCCCAACGCTGCTGCAATTGAAGTGGAAGACTCACCTCTTTAAAGAACACTACATTACAATGCATTAACCAACCACAACCCAGCTTCCTCTCCCATGAATCCTTGACTTTATGCTCGTGCTTGACCATGTACAATGCTTTGCTGCCTTTGGCTGAGTTCCCGCTACAGAAATACCAAACACATACATACATTTTTTGCAATGAACATCATCCATGCAACAGATCAATGTACTACCATAAATTACTATTCCTACTGAGTATTTCAGGGAATAATAGTTCAAAAGACAGAAGGAATTAAAAGATGTCTGTTCAACGATTTGAATGGCAGCTATAATTCTGCCCACTGGTTTGCCGTTCACACCGTCTGCAGCCTCTGGTAGGAGACATTGTGACATCACAACTCAACAGTAAAGTAGTAAAGTCACCTTCTCATTGCAGATGATTAGTGATGTCTTATTATTACAGGTGAATAGAGAGATCACATAAAGACTTATAAACAAATATGAGGTACAGTTAGTTCAGCTGTTCATTAGAATGCCTAATGTGATGTGTAGCGTGAGGCACTTTATACTTTGGCTGTGGTAACAAAATAATACTGAATGGTTGTCTATGTAATGCTCTTATCCAAAACACTTTATATAGAACATGTTTGTAAACAATTATTATTACTAACCAGATTGAACTGTTTTTTTAGCTGCACAGTCAGGATTGAGAAGAACTCCGAGGACATCATATCTGTTTTTGGACCCGATTTCTTTTTCTCTCCTCCTTCATTTTGAAGTGCTTCTAGCAAGACACTTGCATAAAAAAATACTAACCTTTCACACTTGGGGCCAGCTTGACAGCACAGCTATCGCCAGATCTTAGGGATCAATAAAAAAAGAACTTCAAGAGCACTGCTGTGTGAGGAGCTTTGACTCCACCCAGATGTGGATTTCCTCAAGTACATATTTTGATTGGGTGGAAATTGTGTGCTTATGGCCAATCAAAAGCAATTAGTTGTGGGAAAGCTTAAACAGAATACAGCAGGCTTGAGTGCGCTAAGGCGACAAGCCAGTGATAAAGGCCGTAGGCCTGACTGGTTCATTAGAAAACTTTGTGTCAGGGGCCATAGGTCTAATCTTTTTATTATGAAAATGTATGACAAATGCAGTAGACCTCACATAGCTATTATGAAAATCATATGTTAAAGTCAATAGACCCTTAATGGTGGATTGTTATTGCACTGTGTTAAAGCCTGTAGACTTGTATTGCGCTATGTGGATCTTCACAGATTACTGTGGTAGGCCGGGGTTTTGGTTCCCGCCTCTGATCTCCTCTTATGATAGGTCCTGTGGGTAGAAGATTTGTACTTTGATAATCTTTGTTAACCCTGTTAGGAGGGGCTATACATTTTTTGCCAACTGTAATTTTGTGTATATTTAACATTTTCTGAACTAAATTGTGCGTACTTCTAATGTTATTACTTTTTACTTGATGGTTACCTTGTAGGAAAGTTTGTGCTCAGTATAATAGCCCTGAGTTGATTATGGTGATGAGCCAATGATAAATGGTATATGCTAGAGTGCTTCATTAGGAAAGGTTACGTCAGATGCCATAGGCTCCACCTGCTTATTATAAAAAATTAGAACTAAGTAAGTACAATGGTCTTATTTATTGGGAAATATAGATTAAAGTCAATAAGTGTGCAGTTGTCTACTTGGCCCTTGTAACATTGAAAAAAACAGCCTGCGTCTGACTGTTGGAGAGTTATTCATATTCTGTGTCTCTCAATGAGAGCATACTGCATAGGCAATGTGTTAGCCCATTTCTGCCATTGGCTCTGTTGACCTGTGAGTAACAGCATGTTGCCTGATAGCATGTACAAACCTGCTTGAAATTAAGTGTGCTTTAGTCCCTGGACTCCCAGTATTTCATTTATTTTCTTCTTCCTTTGTAGCGCATTCTGCAGAGCCCCAGAAAGTCCTACTGCGCTGTTCGCTTGCCACTCACTTCATTTGAAGTGGGCTGCATCCTGTGCATGCATTTTTTCTAAACTGGGTGGCCATCTTGGAATGGTGTTATCCACAGTGTATCACTGTTTTACTGTTCCAAGATGTCTACCATGTTTAGAAGCATTATGTTGGCCATCATGGATCAGTACAACAGTGACACACTACACACTTTAGCATGTGAAGATGGCCAGCCAGTGCAATATTTGAGGGGCAATTTTTAAATGGTATTGTGCATATCGTAACACTGCTTTTTAACTCCAATATGGCTAATATATTGTTTCTAAATGTGGCAGGTATGCTGGAAATTTAAAACTACAATACACTATGTACAATACCATTGCAAGACATCATCCCAATGCTATGTTTAATTTAATGTTCATATTGCAAACATAAGCCCACCAAGTTAAGGTGGCTTGGTTTTTTCTACTCTTATTTTGTTATTTATCTTCCATATGCTTGTCTCTTTTATTGTGGGTAAGTGGACAAATGCAAGAATGAGTCAGTGCGAGGATGAAACAGTGTAAGGATGCATGACAGGGGGAATGAATGTTGAATTATTGAGTGCCTAAACTCATAAATGACTGAAGAGGCACTTTCAGTTATAAGCAAGACCTAGTGGCACTGCCAGTGCTTGTTATCAGAAAGTGATGCTTTCTGCAGCCTAGTGTGGACACAAAATAAAGTTCACATTGATGCCCTGAGGGTAAGTGTAAGAGAAGTGCATCTGTTACTGCACACACCGGCCGGCGTGAGCGCAGGGGCGGTGATTGTTTAGCGCGCGCCAGCGATAAACGCTGGTGCGCTAACCGTCACATCCCATCTCAACTCAGTCCGTGACTGGATCTCAAAAGTCTCATGGTCCACTTACTTGGCAGGCAAAGTCCCTCAGGCGAGTGCTCGGCGGAGGATTTCCCCTTAGGGCGTACCTGGCAGGGCCCCGGCCGGTGGTGGGGGCAGGGACTGGTGTACTGGGTCCCGGAGGTAGGCTGGGGGTTTCACCGGGGGCTTCCGGACTTGCCGGCATTGGGATCACTTCAGGACGGTGGTCGTCAGCTGCTTGGGGTTCACTTTGTATGGCCTCAGGCTCCTCGGCGGGGTCTGCGACAGCAGGGGTGGGGTGGGACCTGTCCACCCGTTTGAACCATGAGACGTTGCGGGTCACTGTTTCTCCTGCCTTCTCGACAGTCACCATGGTCCCTTGTGTGTTGGTCACTGTCCAGTACCCCTGTTCATACCTGGTCCGGAATTTCCCTCCCGGTCTCCTGTCTTTCATGATGACAGTGTCTCCTTGCTGTAATTGGCGAAATGCAGCTCTTTGGACTTGGCTGGCAGTGTTGTTGCGCTGTTCCCTCCTCCGGAAGGCGCCTCTTTCGTCAAATGGGGGGGGAGACCACCCGGGTACAGTGGGGAGGTCGTCTCGGCGGGTGCCGTGAAACATTAGCGCCCAGGGCACTTGGCGTGTTGAGCAGTGCGGCGTGCTTCGGTACTCCTGCAGGAACCTTTGCAGTTCATGTTCTGGGTTGCTTTGCTCTGCCAAGGCGATGCGGAGGGTTTTGTTTATTATCCTCATGAGGCGTTCAACCTCCCCACTGGCTTGGAGCCATTGTGGGGTGATGCGCCGGTGCCGGATACCGTGGTGGTGCATGAACTCACGGAACTCGTGTCCTTGAAATGGGGGTCCATTGTCACTGCGGAGTTCATCTGGACAGCCGAACAGGCCGAATATCTTCTCTAGAGCTGGGCTGACATGCAGGAAGGCGGTTGACTGTACAACTTCTACTACTGGGTACTTTGAGTAACTGTCAATGAGATCTAACGTGACGCGCCCGTCAGGGAAGCTCCCAAAATCCACCCTTACTTTTTCCCATGGTCGTCGGCCGTGCTCCTCGGTGAGTATGGGTGCTGGTCGTTCTGGTCCACTCGTTAGTTGGCAGGATGGGCACCTCCGGACTGTCTCTTCTACTTGAGTGTCCATCCCTGGGAACCAGACCTTCTCTCTCATGCGAGCCTTCATTTTCTCCACTCCTTGATGTCCCCCGTGGGAGAGTTGCGTTGCGCGTACCTGTAGGGATGCCGGGATGACGATGCGAGGTCCTCTGAGGAGGATGCCCCCCTGGGTGAGGCTTAGTTCGTTTCGGACTCTCCACATGTTCATCAGTCTCTCTCTCTTTCTCTGGGCTTGACCAAGTGTTTGCAGCTTGTAGAAATTGGCGCCACAGCCCTCTTTGGATGGTTTCTCGGACTTTGATTATAACTGGGTCTTGTTCCGCGGCGGTAGCCACTTCTTCGAGCGTCAGTGCCCGGGGACACGTCACTGTCGCGATCATGTCTAGGTGTGCCTCCGTGTCGTTGTTGCTGGGTTCTTCATCGCTTTCCCCTGTTGTATCTGGGTGTCGGGATAGGAAATCGGCCGGGTTCTTGGCGCCGGGCCGGTACACGACATCCATGTCGTAGTGCTGGAGCCCGATGGCCCACCTTTCAATGCGCGGCGGCGGGTGGGGCGCTGAGCCTTTGAAGAGCGGTACTAGTGGTTGGTGATCCGTGACCACGGTGAAAGGGTGTCCGCATATGTAGAGGTGGAAATGTCTGCATCCCCATCGGATGGCCAGGGCCTCTCTCTCGATTTGAGAGTATCGCTTTTCAGTCGGGGATAGCGCTTTGCTGGCGTACTCTAAGGCAGCCCATCGTCCTGGCTCTTGTTCCTGGGTGAGGATGGCCCCTAGGCCTACGGGGCTGGCGTCTACTAGTATTTCCGTCTTCTTTGCCGGGTCGAAGTATACCAGCGTGGTATGGTCGAGGAGGGCTTTCTTGACTGCTTGGAACGCTGTCTCTTCAGCCGGACTCCACTGCCACATGGCGTCTGCCCTGGTGAGGTTTCGGAGAGGCTCTGCAAGAGTTGCTAGGTCCGGAATGAAACGTCCACAGTACGTGGCCATTCCTAGGAAGCTGCGTACTTCTGCAACGGAGAGTGGGGCAGCTGCGGTCTTGATCGCTTGGGATTTCTGCGGGTCGACCTGTATGCCTTCTTGGGTGAAAGTGTATCCGAAGAATTCGATCTTTTGTTGGAACAGCAGACACTTCTCTCAGTGGAGGGTGACGCCGTGGTCTAGGAGTCTCTTTAGGGTGGCTCTCACGTGCTGGTAGTGTTCTTCCGCTGTCTTGGAGTGGATGAGTATGTCATCACTTACGTTGAGGACGCCAGGTAGCCCTACCAGGATCTCTTTGACAGCGTTCTGGAATATTTCCGCGGCAGAAGATATTCCGAAATTCAGTCGTTTGTACCTCCGGAGACCTAGCTGCGTGCTGAACGTGGTGATGTACCGGCTATCTTTGGCAAGGGCTAGTTGGTGATAGCCCGCGTTCAGAAAACTTCGAAACCATTGGGATCCGTTCAGGTCAGCCACGATGTCGTCCATGGTCGGCGTTATGTGGCGTTCACGCCGAATGGCCTTGTTGGGAAGGCGCATGTCAATGCAGAGTCTGATCTTCCCTGGTTGGCGAGGCTTTTCTGCAATCACCATGGGTGATACCCATGGCGTGGGCCCGGACACTTTCTCTATGACCCCTTGGTCTTCAAGTTTCTGCAATTCTTCCTCTACCAGAGGCCGTAGGTGGAACGGGATTCTCCGGTGTCGTAGGGCTGTTGGCGGGACGGTAGGGTCTATGTGCAGACGGATGGGGGCTCTCTTTATCTTCCCTAGTCCTTTGAACAGGTCTTCGAACTGGCTCAGTAGTTCTTCCGTCTGGTCTGCTTGTATCCTTTTAGCAAACATCACCAGACCCAGGTCTTCAGCTGCATGGCTACTGAGCATTAAAGATAAGGGTATACCCAAAATCACTGGGACCTGGGTGTAAGACGATATAGAACGTAGTGGTCCCAGCACTATTACATCCAAACAGTGTAGAAACTAAAAATATATACAATTATATTCACAACAATAAATCAAAAATTACGAATCAATAGTGTAAACAGTGTTATTTAATCACACTGAACACAAAATACAGATTTAGAAAAACACATTATAAACCATCATTGATGTGCCCAAATGGGTAAGGAGGGGAAAGGGCAGTGACTTAAGTGAGGCAGTGAGGTAAGTGAAAGACACTACTAGTGGATATCGCAATCAAATTGGTAGGCATATTATTCAAAGCCACACATTTCTTTATCAAAAGGAAACAAATACAATAAGTTACATAGCCATGTAACATAGAAAGTCACAGTGCAACATGCACTGTTGGCGATACTGGCATCAGTAATGTGTCGACGTTTCGACCCCTGGATGTATGTAGGTGTTCTTAGAAAACTTACTAGCGGGGTCTTCCTCAGGACAAGTGATTAAGTGAAAAGGGGGGGAAGGGCACCTAGAAACATAAATGAAAGAACGAGATGTCAGGCCCAATGAAAATAAAGGACGAGAACATGAACAAATAAGAGTCACTGTATTTACCGTGACTTAATTAGAAAGAAGTCCTCAAAGGCAAGAAATGTCGTCTCGGACAAATTAGGGCCCAATGGCTCCAAGGTTCAGACGGGAGAGAGAGCAGGACACCTACAAGAATAAGGCGTCAGTCAGTAAGGCCTCAAATGAATCAGAGGAACATGAAGTTCGCTATACTTGCAGGAACTTACTCCAAAACATGGGTGGTACTCCAAATTATGAGAGCTGCGGTAAAAATCATGGTAAAACCATCGATCAACAGGTGGAAGCCATCCACTTTGCTTCTGTAGAATGAATGAAATGAACTAGAATGACAACAGAGGAGGAAAAAACCCATATTATATCAAACATTGAAGGGCATCTGGGATCGTGACTGTCAATTTAAAATTTCCCTGTGCATCATGACTTTCTAAATGAGGAGTGACTATTGTACGCCTAATTCAACAATAACAAGAACATACGCATGGATCTGCCGATTAACAGCGTTGTTAAGGAAACTAAATCGCACTGTGCGTGCATGGTGTTCTACAATGGAATTTAGAAGTTGGACAGAAAATCATCATGCCTATCGAAATTCAACATTAAGTATAAAAGATTGGAACTATCTACAATGTAAATTTAAATTAACACACGCATCATGAGTTTCCAAATGAGGGGTGACTGTTTTAAGCCTATCGGACAATAACCAGAACATCCACGAGGACCTGCCGATTCCCAGCACGGTTAAATGCAACAGGATCACACTGTGCGTGCATGATGTTCCGCAATGAGATTCAGTGGTTAAAAAGAAAATCATCGTGCCTATTAAAATACAAAGTGCACGATTTAGAAATATCTACAGTGGTCTGAAGCAAAGTGGTTAAAAATTAGCCGAAAATAAGGGAGGCGCGGTACCGCATTTAAGCTACAGCGCACCAAGCAGGGACTGGTCAAACGGCTGAAAGGGAAACCGCACTGCCACATGAAATTAGTTACAGACCAGAATTTCAAAGGGAGGGTGGGATAAAGGAGTGGAGAACACTCACCCTCGTTAGTCGACCTCACTTCCAATGGAGTGGAAAGAACGCGCCGCCGGGGCGGAAGGCAAAGTTAAATAGACACGTATCCAACGTGCCGATAGTGCCTACGTGACGCCCGGTGTAGTGCAGCAGCTGAATGCTGGTATGGATGCGAGAGGCAGACAGGGAAGAGAGACTCTCTAGTGAAAGGGTATTAAGATATTGTTATTAAATCCGCTGACAAGGGTGGTGCGATCGTGGTACAGGATACAATGGCATACAAAATGGAAATCATGAGACAACTCCAGGATGGTATTAGCTACTCGCTATTAAGATCGGACCCTACAAGGGAGCTGGTGGAGGAAATCCTGTGTATAACGTCAGAAGCCCAAGAACAAGGATTTTTGAGTAAACTCGAGTTTGATTACCTCAATCAGAAACATCCACGGCTGCCCACAATCTATACCTTACCTAAGATTCATAAGGACATGCAGACTCCACCAGGTGAGGTCGACTAACGAGGGTGAGTGTTCTCCACTCCTTTATCCCACCCTCCCTTTGAAATTCTGGTCTGTAACTAATTTCATGTGGCAGTGCGGTTTCCCTTTCAGCCGTTTGACCAGTCCCTGCTTGGTGCGCTGTAACTTAAATGCGGTACCGCGCCTCCCTTATTTTCGGCTAATTTTTAACCACTTTGCTTCAGACCACTGTAGATATTTCTAAATCGTGCACTTTGTATTTTAATAGGCACGATGATTTTCTTTTTAACCACTGAATCTCATTGCGGAACATCATGCACGACAGTGTGATCCTGTTGCATTTAACCGTGCTGGGAATCGGCAGGTCCTCGTGGATGTTCTGGTTATTGTCCGATAGGCTTAAAACAGTCACCCCTCATTTGGAAACTCATGATGCGTGTGTTAATTTAAATTTACATTGTAGATAGTTCCAATCTTTTATACTTAATGTTGAATTTCGATAGGCATGATGATTTTCTGTCCAACTTCTAAATTCCATTGTAGAACACCATGCACGCACAGTGCGATTTAGTTTCCTTAACAACGCTGTTAATCGGCAGATCCATGCGTATGTTCTTGTTATTGTTGAATTAGGCGTACAATAGTCACTCCTCATTTAGAAAGTCATGATGCACAGGGAAATTTTAAATTGACAGTCACGATCACAGATGCCCTTCAATGTTTGATATAATATGGGTTTTTTTCCTCCTCTGTTGTCATTCTAGTTCATTTGAATCATTCTACGGAAGCAAAGTGGATGGCTTCCACCTGTTGATCGATGGTTTTACCACGATTTTTACCGCAGCTCTCATAATTTGGAGTACCACCCATGTTTTGGAGTAAGTTCCTGCAAGTATAGCGAACTTCATGTTCCTCTGATTCATTTGAGGCCTTACTGACTGACGCCTTATTCTTGTAGGTGTCCTGCTCTCTCTCCCGTCTGAACCTTGGAGCCATTGGGCCCTAATTTGTCCGAGACGACATTTCTTGCCTTTGAGGACTTCTTTCTAATTAAGTCACGGTAAATACAGTGACTCTTATTTGTTCATGTTCTCGTCCTTTATTTTCATTGGGCCTGACATCTTGTTCTTTCATTTATGTTTCTAGGTGCCCTTCCCCCCCTTTTCACTTAATCACTTGTCCTGAGGAAGACCCCGCTAGTAAGTTTTCTAAGAACACCTACATACATCCAGGGGTCGAAACGTCGACACATTACTGATGCCAGTATCGCCAACAGTGCATGTTGCACTGTGACTTTCTATGTTACATGGCTATGTAACTTATTGTATTTGTTTCCCTTTTGATAAAGAAATGTGTGGCTTTGAATAATATGCCTACCAATTTGATTGCGATATCCACTAGTAGTGACTTTCACTTACCTCACTGCCTCACTTAAGTCACTGCCCTTTCCCCTCCTTACCCATTTGGGCACATCAATGATGGTTTATAATGTGTTTTTCTAAATCTGTATTTTGTGTTCAGTGTGATTAAATAACACTGTTTACACTATTGATTCGTAATTTTTGATTTATTGTTGTGAATATAATTGTATATATTTTTAGTTTCTACACTGTTTGGATGTAATAGTGCTGGGACCACTACGTTCTATATTGGCTACTGAGCAGCGTGTCCACCTCCTGGTTGATGACGTGAATATCAATGGTGATCTCGACGTCTTCTGACCGCACTGGCACGGTCATTTTACCTCGGAGGGGTAGTGGTGAGTCGCTTCCATATGCAAAGATCTGTGCCTTCGACGGTCTCAGCTCTGGTCTTAACTTGTTGTACTGCTGGATTCCCATTACTGTTATTGAGGCACCGGTGTCGATTACCGCGTTGACGACTGTCCCTGCAACCTGTACTGTGCAGCGAGGTTGGGGTCCCCTCCGGCTCTTCAGGTCTCGGGTAAACGAGATCAAGTATGTTTCTCCTTCGTCCTCTGACGTGGACTCGTCTTGTTGGTAGGTTGTCGGTTCCCTCTTCTTCCCTCCGGGGTGTGATGCAAGCGAAACCTCTGATAGTTGCCTGACCATCTTCCTCATGTGTTTTGGTCTGTTCCCTTCTCTGCGCTGCGTTTTCTTTCTGCATACTGACGCGAAGTGGTTCGCGATGCCGCAGTTGGTGCAGGTCTTTCCTTGTGCCGGGCATGCCTGTGCGGGGTGGTCTTCATACCCACAGTACCCACATTGATTCTTTGGGGGTTGCGGTTGGCGATCACGAGGTCTGTAGGTCTTGTCTCGTGTCCTGACTGCGTCGGCCTTCTCCGTTTTGACTGCGACGCCTTTCTCCGGCCATCGCACTAGCGCCATGTCCATTTCCTCTGCTCACGCCGCCGACAGATCGTGGGATCGCGCCAGTACAAGGATGTCATTCATCAGGATGTTCGGTTGCCTGAGTATGAGGCCACATAGAACTTTGCTGCGGATTCCAAGGATCAGCTGGGCTCTGATTTCCTCTGCGGCCCTGTCTCCCACGAGGTGGGTGGCGGCTAGTTCCCGGAGTCGTGCGTGAAAAGCGTCTACTGACTCGCCCTCTCTCTGCTTGGCCTGCCTGAGCTTAAAGTGTTCGAAGTCCGGGTTCATTTGTGGGTCGAAGTGGGCATTTAGGGCTGTGACAGCTGCCGCGTAGTCGTCAGGGGGACCTGTGTTCGGTAGGTGCTTGAACAAAAGGTAGATTTCCTCCCCCGCATAGTGGAGTAGCAACGAGCGTTTCACTGCGCCATCCTTCTCCCTCGTGGCGATGAAGTAATTCTACAGGCGACCTAGCCAGGTCTGCCACCGCGGCGCAGCCGTGGAGGGATCTGCTGACTCACTGAATGGAGGCAGGACTCCTGAGGGCGGGTGGTGGGGAGCTGTTGGCGCAGGGGCCTGGGCGGCGTTATCTTGATCCCCCATTGCATCAAGCGTAGGAGCAGAGAGGTGGCTTGCCGAGGATGCTGGTGTCTTGTGGTGGGCCTAGGCGTGTAGGCGTTGGCGCACGATCTGAGTATCGTGAGGGCTTGCGCGCTTTTAGTGGTGTGCCACTCACCGGGCTGGCGTGGGCCAGTGCTGTGTCCTTTGGCTCCTCCTGGATGTCCACGATACGCCCCCTTGTGGTGTGGGGCCAGAGACTTCCGGAAACTTCTGTGGCAGGTGTTGCTTGGCTGGGGGGGCAGCCGTGTCTGAAACTGTGGCCAGGGAGGGCTGCTCGTGAAAGGCTGAGGCAAAGCAGGGTGTAGGCCTGTTATCCTCTGGAGCAGGGCAGAAACAGCGTGTGCTGCCCTCTGGAGCAAGGCAGGAGCAGCGTGTGTTGCTCCCCGCCCTCGTCGCCAAAATGTTATGATCGAGGGGGGGGGGGGCCTCCCTCCCGACACCAAGACTCACGCTGGGCCTAATTAGCGCGCCGCATAAATAATACACACACGCTCGGCATTAGCGTGTGGCGCGGACTGCCTCGTGGCTCTGCCCATCTTTATTTTATACACGCGCTCACGCCGGCCGGCGTGAGCGCAGGGGCGGTGATTGTTTAGCGCGCGCCCTAACCGTCACACTCAGGACCACCCCACCTTAAGATCCACGGAGCTGGCGGACCCAGTATTTACAGGGCCCACTTTGTGGCTCTACTGGTCAACAAACGGACGCACTGTACAGTCGGGAAATGTACGTTTATTGAGCTGTGTTTATATTTGCTTTCTTTGGCCATGCTGGCTAGAACAACTGCTCAGAGGGCGGATTCACCTGCTGCATCCCAGCAGGTCCAACTCGGCATTTCATCTTTACGGGTTGTTGCATGAAACATGTGCCTTTGAGTGCCATAAACCTTTAATATTTACATCAGCGCTGAGGAGCTGCGCGACTGTGACCGCAAGCTCTATTGGAAACATTACTATTAATATTCATAGTGTGACACTTCTAATTATAATGCAGTTGGGGTCTGCGCCGAGTCTAGGGTGTTATAGCTTGCAGTGCTGCGTGCACAAGGACCATCAGCATTAACGCGCTGTGTCTCCATCAATGAAAAAGCGCTATAGATAATACTAGCAAGTAAAAGAAAATGTGCCCTCGTTCAAATCCCAATCAAACCAAACGAAAACTGTCCAAGCAGCACTGTCTTTTGTGTCTGTCACCTGTGCAGTGACGCCCCTGGTAAAATGTAGCGAACTGCGTCATCACTTCTAGTGAAATGTGCGCTACCCAGTCGCTTCTTGCAGCATATAAAAGAAGGTGTACGTATTCTCAGCCTAAACTTTTAATGGTGAGGGACGGACCATGAAGAGATCTAACAAGGACACAAAGGCATGTAAATCTAGGCCAGGGACTGTCCTCAGTTGATTTCTCACCTGATTTCCCTCTGCAGCTGTTTCCTTTCCGGGGCCATCCCTGATCCAGCCGCGCCTCCCCTGCCCCCACTCCCAGTGAGACGTCTAAGATGTGAGTGGCGGGGCGCTGGGGCCTATAGGCAGGTCGCAGGCATCAATGTCCTTGCCTGGGGCCCTTGGAGCAGGCACAGCGGTCATACGGCGGCCTGGGCCTCCTCCCAGACCGGCAGGAGGCAGTGCCTAAACCACCAGACGCTCATCATCAGGGCTACAGAGGTAAAGCAGAGGACAGGGAAGAGTAGAGGAATAATTTTGTGCAGCCATGGAGAGGTTAGTGTGAGCAGAGTGGAGAGAGAGCAGGTCACACCCAGCCCAAACCTTTCTCACTACTAAGAACCAAACATCCTTTTCAAACTTCATCCTCCTTTTAAGCCACTTCACTCAACAGGATTGATTGACAGGCGCACATGTCCACTGCTCCCAATAACAATTTACAACTCCCCCCTTCTCTAATCCATCCCAATCATTCTCTCCCTACTCAAAATACTACTAATCACACAAATAACTCAAGAGCACACATATACAACTAATCCACAGGGAAAAAAGCTCATATTACTAATCGACTAACTCCAGGGATTTAAGTGGGCCGGGTCCTGCCGGTGCTGAGCATATGCAGTTTTTAAAAGGGGACCTCGAAACGGGTCTCTATCGGGCTCTGTTTTGTGCCCTGGCACAGGCGGTTCCATTTTTTTCTGGACGTCAGTGAGAGCATTCCCACTGATGTGCGCATGCTCATTTTCCTCACTTCTCACTAGTGAAGAAGTTACGGCCTGACGTCATGCCAGGTGAGCATTGTTGGGGAAGGGAAATCCTTTAAAAGGAGTCATTTTCTCTCTGGGTTTCTCTTATCTTTTTGCAACGCAGGAGCAGCAACATCGTCGAGGTGTCAGCCACTGAGGTGGGGGCGTGGTGAGAGGTCCTCAAATCCCCTCTATGCTTTACAGGTCTTCAAACTGCGGGGCGCCCTCCCAGGGTCCGAAGCTGCATTCCTAGGGGGGCGCAAATGGCGTTTGAAGTATTTGTATATGAGGAAGGCCAAGCAAGGGGTGCCACATTATATTGGGCAGAATTATGGGGGCATTGCACCGCTAGTAGCCTGAATAAGGTAGAGAACAACTTTATGAGCCAGTTGTTAGGCCTTCCCCCTAGCACTCCCCTCACCCCTCTACGCCTGGACCTGGGCATTAGGCCCATAGGGGAAGAGATCGGCCTTAGACCCATAACTTTCTGGCGCAAAATGTGGGTGTCCCAGGAACTGGCCGTTTATCGGTCTGAGCTCAAAGAGCTATTGTGTTTCCCAGGTATCAATAAAATACCTTGGTTTGTATACATAAAGGATGTCTGTCATAGGTTAGGTAAAGCAGCCTTATGGAGTAATCCTGAAGAATCGTGCCCTTTAATTTCGCAGTCAGAATTGGTAAAATCCTACAGGAGGCACAAATTTGCCGACATCCAGGAAAGCTTGTCCTCAGGCTATTTGACAGCCGAATTTTTAAAAATCAAGGACGAGTACATTATAGAATCCTTCCTGGATGACATTCAACCAACTCTGGCAAGGAAATTATATGTACAGTTCAGATTTGGGACTCTGCCGCTCCGTGCCTTTTCAAACAAACGGTCCAAAACTCTACCTGGAGGGTGCCCTGCCTGTAACTATAATGAAGACAAAGCTACATGTCTTTTTTTTCTGTCCTGGTTATAAACGACCTAGACAGCGCTGGCTCATTCAACTCTGCAGGAATTTAGGTTTTGTACATTGTGCAGAGGTATTTAGAGTCCTAAAGTACGACACTCATGCCCCCATTGTCTTTGCTGTATCTCGTTTTTTAACCTCAATGTGGCGTGTACGTTGGACTTTTTTAAACCGGCCATTACGGCCTTAGAAACTTGTATTGTCTGTATTCTTTTACCACTTTTGTACCTATTCCTTCCTTTTTAAAGTTTTAATGATAATATCTTTTGATTAAATACGTTTTTAACCCCTGATTGTACTGTACTACACATGCTTCTGTTTTAAGTGACTCCCAGGCAGTTTGATTTGGAAGGGTTGAGATATGACTAGCCAAGGCTGATCCCCTGGAAAATTCTAAAATGCCCTTTATTATCGCCAAATTTGTCAAACTGTAGTTATTTATTGGGACACTTTCTAGCTTGCTCTCCTTTATATGAACTAATTTTACGGTTAAGTATTATTTATGGTTCACTTGTGTATACTTTTATGGTCCATGGGACCGGAATAAAGTTATGGAATGGAATGGCATTCCTAGGGGGGCGCAAATGGCGTTTGAAGTATTTGCATATGAGGAAGGCCTGGAAGCGCCACTTTATGCATTTGGGTCGTCTCCAGGCAATCTTGATTTACATACACCAGTTGAAAAGCTTCAAAACAGAGTATGAACTGTGATCCTGGATGCCCTGGGTTGGAGGTCAGCGAGTAAGGTGGCAGGGTCCAGGATGTGGCTAAAAAGAACAATATATTCTGTAACAGGTTTGTTCTTTTTTTAACCTTCAGGTAATTGCGTACAAAATGTGCACATGTTAAATGGAAAATAAATTCAAGTTAAACTAAGCAATTTTACTATGAAACCTCAGTTACCTAATGCGAGCAAGGCGGATAACTGTGTGTGACCACAAAGAAGGACCACTAGAATTATGCAGCAGGAAAGGACCAAAGTTATGCTGCAGGGTTGAATGAATTCTGTTGCAAGAAAAGGCAGATAATACGGCTTAATTTGGCATATTTTATGATAGTATTTAATTATGTTTCCATTTTCACACATGTGATTACTGTCTGGGCAAAGATTACACTTCTTCCAGTTTACCACTGAAATAAACCAACAAGGAATTGAAAGGTGGCTAGTCACCTTTTGCGAAGGGCTGTCCACTGCACAGTAACACGTGTGACTACGTCTTTAATACCTTTTAATCCTTTTGAACTAGAAACACATTTATTTGTTAACATTCACAGATTATGCAGCAGATGACTAAGTAGCAAATGCGGCAAATCCATAATTATTAGGAAAGCGCTGCAGAAGCGCATCATTTCAGTGGTCCTGCCAGAAATCACAAAACTGAATCCTAGTTGGCGCAGTGGGGAATAGTGGAATGTGTAAATACTGTTAAACTCCACATCCCTACTTTGAGTATTGTTTATTAATGGCAGTGACATATTTTAGCCTATTTGATTTGTTGTTGTTTTAGTTGGTTGTAGTGGATGCAGAAATGAAAAAAATTCCTTATGTTACCATGCTGTAAATAATACAGTCTTGAAGAAGGGAACCCGTACCCTCTAGGGCTCGCCAAACTGTGTGTCAACAATTGCACCATTATATTGAAGCAGCACACAGTGCTAGTTCACATTATTTAGGCCACACCCCTAATTGGATTGGCCACACCTCTTTAAGAGGTTTGCGACGCCCCATTTAGAGCACCCCCAGTTTTTTTTATCCCACTTAAAGCCCTGAGTCTAACTCTAATCTTGGGTTGGGTAACGTGCTACTCGCCACAAAGCGCTACAACGGGGTAGGATGCACTATTTAAGTACAATTTACAATTGCAATTACAGGGTAGTGAAATTATAATAAAAGTGAGGTTCATAATAAAGAAGGCCAGAGCATGGCTGAGAAGGCAGAGGAAGACGGTCGGGCAAGGAAGAGAGGAGCATGAGAGGGAGGCGCACTGAAGGGCAGAGCAAGATAGAGAGGGTGGCGCACTGAAGGGCAGACCAAGATAGAGAGGGAGTCGCACTGAAGGGCAGAGCAAGATAGAGAGGGTGGCGCACTGAAGGGCAGACCAAGATAGAGAGGGAGTCGCACTGAAGGGCAGAGCAAGATAGAGAGGGTGGCCAGTGAAGGGCAGAGCAAGATAGAGAGGGTGGCCAGTGAAGGCCACTGAAGAGCTGTGCTGACAGAACAGTTAAAGGCAGGACAGTTTAGGACAGTGAAGGGTAGGGCAGTAACGGACTGTCACAGGGTAGTGTGCAGCTGAGACTTGTAGGCAGTAGGATTGAGGGCCTGTGTTTACGGGTAGGACAGGGAAATAAACCGGACAGTTTTAAATGAAGAGACGAGAAATGAGAAACTGCTGGAGACAGGTGCAGGAGGTGTACGAACAGTACTGCTATTGTGCACAGACATCTGTTCTCAGTATCTATAGAATCATCCCATTATCCCTTCAAACAAGCACATTCACCCCAAATACATACACGCTCCATACCACAGCCGAACCTATCACAAGCCAATACAAGTCTCGAAGCCAACAAAAACGAGTTCGTGTAAACGTATTCCAGTTTAAGAACAGTGTAATGGGGCTGTGCCTGTTTCTAACCAATACAACTGCACATAATGGAATGTCGGCAAAGGGTATTTTCCCAGGATCACACAACTTGGCACGCAAGGAAGCTGGGATTTACACAAAGATCGCCTGATTCACAACTCTTGGTTTTAAGCCATGGATCTTGTCACATAAAGTCACGACTTCAGATATCCCGCTCTCACCTCCCTCTCAGCCACCGAGGAGGCACCGGTAATCAGCATCTAGTAACAAGTGCCCAGTGCCTGGGCTGTCAAGGGCTTGAGCTGGAATAGAACTGGCAAGCACGAAAAGAATTGCTCAAAGGGTTACAGTGGGGGTTTCGGAAATCGTTAAGTAAACTACAAATCACAGAGATTAGCAAAATAGCGTATTGGGTCAGTGGTGATGCTGCAAAGAGCTCCATATGACGTAAAGACATGCCGAAACGTCACTAAAATAGCTGTGATGCAATTAGAGATCTCACTCTTTTTAAGTTGATAAAACGAGGACCACTTTGTTGCTTAATAAAATATATTCATTAAAAGCGCTACGAAGTGAGAGAAATACTGTTTATTCTACAAGCATCTTCAAAGTACGTCGACGCTGTCCTTGTGATACAATCTATAACAACAACTACTAAACAAAGAATATAAATTCACTTACTCACCCCTGGTCCGAGGCTGTGCGTCCTCTGAGGCATCCGAGAAGGGCCCCCGCTCGCGATCCTACGCGTGTGGACCCCCGGAGCGCCTCACGCCGCGCAGCCGTCCCCAGACAGAGACACCCCCCGGCGGGGCGGGCCCAATGACGCCCTTCTAAGGAGAAATGAAATGACAAAACTCCGAACGGAAACAGCACGCCCCCGCCCAGCGAGGATCGGGAAACACAATTAATTAGATAAACCGAGCGCCGGAGCAGCGCTAATCGGACACACTAATCCCGCCTCACGGAGACGATTCGCTGATCCCATCGGGCGTCGTGACCTGTATTTTTACAGCACGCCCTGAGTGGGAGGACGTGCTTTTGCGGAGGGTGGAGAAATGATGGAGTGATGGAACACGCCGGAAATCTAACTCAGTGGGTCCGTGCGGGTGCTGCAGAAATCCATGTCAAGGCGCGAGTTGTGTGTTTGGCTCACAGTAAAGTAGCAGTGGAGGCTAATGCGCTTGCCGCAGCAGTGTGCGCGCTTATTTTCATATGCGCTCATTCGAATGCTTGTAAAAGACATCTCCACGGTGGATCGGATGCAGGGGCGTGTGTATGAGCGCCTTGAATCAAGATGGGGGTTTCATCCTTCCAAGTTAGATCAAACAGCTGTGATTGTGCAGAATATTTGGAACTCCCCCGTCCTCATGCCTCTCTCTACTTAAACCCCTCGCCCTTGTTAGCCCCTTCCACTCTTTCAAACGTCCTCCCCTAACCTCTTCTTAATACCCATTTTTCATCCTGTTTCATTGCGAACGCATATCTTTGAGTGCCTGCCAATCTCTCTACCCCCTCTCCGCGGCTCTGTTCTCCCCATTAATAAGCCATGCCCTAGAGGAGTCCCGTTGATAATATTCGGTCTGGCATTAGCCAATACCGGTTGATAAAACTATAGTATTATATCATGACTTATATGGGCCAGATCCCGCCATCCACTGACAGCCAACCCCAGACAGACCTACTTTGCCAATGCTTGTTATCATTTCCATCCTTTCCCAATTGTATCTTTCCTTGTCTCCTTTCCCCCCCCTGCTGCTCCACGATCACCTTCATGTTCTTTACTTCCTAAAGCCCACTTCTTTTGAACCCTGTTTTCGTGCTTCCACACTTCACTTCTATCCGCCTCTTTCTTACATTTCTTCCTTTCGAACCTCTCTCCGATTCTTGTCTTTCGGTGTCCAGCGCACCCCCCATCTACTTTCAACCTCTTCTGCCCTCCCTAGCTCCCCCTCTTCTTTCACTACCTCCTAACCCTCTTCCTTCCTTCCGATGTCCACCCCTAACGTCGACTCCATTCTTACCTCCTCTGTGTAGTTTACTGCATTTTCTCTTCCTGATTCATTTCCCCTTTTCCTGTTTCTTTGCCCCTCTTTTGTTTTCCAGCCACCCCTCTTCCTGCTTCCCACTCCATTTCTAAAATAGCCCTCCTTCATGACTACCCCTCTCACTCCCCCCATCCTAAGCTCTATTCTTTATCCTCCCCCTTTACCTTCCCTCTCTCTTTTCATTCTCACTCTCTTCCTAATCTCTCCACTTTCCATATCTCCTGTCTCCTTTCTAAAACCATGCCCTCCTTTCAGGGTCCTGTGAAGTTCCCAGCATGCTTTATGATTGTGCAATACAATTGTGTTGTGGGGCCTGATTCATGAATGCCCAGTCTTACTTGCTGAGTGCACCATCTGGAGCATGGCTGGGTGTGCGCATGCCTGAGATTTATGTAAAGGAGCGCCTGCAGCTCATATGTGTGGCTGCACAGGGACAACGGAGAACACAGTTGTAGAACACAGATTGGCTTGAAAATGAATTTTTACAATAATTGTGAGCACTTGCCAGGCAACAGCAGAGTTGAGTTCACTAGATGACAGCAGAATACCCACCGTGTGTATCCTAAAGTTATGGTTTCTGCAGCAATAAGACATGCATTGTTTGGCCTAGCAGTTTGCTAAATTTTGTTATTCAGATTGCCACAATCACTGACCAGGGCTGGTCCTAGGACTTGTGGGGACCTGGGCAAAGTGAAATTGTGAGGCCCCTCTAATTTGCATGCAATGTGACGACACAGGAAGTGATGTCACAGGACTATTAATGTCCTTTGGCATTGCTGAAGTGATCTAGTGTGGATATAAGTAACATGGATAAAAAGATAAATAGCCAAATGAAATAAGTCCATGTATTTTAAAACAGCATTTTGTGTGTTAGAGTAGTCACACTGGATGGAAAAATTAGCCGCAGGTCAACAAGGATGGAAAAGTTAGCCGCAGGTCAACAAAGATGAATTTCCTTGCTCCTCGTTAACTAATTGTTTCTAAGTTAGTGCACAGTATAAATCCCACTGTATTGAGGAAAATAAATTGAATGGCATCAGTCAGGTCACTGTAAACATTAAGCAACAGAGTCTCTTGAGATAAAGTTGAGTTCAAATACATGTAGCTTTTTATTTAAAGTTTTTATAAATCACAGACCAGAACAAACAAAAAAAGAGCAGCAACGTGCTGTACAAACAAAGCATCAGGATACAGAATGAATGCATTCTTCTAGGAAGGAGATGTGGTGATGGAAAACAGGTGAGCAAATATTCGCTTTCTCCAAAAAGCTGATAAAAGGAAGCATTGCAATCTGACAATGGGGAGCTAAGCAAATTGATATGCACATAAAATACAATTCCAGTAATACATAAAGAGATTAACTCCAAAGTTCTAGGCTATTCTCGTTGACTGGTTCCCTGGTATTTATTCATTGGTAGGGTGGGTGTAGAATCTGGGTGTTTAAAGTGAAGGTATGCTGCAGATTTAATGGATTTTCAGATCAAGGTTTTTGATGTGGTGTTGGAATTGTAGAACAAGGTGGTGGCAGAATGACTAGATTCAAATGAAAATCCCTCAATCGCCCCAAAATGATGGCCCCAGTGCTGTATATATTTACAACTTTATGGGGTTGTCCACCTTAGGGAAAGATGGAGGCAGGGGTAGGAACAGAAAAAAAAGAAATTGCCATCTTCGTACACATTTGGAAGTTATTGGTAGTATCTGCCATTTCACCTACTTCTTAATAAAAATATATGCATGTACCCGGTTATCAGGACATTGTTTCATAACAAACAGGGAAAATTATAAGTCTACAAAGAAGCACAGCATAAATTCTTTCCAAGTAGTGACTTATGTAATCAAGGGAGTGACTTAACAATGTAAACTAAAATCCTATTCTTCAGACAGCATGCCACCTGACCAGTATTCCGGTGTCACTCTATAAGCTTTCTGTTACTGCATTCAAATATAGCACACAATAATGGACATGATCCCAAAACAAGCCAGAACAATTGGCTTTGCCAATACTTGATAGCAGTAATATATAGATGAGTTACAATATTGCCATTGTTGTGAATAATTAGAAATCAAATAGTTTAAATTCTGGAAACATGAGACTGACTTAAACAGTCCTGAAACCTGTGGAATAAGTAGTAGTCTTGAGAGCCTTGCAATAATTCCTGTTCTCTTCACACCTGTGAAACACTTACACCCTTTTCTTTTCATTTCTGAAATCTTCCATCTGCCTATTTCAGACCTCTTCTGTTTTCTCTTCTACGCCCTCTTTTCACATCCTACTTCTGGACATATTTTCTTGCATCTCCTTCACTTTACCTTTCCCATCAACACAGCAAACCCATTCATCTGTAAAAACGGTATTTGCTTTTACTTTCACCATATCAATTTTTCAACAGGAACTCTGTATCTCCTTCACACGCTTTTGCATGTAATCTCAAGTACAATTGGAATGTTCCACCTTTGCTTTGTGCCCTCTACAGGGTGGGTAGCATGATTGAATGAGCTGGTAATATGTGTGTGACCTACTGGCAGCTACTGTGAGAGCCTCGCACTGCCATTAGACTCAACTCCAGCGCTCTCAATCATGGCCTGTTATAATTCCCCACCGACAACCTGAACTCACACAGACACCTTTAGGTGAGTCAGTTCACAATATGCACAATACAAGATTGATATGTTGCATGAAAAAATACATAAAAACAAAATCAAGGAAAAAACAAATACTCTTAGGGAAGTAGTGTGAAATGTCAATAGGCGCAATCTCATGGATTATGGTAATATTTTTTACAGTCATTGTTGAGATATATATCAGTGTTTCGTCCTGTAAAGGACATCAATATAGACACTATATAAACACCTTTCATAGTACGATTTTATTTACTGACATTCTCACTGAAGCTCTGACCCTGGCTTTCTGCTGCTCACCTCGGTTTGGTTCAGCTCTTCTTTTTAATGAATGCTTTTTCATGCCATGAGCCTTGTAGCCATAATGTGTCGCTAGGAATCCCAGGACAAGGAAAAGTATTCATTAAAAGACGGGGGTAAACCAAAGCAAGGTGAGTAGCATAACTCCAGGGCCAGGGTTTTCAGTGAGGCAGGTCTCCCTAGATGCAGCAGCAATGGGCTCTATACGGATGCCCTTTACATAGCAAAACACTGATAAATGGCTCAACAATGACTGTAAACAATGTTAAGCTACTCCATGAGTTGAGGCCCAGAGGAGGGGAGCTTCATCTCCTGGGCTTAGCTGCCAAAGGTTAGGGCTGTGAGGCCCAGGAGAGGAGACATCCTGCTCAAGAATGTGCAGCACTGGATAATGGCTTCAAGGCCCAGGGTTGGTAGCCCACCCGTGGTCCCAGAAGACATAATGTGGGGCATCCTCTCCTGGGCTTCGAGGCTGTAGTGTAGCACTTTTATAATAAACACTGGAGCGAGCCCTGCCATGCTAGTCTGATCTGTCTGCTCCCTCCTCCACTGACCCACCTCTCTTCACCCAATTGACATATAGTTATAAATACAATTGGCATGTCACCATTGCTCTTCATTCACTGCAGAGGAGCCAAGCGTGATTGGATAACCATGTATTCTGAAAACCTTTGTGACTCAATAGCAGCCACTGTGAGAACCTCCCACAACCTTCAGATTCCACTCCAGCACTCTCAGTCATGGCCTGTTATAAACACCTACCCACAATCTGAACTCACGCAGACACCTATAGGCGAGTCACTTCACAGTATGCACAATCGAAGATTAATATGCTGCTTTAAAACATAAAAAAGGAGGGGAAAAAACAAATAATCTTAGGGAAGTAAATTAAGCACAACGTGTGAAATATAAATGGGAGCAACCTCACTTACATGACTGACATGGATTACCCTAATGTTTTCTACAGTCATTGTTGAGATATCTATTAGTGTTTGCCCTTTAAACAATATTAAAATAGAGCACAGTATAGACCTCCTTCAAATTTTAATTTCTGCCTGGCCTGACACCTACATGGACCTTCCTCACTAAAACCCCTTGCTTTGGTTTAGCCCTTTCTTTTAATGAATGCCTTAGCATGACCTGGGCCTTGCAGCCCTAATGTAGCACTAAGAGGCCCAGGACATCACAGTTCTGGATCATGGCTGCAAAGAGGCTAGCTTGGATGGGGTGGAGGAACATTCTTGGGCTTGGCACCCATTATAAAGGGCTGCCAGGTCCAGGGGATAGGGCCCTTTGCTAGGCCCTTTAGAGTGCTACATCTGTGAGGTCCAGAACAGTGAAAAACATTCATTGAAAGTCAGGGCTATACAAAGTAAGGTACATAAATCCAGGGTCAAGGTGTTCACCGAGGCAGGCGTCAGGCCCTGCAGTAATTAAAATCTGACTTTGAAAGGCCCTATCACTCTGTATTGATGTCCTTTACAGGGAAAAACAATGATGCAAATAAGGAAGAATTATTATAACCACTGCAGTGAAGCAGTCCTAGACCAAAAAGGGGTCTGCCCCAAAACATATAATGCAGCATACCCACCCAATTTTCCCAGACTGAGTTAATGGTTCTAATCTCTGGCTATGACCCTGTGGACTCCCTTGTAGTCTGTCCTCAACTCCTTTGTACAGCTGTCGGAGTTCTTAAGATGCTTTCTATTAACACCCATAAACCTTTTCAAGACCATCAAAGCTGCCATTTTCCTGGGTCTATGAATGATGTGCTGCCCCGTCCAGGTGGTTTCTTTGAATTCTGGGAGTTGTAGTCAATTCAAAATGTATCGAAGGGTTAACTAAAACCACTGCAATAAAACACATATGCTAAAAATAAAGCGGTTGATAAAAAATCATAATTCCAATCATATATTTATGCACAGACCCCTGAGGCCCACAATGTCTTTTCTGTTTTTCTCTTGTACCCGACTTATGCATTCAATTTGCATCAAAACAGTCCAAGTCGTAGTTTATGTGCATATGTCATGGGTTATTAGATTCAAGACTTCCATAAAGTGTCAAGTACTACGCTATTTAATGTTCCGTAATTAAGTGCCTCAGTGCTTTCAACATTAAGCTTCAATAAAGTGGCAAGTACTACATTAATTAATCCACCCTTCCTGGAACCAAACAGCTGTCCTCCCTGAATGTGAACATTCCTTGGAGTTGCCTAGTGCTGTACTGCATATGATGCATTTTCTCAGGTCCCTCATTGATGTTACTATACATGGACCGATTGCTTTATAAATTTCCTGTTGAGGATACAGCACACACACTCTATCCAATGTGGACCTTTAGTGAAGAGGGCAAGTCGGTGGATGAGGAGCCCCGTTAACGTTCTTGAGCACCTGTGTGGCTAGCTCTGTGAATTTTACTAAACAGCATATGAGCCACACAAGCATCCTTTCATTGCATCCATGATTGACTCAGTTGTAGTCTTGTTCTGCAATGGAATAAATACAACTACAAGTCCCAGTATTCAAAGAAAAAACCTGGACTGACGCAGCACATCACACATGGATTTGGGAAACTTTGCAGGGCTGGCCCCTAGTGACCATCAACCAACCTCCATGCCACTCTGTTCAGATCCTTTTCTAGCCCCCTTGGCACTCACAGCCCTTGAGACAATCAACCTGCCCTCAGCACCTCATTTAGATGACCTCAGAACCCCTATCCTAGCCCTCATGTCCCTTGAGACTCCAAAACAAGCCTGCCCTAGATTGCTTTTCCACTGAGAGCACCTATGTGACTAGCTCCCCTGCACTGCTGCTCAGCAAATGCACACACAAATTTAAGTCTTGCTCCGCTGCATTTCACAGCTACCACTTGTCATAGACTTTGGAAGCAAGTTCACGCATGACTCACAGTGCTAGGACGTGAGATGATTGTGACGTGGCATTGTGTTGTTACTGAGGGGGCTCCTCTAAAGAGAACCTGTCATTCCACCTGCTGGTTCCCTTTATTTTTAAGGTTGTTAAGAGTCCAAGGAAAGAAGTGGCAATCGGGTATTTTAGACAAAATGTCGGATAAGAGAGTGTTGATTTTTCCTTGATAAACAGAAGGCCTGTAATTTCTCAGGCATCCCATATCAGGTAGGAGTTGAAAGCAAAGGACATTTAAGTTTTATATAATGCCATGAGACGTAACAGTATGTTAAGATCTGAAGTTGCCTATTGCCAGGGTTTCAAAGCGCATCCATTCCAGTGCTTATGGCTTTGCTTTTGTCATTAGAGATATGGAACCACATGTACATAATCCGCAGGGGAAAAATGGGATTGAATTTAAACTACCTGAGAACAAATGGCATGGCACAACGTTACCTTTTGTGTGTCTAACATCTTGGATGCAGTGAGCAATGACACGTTAAAAAGTCAGCATGGGTGACATGGGGACTTTTTTTTGCAGTTGTTTATAGCGCAATTGCAACTCAAAGGTATTGGAGCGCTTTATATGAGCACCAGTTACATTACACAAGGACAGAGTAATTTCTTTTTAGGTACAGGGAGATTAAGTGATTTGCCCAGGATGTTGAGCTGACCAGATTAGAGCCTGGTTCTCCAGTTCCAAAGTCGGTTGCTCTGGCTGTTATGCCACATCCTGTCCCAGTTATAGCTACATTCCGTACTGGAAAAACATGTGCAATTGGAACGGGTCGCTTTTATGAGGCTACACTGTATCAAGTATTTAATAATCCTTTGAGACATTATGACAGATAATGCTTACAAACTGATCACTGTACACATTAAGCAACTCCATAAGCTGTGAAGCCCAGGAGAGGGGTCCCCTGCCGTGGGTCTAGCAGCACTGGATAATGGTTGAAGGCCCAGGGAAGGTAGCTCCACCCCAGGAACTTACAGCCTGATCCTGAGGCCTCTTGCCCGGGCCATGAAACTGTAGCGTTGCTCTCTGGAGGGTGACCTGCTGTGCCAGTGTCAATCTGTCTGCTCTCTCCTCCATTGACTTAACTCTTCTCACCTGATTATTTTGCTCCTCCTGGAAACAATGGTGCCTCGCGGTTGCCTGGAAACTACAAAGAAAAAGTGATAAGAAGTCTTCAAGGTGGATTATTAACAGGGACACTGCCTTGCACCTGACTTTGTGAGCCAACACCATTGTTGGTCTTGCTACTGCCAGTGATCCATGTCCCCCATTCACTCTTTTCCTTCCCTCACACCACTCCCAGGAATGCCACCATGCCACTGCACCAGCAACGCCAGGACACCCCACTTACAAAATATATTATTGAAGCGATCCAACGAGGTATGGGGCACAAGAGTAGCTGATGAAAGTATGGCCTTTCACACTGAAGCAGGGCCCCATGTCTTGGATCTCAGTGCGGGTCCTGTGCACCTGCCCACACAACCCATGCCCAGCGCTGGCTCTGGCTCTGTCTCTGACATATCTCAGAACCTTGTAGGGGAGAAGATGCAGACCTGCACACTCTTTAGAGGGAACATCACACTGATATAGGCCTAAGGGATTACAGAATCAGATCAGCAAGAGTAACCTTCTGCAGGACTACCACTCTGGGTTCAAACCTCGTTGTAGTACACAGACTGCCACACATCAGACTGTCAATGATGCCCTCCTGATTGCTGACTAGAATAACTCCCTTGCCCCTTAATCATACTTGACCTCTCTGCAGCCTTTGACAAAGATGACCGCAAAGCAAAAATACACAGGTTGCAAATAAGCATGGGCTTCTCTGACATGGTCGTGCAATCAATCAAGCATTTATAAAGTGCTGCAAATCATACGTGAGGGTCTAAAACCACTGGAGAAGTTTGCTGCAGCGTGGTGGAGTGATCACTCGAATATCCAGGTCTTGAGTTGCTTCCTGAATTGCTGGAGTGACGTTGTGGTCCTGAGGTGCAGGGGAAGTTGTTCCATGCCTTGGCTGCCAGATGTGAGAATGAACCTCCTCCGCTGTTGATTCAGCAGATTTGTGAGGTGTCTGCGAGTTAGAGGGAGATGGATCAAAGGGGTCTGGTCGGTTGGTGTAAAGTCAGACGTTTGCTGATGTTGCAGGACCTTTGTTGTGCAGGGACTTGTAGGCGTGGGTCAGCATCTTGAACTGGCATCTCTTCTGAACCAGGTGCCAGTTTCGTTTTTTGAGATGGGGAGTGATGTGGGTCCTTCTGGGAGGTTGAGGATGAGTCTTGCAGCTGAGTTTTGTATAGTCTGGAGTCTCTTCATGAGGCGTGCAGTGATTCATATGTAGAGTGTGTTTCCATAGTCCAGTCTGCTGGTTGATGTGGGCCTGTGTGACTGTTCTTCTGGTGCTGGCTAGGAGCCACTTGAAAATCTTGTGGAGCATGCGAAGAGTGTGGTTCATTTCCTACCTCACCAACCGCCCTGTCATCCAGATGTGTACTGTAAGATTCCATAGTGTCAATCCCCTGAAAAGTGCCAGGGCTCCATTCTATCCCCCATGATCTTCAACCTCTACATGGAACCCCGGGAAACCCTACTTCGAGGCAGACGCATCAAGATCAGTATGTCGATAACTACCTGAAAAATCTTCACTGCTCACAACATGCATGGGCTCAAAACCTGCCATAATCCTAATCCAATTTGGATGTATAGCAACAATGTAAATCTCAACCTAAAACAGACATAATTCCTCATCTTCATCCAAAGTAACATCACAAATACAAGCCTGGTTCTCCAATATGAACTTGAACAGGTTCATCCCCGAGCTGACATCAAACATAAAATTACTTAGTTTCACCATTGTCATGGACCTCTCTTTTCAATAACAAATTGACAATATAACCAAGACAGCATGGTACCAACTCTGACTCTAGAAGAAAGTAAAATATTACCTCCCTGAAACCAACTTCAGAAAAGCAGTCCAAGACTTAGTCCTCTCGTACACAGTTAAGGGCAACACCCTGATCTACAGTCTCCTAGACCTCACACTGGTTCTCCTAAAAGGTAGCCTATATTTGGCAGCACATTTCATAAAAGGCCTAAAGAAGTTGAAGTGGATCACTTTAACTACACTGACTCCACCTCCAAGCCTGCAACATCTTCAAGGCAAGGTGAACCACCAACAAGGCCACTAGAACCAGCAACTTGGTATAACTGGTGGAGAAATTAACTATCTCAAGCAGTCAGCACCACATAAGCCAGGACAACACCAGACAGGAAACAAAAAAAACGGAAGAAAAGAGAGAACTATAAGGCAACTCGTCTCCATCTATGCTCCTAAGATCGGAAATAACATCCCCATCAACTCAAAAACTGCTTCAACCCTACCACATTTCAGAACAGAGCTGAACATCCACCTCTTCAGAGAGCAGGGCATCTTCACACAATAGGAGTCCCCACCCACGAAAGTCTTGCTTTCATGTAGACGGGTCTGAATTGGGCTGTTGCTCTTGTACAGTGCTCTGTTGCTCTCTAGCTACGTCTGTGCTCTTAACCTACCTATATGGGCAACTGGTCGTACAAACGAGAAGGATGAGTAACCTGACAAAGAATTAACAAGTGTGAACAGTGAATGTAGCACACACAGTGGCAGTCAGAGTTACCCCCTTAAAAAAGGATAATGTCAAAGATGAAACATTCATGGATTGTTAGCACATCTCACTTTGTACAGTACACAGTGTTCTATGGAACAGCAGTTACCCAATATTTTAACCCATGTGGTAGAGGCACAACATGCACCGCTAATAACTCAATAGCATTTAAAAGCCAGTGGTGCAAAACAGTACATTGACTAAATAGGGTGGCACCAGTTTTTTTTAAAGAGGTTTTAAGACCCTTCTTGCATTTTTTATCAGGTTACGATAGGCCTACAGAAGTATCTCAACATGCCACTGTTAGATGGGTTTTGCCAGTCTGGGACCACTCCATACCCTCTCCATGCCCTCCTCCCCCCATGACAGACCAACTGCATATGTTTTACCACATTGGGCGAAAATGTTAACGTGCTATATGTCAGGTCAAGATTTGATACCCGATGCCCATACAATTATTTCTCAGATTGCCACACATGTTCAGAGAGCTTGCTCTTTTATGTGGTAGATGATAATTAATATTTGCACATACATGGCGTTTGAATGACCATCTTACATTTTGAGAGTGGTGGACAAAGCTTCCGGAATGCTCTTGAATGCAATTTTGCATCTATGACAATTCAACTGCCCAACTATTGAATAAGCGTTAACTTAGATCTGAATGTGATGCATTTATGATCTTGTAATAGCAACCCTGTGTTTTCTTGTCTCCTGTTTCCCTGTATTATTTTACCTGATCACATCCTGGCTGATGTGTAGCAATTACAATAATAACAAAAAAAAGACGTCTGTAGGCCATCACAGGACCCCCAAAAAATGCCATAAAAATGAATCCAGCTTCAACCAGCCCGCTGTGGCAGGGAGCACTAGTGAGTAGGCTCCTGTAGAGTTTGAGCCTACGATAAACTGCACCTGGAGAAAGTGACCCATGTAAGTAGGTAAAAGAAATCTATTCACCCTCATCCAACTCAGGTCTACCCTTTATAACTTTCTCCCTGGAGTTGCAACTGCAACGCTTTTTTGTTTTACTGGCCTGTATTTTCTAGTCCAGACCAGGAAAATATTGAGAAAAGAAGTGAAATCCAGTATTTTTTACCTTTCTGAAACATAAAGCTAAAACAGTAAACACATAAGGAAATCTGTTACAAAGTATTTGAAAGTTGTCTACATGGTTTCAGAATGATTGTTAGAGCATACTGAGACATAACTGCATGTTGCAAAATAATCCTGACAACTTTACACAAATTATTTTTCACCTACCAACTCTTGGCTGTTTCAGGATACCAAAACGTAAACAAATGGTTGGTATTTTTTCCTAAGAAAGGTTGAGACCCAATTTCTACCCCCCCTTTTTTTCAAATCTTTGCTCTCTGTCCAAAGACCTCTTTTTCATCCACCTTTCACTCCAAGCTTCTCCTCGTCCCCCTTGCATGCTCTTCGGCCTTCCCAGCCTCCCCAGCCTCCCGCTCTCGACCTCATACCCTTCTGTACCACGTTCCCACTCCCACCTGTTTCTCTGCGCTACTGCTCTCACACCACCGAAGAGTTAAAAAACACACGGGAGAGGAGAATGAAGGTAACTTCCAGCCGTGAGCGAAGATTCTCGAAAGTCAGAGATCGAGGTCACCCCTCCTTCTCCCGAACGTCTCTTCATCCTCTTGACAGCTACGGGCTGAGATACTTCAACATAATTCGCTGACGAACAGGTTGGGACGTGAAAGACATTTCTCAGAGGAAAGTGGGGCACACGGGAGCTATCTATCGCCTTGGCCTATTTTCCGTCCTACTAATGGATTGGGACGTCAGTGATCCGGGTCTTCGGGCAGGATGCGCGCTGCTCATCGGTGCAGACCATGGCCTACTTCAGAGCGCGCGGCTGCAGCCTTTTCTCGCTCTGCAGAGCGCGCGCTCACACGGCATCGAGCGGAACCGGAACAAGAGGAGGACCAAGCTCGGTTTCTGCGAACGTTCCATAAGAGGGAGTAAGCCTCCTGGAGTGTTCTTCCAGACCCAGGACTAGAATTTATGGCAAAGGCCAATAGGAAACATAAGCAATGTCTCAGTCAGTCTTGTTATCAAGCTGGATGCCACACACCTTCTGCTTGAAGACTGCTGGGCCCCGGGGGAAGCAGAGTCGCAGACTAGTCTTCCCCCGGGGTCTTTCGCGCAGGGGAGGACCAGGCAGGGTCAAGGGGTGGAGTTAGGGGGTGGGTATAAGAGCGCGGGGAGGAAGGCAACTTCCTCTTCCTGCGCTCGGCACTATCGGGAGGGAAGTTTTGAAGGATTTTGCAGGGATAGTTGGCAGTGTAGGCCGAGGACCGCGCGGAGTGGCGGACGTGTCGGGTTTCTGTCTGCGTGTGCGGGAGCCACTGGTCGGTGGTTCGGGGCTCCAGCGCGAGATCGCGACGTGGAGGCCATGTCAGCTGAGGAGGTGAGAGAGGCTTTGCGGGTGCTCGGACGCGCCGGGCGGGAGGATCTCCTCCGGCCCGGTGTGCTGGGGAAGCGTGGGTGGGGTTCGCGCGGGCCCCGAGGCGGCGTCAGCGGGGGTGGCGGCCGCTGTATTAGCGTGCCAGGACGATCCCTTAGGGCAGGTGGGGGCGCGGCCGGGAGGGGCGGGGCGGGCCAAAAAGGAGCCGGTGCGCGGAGGCCGTAGGAAGAGCCTGCCTCCGCGCCTGTCATTCCCACAACTGGACTTTGTGTCCCCAGGACCGGCGGGACCCGCAGTGGGGCTGGGCCCCGCTGGGGGGCTGCTCTACACTCCGGCTTGCCTGCGAGGGGAGGAGGGAGGGGGGGAGGGAGGCGTGGGGCCCCAGCAAGAGCAGTCGGTTTTGGGGGAGACGCCGGAGTGAGCTGAAGGGGGGGGGACGGGGGGCGCTGCGCCTCGCCTTTGGAGCCTGGGGTGGCCACAGCAGGTATGGGGGCAAGCACGGGGCATTGGGGGGACGCTCCCATTGACCTCTCGGCAGGGGCCAGGGTAGTTCGGCCGGGTCCGGAGAGTGTGCAGGTGGCGGGGGCGGACGGCCCGGGGGCAGGGGCGTTGTGGCGGGGGCCCAGGGGTCGTCCTCTCGGCCGGCACTTTGGCAGCCGGGAGGGGGGTTTCAGGGCTACTGCCCACCCCCCTCCCTCCCCCGCTGGGAGTCACTGGCCTGGGAAGACAGGATCAGGGAGCAGCGCCTTTTGGTGCAGCTGAATGAGGCGAGATGGGCGGAGCAGCAGGTGCCGAGGGTTGGAGCAGTTTGGAACACAGAGACGGAGGGGCCCCCGACCCCCACGTCGGAGGAGGAGAGGTGGGCGGAGGAAGAGGATTTGGGCGGGGCTGGGCCGGGTGGAGCTAGAGGTGGCAAGGGGCCGGCGGGCCCGGTAGGGACGGCCAGGACGGCTTTGAGGCCCGATGGTGCCGGGGCCCACCCAGGTTGTAGCGGCCTGGGGGTAGGGGGGATCCAAGCCGGCGGCTGTCGGCAGAGTGCGGGGCGGCCCGGCGGGCGCAAGGCGGCCTCTGGACGCCGGCATGAAGTGGCAGGGCGGTCCGCGGCGGCCGTCCCTCCAACGCGGGAGCGGGCATCGGCGGCGTGTATGGCAGGGGGCCGGGGTGTGGGTGCTGGTAAAAGTAAGGGTGTGAAACGTGCGGTGAGAGAGGTTTTGTGGGCGCCTGTGGAAGTGGAGCCGGAAGTGGAGTTGGATTATGCTGAGGAGAGTGATGAGCTTGAGGAAGGGGAAGTGCGGGATGACGACGACAGGACGGGGGGGGTGCAGAGCAACAGTGGATTTGGTGTTTTCCAGGCCCAGAAGACGACGACGGGCAAAGCAAAGGCGGAGACTTCCAAGGCTGCCACATCCAGAGGACGGCCCGGCGAGATGCACTCGGCGCTGTCAGGTGAGGGGTCTTGGTGGTCGGCTTGGGATGGTGGGCCACAGGGCGGTAGGAAGAAAGCTTGTAGGTCGGTGGGGGTGGGGGTGGGGGAAGGGTCGGTGCGGGTGACCGGAGAGGTGCCGGGGGACAAGCCGTCAAGGGTGGTCAAGCAGGTGGGAGGAAAATTGGTAGCTACGGCGGGGGTTCAGACGGACAAGGCGGACGGAAAGGACGAGAAAGGGGACAAGTCTGAGGACAAACACCAGAAGAAGCTCCCCTACATGGGGCTGGCTATGCCCCTGGGGTCTCATCTGTCTGACAAGATTAAGGGACGGATATGGAAACACGAGTATGTGGACGTGTTTAAATTGCTGCACAGGGAGGTGCAGGCGAAGGAGGGTTCCAAAGGAGAAGAGTGGGAATTGACTAGGCGGCCTAGGGTTCCGGTGACGATGGAAAATTGGACCTCGGCGTTCCTCATCTATGCCAGTATTTATTGCGTTAAGCACCAGGATAGGGCCATAGCGTTACTGAAATACATGGACATCATTAGGAAGGCCCAGATGCAGTTTGGGGGTTCGCCTGGCTTAGTTACGATGAGGAGTTCAGGGCCAGGGTCAGCGCCAACCCGGACAAGCAATGGGGGAGGTGGATCAGGAATTATGGATGCAGTGGATGGCGTCCACGCATTCCTCGGCTTCCACGCACACGGCCAGCGGGTTGCCGGTTACTTACCGGTCTTTTCCGCCGCGTCCCGCCCAAAGCGGGGCGGGGGGAACACCGCTGGGGCCAGTAGCGCCCGGCCAGGCCACTAAGCCAGGCGGGGCTAACACTGGGGCATGTTGGAGCTATAACCGGGGCTATTGTTCCCGCTACCCATGCAAGTTCAAGCATGAGTGCTCAAAGTGCGGAGGGAAGCACGCCCTTACCCAATGCTTTACACTGGTCACGCCATCGGAGCAATGGCGAAACGCGAAGGGGAGGGGACAGCCTGGACCAAAGGGCGCCTACACCGGTTAAGGTGGAGGCGATGGCCCCGTGGCTCGCGGGGTACCCCGATAGGGAAGCGGCGGTGAGGATTCAGTGGGGTTTCACGGAGGGCTTTCGGGTGGGCTATCAAGGTCCCAGGGTGCGGAGATGGGCAGACAATTTGAAATCCGCCACATCCTTGCCGGGAGTGGTAGCTGCCAAGTTACAGAAAGAGGTGGAGGAGGGGAGATTAGCTGGCCCGTTCAGCGACTGGCCAGCGGATGACCTAATCATCTCTCCGCTGGGGGTGGTGCCCAAGAAAGAGGAGGGTGAGTTTCGTATGATACATCACCTCTCGTGGCCTGAAGGACAGTCTGTGAATGATTTCATCGCGGAAGAGGACTCTAGGGTGCTTTACGCATCAGTGGACGACGCGATCCGCCTTGTGAGGGTGTGTGGGCCGGGGGCGGAATTAGCAAAATGTGATGTCAAGTCTGCCTTCCGCCTGCTGCCCATACATCCCGCGGATTTCTCGCTGCTAGGGATGCAGTTCGGGGGGTCATTTACGTGGACAAAGTTTTGCCCATGGGATGCGCTATTTCTTGTGCGCTGTTTGAACTGTTTAGCACCTTCTTGCAGTGGGCTTTTACACAGATTAGCGGGCATCGGGATGTTACTCACTACCTGGACGATTTTCTCTTTCTGGGAAGAGCTCACTCCGGGGATTGTGGCAGGGCCCTGTCACGGTTCCAGGAGATGTCGCGGCACTTTGGGGTTCCCTTGGCCCCGGAAAAGACGGCAGGTCCATCCTGCACTTTGACATTCCTGGGCATTGAGCTGGATTCCCTTCAGTGGATAGCTCGACTCCCTGCTGCTAAAGTGACGGAGATTCAGGCGTGCCTATGGTGGGCGATCGGGGAGAAGAGGATCGCGTTGAGGGCGGTCCAGCAACTGTTGGGTTTCTTGAACTTTGCGTGCAGGGTGGTTCGGGCAGGACGGGCGTTCTGCAGGCGGCTCGGCATGGCCATGTCGGGGGCTGTTCTTCCGCACCACAGGATCCGGATCTCTATGGGGGTTCGGGCGGACCTGAGGACATGGTTGACTTTCTTGACGGATTTCAACGGGGTGTCCCTGGACTTTGCAGACGACAGGATGGTTTGGCAAGGTCAAATTTACTCGGATGCAGCTGGGGCAGCTGGCTTTGGGATCTTCTGGGATGGCAGGTGGTGTGCGGAGGACTGGCCAGCTCATTGGGTGCAGCAGGGGAGGAGCATTGCGTTTCTGGAGTTCTTTCCCTTGTTGGTGGCACTGGAAGTGTGGGGTCTTGAGTTTCGGAACAGGTCTGTGTTGTTCCACGTGGATAACATGACGGTGGTCGAGCTGGTTAACAGGCAGAGGGCACGGGACCTGAGAGTGCTGAGATTGCTGAGAAGTTTCATGTTGAAATGTTTAAGATTGAATGTGGTTTTAGAGCCAAGCATGTCCCTGGAGCGAATAATGACATCGCGGATGCTTTGTCTCGTTCGCAGTGGCAGCGGTTCCGGCGATTGGCACCAGGAGCGGATCAGTGCAAGACCAAGCTGCCGGACGGCATCTGGGCCTTGGGGGAGTGAGGGTGATAGGCCTGGTGGAGAATTCTATTGCTGAGACCACGCGACGTGCATATCGTCTGGCATGGGCGGAGTTTGGATCCTTTATGGGATGGAGTGGGGATTCTGCTGTTGAAGATAGCTCAGCGATGGAGCAAGGAGTGCTGCAGTTTGTATTGCGTTGCATTGATAAGGGGCTGACGGCTGCGACTATATCGGGGAAACTGGCAGGGGTAGCATTTTATTGCGGTTTGTTTTTTGGTTTTGATCCGACGAAAAATGTGATACTGAGTCGGGTACTCCGAGGTTGGGGAAGGGAGAGGAGGGGGGGTGGGGTGTTGCGAGAGGCGATCACGTTTGAATTGTTGGTGCAGTTGGTCGCGGTTTTGTCGCTTTGTTGTTATGATGTGTTTGAAGTGCGCGTGTTTCGTTTGGCGATGATTTGGATGTTTTTTGGGGCTTTCCGGGTGTCTGAGTTGTTGGGCACGCGGTCCGTGGGTGGCAGGCGGTATGAGGAGATACGGCTGGATGGCGGGCGCCTGGGGATTTGGCTGGGGCACTCGAAAACGGATCAGTTGGGTCGGGGTAAGTGGGTTTGGTTGTGCGAGGCTGGTTGTGGGGGTGTGTGCCCGGTGGAGGAATGGAGGGTGTTTGTGCTGTCCACGCGGGTTGCGAGTGGAGAGATTTTTTGCCACAGGTCTGGGGCGAGGGTGACGTCCGGACAGTTGTTGGGGGTGCTGCGCATGGCCTTACGGTGATTGGGTTTTGATCCGGCTGGTTTTGGGACTCACTCCTTTCGTATTGGAGCGGCCACAGCGGCGGCCCGGTTGGGGTGGTCTTGGGACAGGATTCGGCAGATTGGGAGGTGGAAGTCTCGGTGTTGTGAACGGTATGTTCGCAAGTGAGGAGCGGGGGGGTTCAGGAGGTGTTGCTGGGGAAGTGGTGTTATGTGTGCCCGTTTTCTTGCTAATATGTTTTTCTTTCATAGGTTGCGTGGGTGGACCGGGGGCCAAGACGGTCACTTGGATCGTGGGGCATTCCTTCGTGCATTGGGCCTCCAAGTATGCAGAGCAACAGGTGTACGGCCGTAACCTGGGTCTCAAAGGACAACATCACGAGGTGCATTGGTGGGGTAAAGGGGGATGCGATGGGGGCACTACTGCCCTGGCTCGCGAAGATGGTCCCCCAGAAGGGTTGTCCGGATCTGCTGATCATACACCTGGGGGAGAATGATTTGGTTCGGCTGTCGGGTCTGGCGCTCTTACAGCTGATGCAGAGGGATTTGGAAGTGTTGAAACACAGGCTGGCAGGGACTTGCATTGCCTGGACGGAATTTGTCCCAAGGAAAGTTTGGAGGGGTGCCATTAAGCATGGGGCTGTGGAAAAGGCACGACGAAAGCTCAACAGAGCAATGAGACTTTTTGCGGGGACAAGGACATTAAGGTTATCGCTCATGCTGGACTGAGACTGGAGGAACCGCTACTTTTTAGGGATGACGGGGTGCATCTGTCATTGATGGGGAATGCTTATTATATGATGGAGATGAGAGATGTGGTTAGTAAGCTGTGGAACGAGTCAATTTGGTGTCGTAGGAATGTGTGAATTGAGGTGGTCGACAGGTGCACTGCGTGGGCCCCGGGGGGGCAGGTAACCGCCCTAAAGGGGGTTCCCTGGTTGGCGATACTTTGGAGGGGTGGGGGAGTCAATAGCGGGCGAACCCATCCCTCGGGGGGAGATTGGATGATGGGGGAGCTGAGGCAGGACTGGAATGCCAGGTGATACCGGGGAGAATGCTAGGAGATTTGGGAAAATGGTTGAGGAACGGAATGGGCATGGAGTGATTGGAGATGTGAGTCAGAGTGGGCGAAGAGAGTGGAGGGATACAAGAGTTGATGTGGGGGTTTTGTTATTAATGTTGAAGTTATTGGTTATTGTTCATTATTGTGCAGCCTGGTCCTAATAAATGGCCTTTTACGCTTAAAGACATCAGCGTGGTCTGTTTATTGCGCGATGCTGGACCCCGGGGAAGCAGAGTCGCAGACTAGTCTTCCCCGGGGTCTTTCGCGCAGGGGAGGACCAGGCAGGGTCAAGGGGTGGAGTTAGGGGGTGGGTATAAGAGCGCGGGGAGGAAGGCAACTTCCTCTTCCTGCGCTCGGCACTATCGGGAGGGACGTTTTGAAGGCCACCCACCCGCCCTACAGTTACTAGGGTTTTTGGAGGTAGGGTTGGCATGGCGTGCCAGTTTAGGACGGGCTGCAGGGTAGGCGATACTTTGGAGGGTGGGGGAGTCAATAGCGGGCGAACCCATCCCTCGGGAGGAGATTGAATGATGGGGGAGCTGAGGCAGGACTGGAATGCCAGGTGATACCGGGGAGAATGCTAGGAGATTTGGGAAAATGGTTGAGGAACGGAATGGGCATGGAGTGATTGGAGATGTGAGTCAGAGTGGGCGAAGAGAGTGGAGGGATACAAGAGTTGATGTGGGGGTTTTGTTATTAATGTTGAAGTTATTGGTTATTGTTCATTATTGTGCCGCCTGGTCCTAATAAATGGCCTTTTACGCTTAAAGACATCAGCGTGGTCTGTTTATTGCGCGATGGCCTAATTTCGAATGTTGTGCTCCGAGCCTGTCCTCAGGAGCGCACTGCAAGACAAATCCCCAAAAAGTCAAACTAGGCATCTTTTTTTTTTCACCCAGCCACTGTTGTTAGGGACGTAGCTTAGTCAGTAAGATTTGGGGGGTGTGAATCTCAAATTTCCCAAAAAAGGGATGGCATTGGCCACAGGGCGGAGTTTTGAGATGACCGGGGTTCGGGTGGACTGTTCACATGAGTAACAGGGTCTGTGCTGATTCGCGTTAGATTGATCTCTGTCTAAAATGATATAGCAGGCGAAAAACAAATGTTTGGAAGTAGAGGTATGCGAAATAAACGAAATTTGCCTTTGCGTAATTGTGTGAAATTACAGAAAAATTGCATGTAATTGCACAAAATGCAAATCCGTCATTTTGCACTATATGTTAGCGCAGTATGCATCCTCATGTCAATTTCGGGTGCCAGACTGAATTTAAGCAAGAGCACAGCAAACAACAGCCACTCACTATTGTTCTGTTCCCGTGTGTTTTTCAGTAAATTTTTACTGCAATTTGCACCATTCCCTGTAAACTTTTACTGCAAATGGAGCATACTTATGCTTAGTGGCATAATCGCGTCCACTTTAGGAATTTCACGTAACAAGAGTAGCACGAAATTCCCAGAATTATACTGGCGGAATTTAAATTTTGCCCAGGCCTAGTAGGAATACTAACCTGAGCGACTGCCAGTGGTTAGATGATTTCGCAGCATTCATCTCATCACCTTTTGGGTGTTTGATTGCAACTAGTATGTCTGGAAGCCAGAGAATGGCACAGCTTTCCAAGGCTACGACTGCAAAAATTTGTTTATTCTAAAAAGTAATTAATTTGCACCTATTTAATGAATACAGATTTACTACTCTTTTTGTAAACCAGTCACTATATTTAAGTTACCATCCAAAAAATGAAGAAGATAAAATCTCTCAGTGAAATGAGAACAATAAAAATCAACACAGACATAGCAGACACAACTGAGGCCCCCCCCCAGTCTCAATTACCAAGCCAAGAAAGCATTTATTTGGGGGCGGGTCACAACCAAAACTCCCTCTGAAGCTACGGCACTGACTGTTAGTTTGCATAGAGCACGAGCACCTAACAGGTTCTAAGATGGTACTGCCTGTCCTGTGCAGTGACCAAAACTGTGGCTACTATGATTGCAATGGCTGGGTGGACCTCCTAGCCCCCTACACTCTTCTCTGATAGCTTTGGTCGAACAGTCAACGCCTAGCTGATGAAAGGTGGTGTGAAGGTAGAAGTAGTGATGTTTTAATGCATATGCAGAGTAGCCAATTGCCCAGGGTCCCCACATTCCAATGCGTCCCCAGGCAGAGGGAACTTTCTCTCTGTAGCTCATTTATTTCTGTATTTCAACCTCTCATCTCTCTGCCTACCTCCATCTCTGACTGTATCTGTCTTTGTGCAATGCCATCTTAAGGCTTTTTGGGGCCCGACGAGACGTTTCTACAGTTTTTGTGTGAACCTATTTCTGAAAATTTGGAATCATTCAGTGGGCTAATCACTGCAACTCTTGGATGGACTCCTCAAAGTGTATGTTATGGCTGGAAGCAATGCTCCTGTGAAATAACTTTCATTAGCGTAACTGTAACTTGCTTCTGCTATGTTTTTCTGCTCATGCTAACAAATGCCTAAAGGAAGGGCCCATATCTGGGTTTTTGAACCTGTCTTTCAATGCTTAGCTTCTGAGACAGGAAAGTGTTGGTTAGCTTGCTCAGCCAAAAATGTTAACATTCTTTTTCCAAACTGAAGTTCATCTTCCTCCTTTTCTCATCATCCCAGTCTTCAGAGACATGTATGCTCTCCTTGTTTAAGTTTACCATGCAATCCTTAGAACAGAACTATTTAGGACATTTTATAATTCTGTGTCTTGCCTAGACATATTGAGCATGCTAAATTCCAACTTTCTAGGGGGAAAAAACTGTCCAGCTGGTCCTGTAATTTACAGGCTATTATACTTTTTTTGTCAGTAAACCCTTTCATACTACACCTGGTATGCCAGCATATTTTCTTTTACCATCCTGCTTGCTTTGCCAGGAAATGCCTACGCTTCACCAGACTTTGTGTTTGAGGTCAGATCTGACTCCACAGCAGCTCCATGCACCACAAGAAAGGCAGAGGATTCTCAATGGGCGGTTTGGGTGTAGAATGACCTAGTGCTTGGCCCCATCAGGTCAGACAGCGTCAGTGCCTTTTCAACATTATGAAATGCAAAGTCTGATTGTGTTTATCTACAATTTGGGAGGTATTTTATGCTTGATATTGAAATTTTGTTGTCTGGGTAAGTGATGAAGGGGTACCGCTTTGGGGAGTTATGGGGCAACTCCTGTGATTGTAGGAGGTAGATGTGTGTATGAAATCCATGATGTAAGAGCAAAAGTCTCTAGAAAAATATGGGAGGCAAGGGTTACTTAGGACCCATAGTGGATGGATGTTTGGATGAATGTGGTGCACTGATCTAGGTGCCCCAGAAGCTCTGCAGGCCCCAAAGACCTTGAAAGGGGATTTCTGAATTCGAAAGGGTCATGTATGAGCATGAATTCACTTTCCTCCCTCCCTCCACAAGATACAGATGAGAATTAGAGTTAGACCCACCCTTTCTCTTCTTACCATTCTACCCCAAGTCCTACACAGGATGAGCTGTAGCACGAGGCTGGCAGCCACCTAATCATGTACATAATTGAGAGTGAAGGTGCAGGATGGAAAATGGGGGCAGATACTTTGAAATTGGAGATCCCCCACAAAAGGGATTCACTCCTTCCTGCCCATGTGATATACCGTCAGTAAGGTAACAACATGTGCAGATATATTGAAGACTGTAAAGTGCACTAGCAGTGAAGATACGTTTTTCTGAAAGAAGAAACATTTGCCATTAAGTCAATGAATAACCGTAAGTAATGATTGATAGAGCCTAAGTATAAATTTAGTCCAGAACAATGTTCTTTCTTTCCAAATAATTGGTATGAAGATGCTAGGAATTGAAGGTTCAGAGTTTCAAAGACTCACACTCGAAACTGTGATATCATATTTGTCACTTGAGGGGCAGAGTTAGGGCTTAAGCCTTACTGCACTACCTTGGCCTGAAATGTTTGCTGTTAGACCTGATACTCTTAAGGTAGTGTTTCCCTAATCCTTTTGCTTTTTCCTCCTAGGTTTTGCTGATTCTCTTGTAGTGGCCTTAGGACACTTTTCTACTGTATATGCAGCGGTAAAGTGCGTGCGCTCTACCTACACACGTTGGGACACAAGGGTGAGCGCAGGTTATATAGTGTGTGTAATCGCCTGTCCTTGACAGGAGTGGCAGGTTCTGCCTGGCTGGGGCATTGCCTTAGCCAACCTGAAATTGCCGGTTCCAACATTTGGTGGTAGCGGTGGGACAGGACTTCATTTGCACAGAATCGCACGGTAACTAATTGTGTGCCATGACTTCACACAGGCAAAGTGTTCCTTTGTTTCCTAAGGTGTCTCTAAAAGGGACAAAGAGGTAGCTGGGGAGTGGTGATTATTTTGTGTTCCTCATAGGTCTCTATTTCTACTTCCACTAGTTCGCTAACATGTCTGAGGGCCTACCTGAGGTAGAGTTTGAGCTGGCTGAGCTGGAAACCTATATGGTGGCACAGCTCGAAGGACCCTCTTCTCCCAGACCTGGGGGCCACTCTAGAACCTATAGCAGTATAACCTCAAGGAGCTTGCCCTCCGAGCAGCTGGAGGACAGGAGGGAAGAAAAGAAGTTAAAGTTAGAGCTTGCCAGGACTGGCAAGCAACAGGCCCTAGCCTTTGCTAAATTGGAAAAGGAGCAGGCCCTGACCAAATTGGACAAAGAGCAAGCTCTGGCTGAAAAGAGACTAGCCATGGAAGAGAAAAAGATGGCCCATGAGCTTAGCCTCAGAGAGTTGGACCTTAGAGCCCTGCAAATAGGGTCCAACAACAGTAATGGTGGCAGCGCCCCTGGAGTGTCTAAGAGTGAGGGTAGAGGTTGAATCTCAAAGGATATGGTACAGGAATACCAGGTGGGGGGAGGACATCGACAAATGGTTGGCAGCCGATGAGGTGGCTCTGAAGGTACACCTGCTCCATGAAGAGAGCTGGGGAGGTAGTTTATGGCAGTACATGCCCCCCTTGGGAGGGACACCTTCCTCACACTGGACGTGGGGGACCAGACTAACTACCCGGCCATAAAGACCATGTTGGTCAATAAATTTGGACTGACCCCAGGGAAATACCACCAGAGGTTTAGGGCCAACCACAAGCTGACCACACAAAACTGGGTAGACTTCTTAGACTACGCAGTAAAGGCACTGAAGGGTTGGGTGTTGGGCAGTAAGTTCAACGATTAAGAGGTATTGTACAACTTGGTCTTGATGGAGCACCTCCTCGAGACGGGTTTCATCGACCTGCGCCAACACCTGGTAAATAGCGAGTTGGTGAATTGCTCGAAACTTGCTGAGGAAGCGGATCTCTGAGCCAGCACCAGAGTGTCCAAAAAGATAAATGAGGAGACTCCCAAAAGGGGGGCCAGGGTCCCCATCAAACGAAGGAGGGGGTGACAAAAAGGAGTGTTCTGTCAGCCCTCACAAACATTCCCTGGGAAAAAGGGTCTGCCCCAAATTCCCAATCCGGTCCCCTGAAGAAAACTTACCAGGACAAGAGTCCACTGCCGAGGACCACTAAGTGCTACAAGTGTTACGGGTACAAGCACTACAAAGGAGATCCTAATTGTCCAAAGCAAGTGCCCCCGCCGCTGGAAGAACGGCTCCAAGGGTGGCAAGCATAGTAATGGGGGAGGATGTGGTCCCAGATAATGGGGGGAGTTTAGTGGTGTCACCCTAGTGTCCCTGAGTGACAGTGAGATGGTCCCCAGGATCCAAGTGCCTGATAATACAGCAAAGTATAGGTAAAGGGTCACCATCAATGGGCAGGGGGTAGAGGCTCTGAGGGATACAGGGATAGCATGACTATGGTAAGGAGTCAGCTGGTCTCCCCAAAGCAAGTAATTCCCTAAGCCACTCGCCAGTTGGTGGTGGCTGACAACAGAGGTGGTCGTTTCCCAGTGGCCCAGGTGCCATTTGGATGGAGGTGGGGGTTTGGGCCTGTTGAAGGTCACCATGAGTCCCGCCATGCCAGTGGCTTGTCTGTTGGGTAATGACCTGGAGCACACTATCTTGAAGGAAGTGGAGCTCCGGACTCATGTGGAGTTGTTGGGTTTGCCTGACTGGATCTGTGCTACCATACGGTCCATGGCTACCCGAGAAGGGAGTCAGAAGGGGCTGGAGTCTGGAACAATGGCCCAGCCCCCTAATAAGGAGGGGAGAGGACGAGTGCGGGGGGAAACCCGCCCTGGAATGTACCTCCGGTGAGATGGATGGGAAACTGGCTGAGGCCACCACAGAGTCCACTGAAGAGGACATTACTCCTCCTGGTGCCTTGCCCATGCTTGCCAGTTGGTAAGTGGAAGGAGGCCCCACCAGGGAGGAGTTCTGTAGGGCACATATAGAGTGCCCCACCCTCAAGGGCCTGAGGCGGCAAGCTGAGGCCTAAGCAACTGAACTCCTCACCTTTACTGGGAGGACAACCTTCTGTACAGTCATTCTATGGCTCCTGGCCAGAGGGCCTGCAGGGCACTGGTGGTCTCCCAGTGTTATCGGGCCTTCCTATTGGCGTTGGCCTATGACATTCTTCTGGCAGTACATTTGGACCAGGACAATACCTTTGCCCGGCTTGCTCCTCATATTTATTGGCCCAAACTCAGGGTGTCCTCAGATGCATTCTGCAGGACCTGTGTGAACTGCCAGGCCAGTGACATGGCGGGGCAGAAACTCAAATTTCCTCTTAATCCCTTGCCCATCATTAACACCCCCTTTTAGAGGGTGGGCAGCAACATAGCAGGGCCTGTGGATCCCCAGATGGCTGCATGGCGCAGGTTCATCCTGGCTCTGGTGGATCATGCCACTCAATACCCAGAGGCGATCCCTCTTAAGACCACAACCGCACCTGTGGTGGTGAAGGCCCCGATGGGGATTTTTACTCGAGTGGGATTCCCCAAGAAGGTGGTGCCTGACAGGGACATGAACTTAATATCTGTGTACATGCAGGCTATGTGGAAGGAGTGTGGCGTGACATGCAAGTTCTCCACCCCTTACCAGCCCCAAAGTAATGGGCTTGTAGAGAGATTCATCAGGACCCTGAAAGGTATGATCAGAGGCCTACCAGGGGCCCTGAGGAAAAAGTGGGACGTCCTCTCACCATGCCTATTGTTTGCCTACCGGGAGGTCCCTCAAAAGGGGGTGGGTTTTAGCCCCTTCGAACTTCTATTCGGGTACCCGGTCAGGGGACCCCTGAGTTTGGTCAAGAAGGGCTGGGAGCAGTCTCCTAAGAGAATGCACAGGGATGTATTAAGCTACACGCTGGCCTTCCGGAGTCAAATGGCCAAGTTGTGGAAGCAAGCCTCCCCACAACTCAAAAGACAGCCAGGAGACCATGAAGGAGTGGTACGACGGGAACGCCACTGCTGTGGAGTTGACACCTGGACAGAAAGTGTGGGTAATGGAAGCTGTAGAGCCGAGGGCACTCCAGGACCGATGGACCGGGCCCTATGAGGTGAATCAGAGGAAGGGGGAGACCACCTACCTGGTCAATCTCAAGACCCGGATACTGCACATCAATCGCCCGAGCCACAGTTTGAGAGGTCTGAGGTCACCATGCTAATGGTGACAGCTGGGGCGGAGGAAGAGGAGAGTGAACCTTTCCCTGACCTCCTCGACTCTAAGGAGAGGGATGGGTCGGTAAAAGGAGTCATCCTGACCCCCACCCTAACTCCTGACCAGCAGAGAGTCTGTCACTGGGTGTTGGGGCAGTTTCACTCTCTGTTCTCTCTTATCCCAGGGACTACCCACCTGTGCACCAATGATGTGGACACAGGTGACAACGTCCCTGTAAAGAACACATTTTACTGGTTGTAGGATAAGGTGAGGTCTAGCATCAAGGCGGAGGTGTCTAAGATGCTGGAATTGGGGGTCATAGAGTCCTCTAGCAGCCCCTGGTCCAGTCCGGTGGTTCTGGTGCCAAAAGCCGCTTCGGCGGGCACCACACCTGAACTAAGGTTCTGTGTGGACTATAGGGGGCTGAATTCAGGGACCCGGATGGATGCCCATCCAATTCCACGGGCAAATGGGTTGATAGGTTGGGCGCGGCCCAGTATTTAAGTACCTTCGACCTCACCTCCAGGTACTGGCAAATCGCCCTCACCGAGGGAGCCAAGGAGAATACTGCCTTCTCCACTCCAGAACAACATTACCATTTCCGGGTCATGCACTTTGGGCTCAAGAATGCCCCTGCCACCTTCCAGAGGCTGGAGAGCCAGGTCCTTGCTGGTATGGAGGCCTTCTCAGCTGCGTATCTAGACAACATTACCGTCTTTAGTATCAGTTGGGAAGATCATCTCTTTCACCTCCAGGAAGTGCTTAAGGCCCTGCAACAAGCAGGCCTGATTATCAAGGCCAGTAAGTGCCATATAGGGCAAGGATCTGTAGTATACTTGGGGCACCAGGGGGGTCATAGTGCAACTCCTTCAGGCCATGGCGTAAGCCATCCTAGCCTGGAAGCCCCTCAAAACCCAAACAGGCTTCAGAGCCTTCTTGGGCCTCACCGGGTACTACCCGAGGGTTATCAAGGATATGGCACCATTGTGACCCCCTATACGTAGCTGACTTATATATATGCATATAAGCATTTATTTGTACTATAGATATGTACCTATATATGTGTATTGCTTTGTATAAACGTGTAGACTAATTATATTTTAAAAAATATAGATACTCATTAGTTCTGCTTAACAAACGTACATATTACTGATAGGTACATTATTCTATGTTTTTAACATGTATATAAGTGACTGCATAAACAAGTAAATCTTTTATCATAACTATTTATCTACAATTGCTTCGCTATTGACTTAGTAAAAAAATAAAATTAAATTAATTCAAAGTACAACACTTGAAAACTGGAGTTTATTTAATGCATCTTTAATCTACGTATACTACCTTCCTTTATGCATCTATATACCTTCCATGTACTTATGGATCTATATATTTATTACTTCTAATTCAGCATATCCAATGCACTACCCTATTTCTCACCCTATACCGCTCTCAGTATATCCTCTACCTCAACTCTCTGACTCATCTTAAACCTTTCTACTACTCTTTCCAATGCACTACCCTATTTCTCACTCTATACCTCTGTCAATATATACTCTACCTCCACACACTCATTCATCCCAAGCCCCATACCACTACTATGATCCCCAAAATAACCCTTTCTAGACTCTTCACTACTCTACCCCTCCTTGCATCATCTAATACCTCTTTTACTATTCCGATATCCTAAAACAAGCCTTTCTAAACCCTTCCCTCTGACTCTTCTCCCTCCACCTCCCTTTTACTCATCCCAAACTTCTTCCTACTACCATGAGCTCCAAAAAAAAAACCAAAGTTCTAAATCCTTCCCTCTTCTAGCCCTCCACTATCCTTTTCAATCCAAATAACTGACTAACATATCCACCACTCAAATTACTTTCATATTTCACTATACTAATTCACTACTAATCCTTTATGGGTTCCAGACTAGCATGCTACTCGCAGAAAAAGCACTTTGACGCCTCATCAGGGATAGTAAGCGCTATATAAATGCAATTACAATACAACACAATACTCTTTTGGGGATGTCGGGGCACTGCACACAGTGGGGTTTGGGTTATGCTGACATTGTCAAATCATTGCAAGTGTTTGCTAAGAAAGATACTCCTGAACCTTGGTCCAAGGCGGCAGAACAATCATTTGTATTTCAGAAACAAGTATTGTCCTCTGTATCCAAATTAGGATTGCCTGATCATGCCAAACCAGTCACATATTTTTGCCATGAGAGAGTCTGCTTTGCTTTCAATGTGTTAATACAACATCATGGCGACAAAAAGAAACTGATTACTTATTAATCCTTTGTCCTTGATACTTCCTTTTCCCTTGACACTGCTGCCGCCCATTAAGTTGAAGATTCTGAAATTATTGCATTAGGATTGCCTCATACTGTTGCTGTATCTATCTCATGCGGTGGCTGCACTATTATTGACTGCGAAAACTCAACACCTTTCCATGTTCAGGTTGTCAAGAAAGGAAATGTTGTTGCCTCTCCTATAAAGTTGTATAATGTCCTGTTTGAATCTTGCTTTCTTTTTTCCTACAGCTCTTGATGAGGAACCTCATGATTGTATCTTGACAACTTCTTACTTGCTCAAACCTCGAATTGACCTCACTGATGCACCTTCACCAAATTGTGATCTTGTATGCTCTGTTAATGGTTGATGTCTTTGAAATGATAAAGGCTTTTTAGTTGCCAGTTATGCTGTCTCAACCATACATGAAATTATTGACAGCTGAATTGTACTGAAGCCCTCACCCATGCTTGTATCCTAGCTATTCAAAAGACTGTAATCAACCATTTGCACTGATTCTAAGTATGATTTCAGAGTGGCCCATGATTTCGTTCTCCTCTGGATGCAGCATGGGTTCCTTGTCACCTCAGGCACCAATATTGAAAACCGGTTTTCTGTAAATAGTTTGCTCGATGCTCTACTTGCCTAGTTGCCTTCCAAGGTTTCTATTGTCAAATGTGCTGTACATCAATCCGCTCAGGATGAAGTGTCCAAGGGTAATGCCTTTGCTGATCAAACTGCTAAAAAAGCTGCATTGTGTCTTAAGTCGCTCTTTACGTATCCCATGTTGCTGAGCACCTTATGCCCACTCCAAAGGATTTTGCTGAATTGCAAGTGTGTGCCCCTGACAGTGAAAAGAATGTATGTCTAAAATACAATTGCAAGAGAGATTCGGATGGAGCGTAATGGAAGAAACAAAAAAGAGTACTCGCTCCTTGAGTACTGTTCCCAAATTTAGCCCTGTTATTCCATGGTGTTACCTATGTTTGTTGAAACAGTACAATACGTGCCGGAGGTACCCCCGGGTATGCTCACTATTTCCCCTCCATTGCCCAACAGTACAGCCACACCTGTGCCACGTAGCAAGCCTTCAATGAATGTAAATGTGTCTAGACCACCTCTGCGTACCACCCTCCTCGCTGGGGTCCCTGTGTCTGCATACAAATACATTTAATTCAGGTGCCTTGATGTTGTCCCTATGTTTATTTTCTACTTCTAGTGTGCATGTTCTCTAGATGGTTTGAAGCTACCCTTGTGTTCAAGCTGATGCTATCACTGCAGCCAGGAAATTGCTCAAAGCTTTCGTCCAGAGGGTCAGAATCCCCCTTGGATGTGAAGTGACAAGAGAACCCACTTTGACCCTGGTTACAGGTGAGCTGTTTATGAGTGCGGGGATACCAGAACGCCTGAATTCTTGATTCTGGCCAGGCTCACTGCATCAAAAACCGGCTATTATGAGTTTTCTCCAGAAATACCAGGTCCTTTACTGTGCTCTTTTTCAGCATTCTGGGGAGAAAAGGACTGACATATTCAGCCTTCTCTGTGCAGGTGTAAAGAGACAGCGGGAGGGCCGTAAGAGGCCTGGTGGCTGGGGTGGGAGTCTGGCTTCTGTCTTTCGAAGGGGAGCATTGTCTGCTTCCCTTGTGCTTCTGCAGGAGTCTGACAAGTGCTGGGCTGTTGTCTGCAACTCCTGCAGCAACAAAATTAGGTCTGGTGTCTCCAGGTTCCAAATCATAGGGTCCATAATTTGCAGACCCAAACACTGTGGGCCCAGAGACAATCTGAACTGCGAGAGGTGTCATTTCACCCACAGTGATCGCTCCAGGTGTAATACCCCAACTCATAATGAGCATCTTATGTCCTCTGAAGTTCAGGAACCGTGTAAAGCTTTAGGAGTTAAACTGGCACACTCGTTGCGCTTCTCACCCAGAACCCTCTTGGAAGGTTGCACATGACAATGGAACTCTGAAAAATAAAACATCGAAAGATTTGTGCATAAACGGTGCTCAAGGAGCCTGACTGTCTACTTGTGGCATTTTGGTCTACTGAAAAGAAGCAGAACACAGAAAAACATAGGAGAAGCGGGATCTCCGCAAATAGTTTGTGTATTGCATTTTGTCGAACATCTGTAGTGCTATTGTAAAAAATGCACTATAAAGTGCAGTTTAGGCCGCGAAGTTGATTTCTTCCCCATGCTACTCCCGGCCACCTGTCCAGTGTCCCCGGGTTTACCTGGTTTGCTCTTGAATGATGTGACTCTAGGGTACAACAAACAACTGATTTGCTGCCACAACAGCTCCTGTTCCCAAGTTCAAGCTGCATTGCCCACTAGACCAACAGAAGCCTGCTATGTATGGACACTGGGTTCATCAATAAAATTTGACACGCAATCTGGTGGCAAGGCCTGTACCAGATCCTGTTCAGCGCAAGCGCCATTGTGAAATGTCACAGACTGCCGGTCTGAATCCACACATCACGCTGCAAGTGGACGACGGAGCCGAGAGACACTGGGCCTGCAACTCGAGGCACAATTCGGTCTGTAACCTAGTGTGTCCCGCATCTGCTGCTGAAGGAACACAGCATCTGAAATCTTAGGTGCGCTTTCATCTGCTCTGGGGAATTTGCAGGCTGACCACAACTCATAGTGCCCCTGCCATTGTGCTGCACTAACGTCATCAGAATTCAGCCCCTCGCGCTGCCCACAGCTACAGTCTACGATCTGGTAATGGGAAGCCTCCCTGCTAACTCATCCCTTGTTTTTGCAGACTCTCTTCACTGCGCTGCCTGGTCAGATGGCTCACCATGTGGCTATGTCTGGAGGGGGTGGGTGGTGGGCGTGAAGTCATCAACTCTACTGAGCCTCCTGCCCACCTCCAGAACAAATGTTTCAGCTACATGAACAACACATTCTTGCACTTTTTGGAACATTGCGAGTAGAATATAAAACTTTCCTTATGTTCCGAAGCCCTTCAGTGAAGAAGAACAGTGCGACTAACTGTACACACATGTACATTTCATTCCTGAATGTGACAATGTGACCATGCCTGTTCCACTCAAACAAACACCCGCACCTGCCTGATCAACGGATCTTGCCACCTGCTATCCAACTTGTGGACACTGCTTATGGGCTGGCTTGTGAAATTTGAAACTGTAGTATCTTTATGAGACATAGTGAGTGTTGTGTCCCTTTCAGCAGTTATTGAATCAACTTTCTCTGACTCTCGTGTGGTGCAATGATGAAGTAATTTTCATAAGTGTAACTGTAACAACAGAGAAAACTCTAGCCGGCTGGACCAATGATTCACAGGTTATTTTTTTCTTCTTTTTTCCCCAAACTCCTTCTGGTAAGCTGCATATTACCATTTATACCGGATTTTATTATAGGAATGTATTAGCATTTGATGTGTAAATATATGTAATATGTTACAGGTACCATACATTACCTGTGATGCAGTTGACCATCCTCTTAGATGGTGTTGCCAGGTTTGAGAGATGATGGTGAACTCTCTGTTCTCTCTTTTCCTTTTCTACCCTGGAGTCTATTCATGCACTGCTTCTCAACCCAGGTACAGGTCTCGCCATAAAATGGAGGGTTGGGATAACATCAGTACCCACTGCCACCATCTCTTGCACATTGCGTATTGCACATTGCTATATGTTGCTCCTCTACCTTTCTTAATATTGACACCACAGTATATACCACAGTTGAAGCAAGAGTGTAACTCCAAAGGTAGCACCCGACAGCTCAAAGAATGTCTCTAGTTACCTTAGTAAAGGCCATAGCCAGTGGGCTAGAGACTACTCTACAGCTAATAGATACTGGCATTCATGACCTGGTCTCTTGTCACATGTCTGCTAAATCCATGCTTAGGCGCAGCTGTACACTAGTGCGACGTGGGCTGAGCCGGCTCTGCTATACACGGACAACACCAAAAAACTTCACACCTGGCCACACTGCACTTATACACTTTCTTATCAATCCACCCTATGCTTAAGTGTACTACCTTCAGATTGCTACTTCAAATTCACATTTACGTGCAGCGCAACAAAAGTCTTTAAGAGTTATACACTACTCATGTATGCCATATGACTCCCAGGGAGTAGTCTGCTACCCATCCACATGTGCTTTGGTGCCTCATCATGAAATTAAAATACAATACCATCCTGCCTATACTCAACTTTTTCTCACAAACCCTGTGCTCTCTACTAGTGGGTTCAACATTTTTGAGTCCTGTAGATGCATTTCACTTATTTCCTCACCAGTACAGCACAAGGGTCTGCTGCTTGCCAGCACAGCACAAGGGTTTGCTGGACTGGGAGTGCAGCTAAAGTATGCCCATTGCCTTAGTAGATAATGGCTTCTGACCCTCATCTCTGAACTAATGTTGGTCCTAATGTAGTTAGTCTAATGGAGCCAGTGGGAAGATTTTCATTGTAAGGAGGTGTTGGACCTGATACTCGTCAGGTAGTGTTTCCTTAAACTTTTTGCTTTTTCTGGCTGGGTTTTGCAGATTCTCTTGTGTGGCCTCTGGGCACTTTCCCACTGTAAATACAGTGTGAAAGTGCGCACGCCCCTCCTACCCGTGTTGGGAAGTGGCACTGACTCGATGTTCTGAAACATGGGCCAGTCTGCCATCACAGACCGGTGTGTGAGCACTGGCATCTATCGAGATTAAACTCATGAGAAGCCTGCCATTGCAGGCCGCCGTAGGTGCACATCTGCACCAATGGTGCCTGTGATTCCGTGTGCCACCTGCCATCGCAGGCTGGTGCATATGCACTGACACCCATTTAATTAAACCAGTGTCCAGTCTGCTATTGCAGACTTAGGCTGGCACACTTGCACCCCTGGGTTGGGGACTATGTGTCCAACCTGCCATTGCAGGTCTGTGTGCAGGTGGTGAGGAATACCTGTGTGTGTTTTCACTACCTATGAGGCTTGGTCTTCCAATCGGTTAACATGGGGTAGTGGTTGACTTTTCTTAAGGCTGTAATTGTGGATTGTAGTGAGCAGCCTCATTATGTTTCCTATCAATGGATTCACCATGCCAAACCCTTTCCAATGGTAAAGGGGGTTTTGGCATAACTCGCTTAGAAATGCCACTTGTAGAATATGGACATTTCTATGCTCTAAGCTATGCTATTGTGTGTCATGGTGCCTGGCTCCGGTGGACACCGAGGGTCGGGAGAGCACATCTGTGCATTCCCCAGCGACCGTCATAAACCATGGGCATACCGCTAGAATGATAAGACCTCTGCCATTTGAGGGCAAGATGGGATAGATTAGAGAGAGAGGTTTTGACACTTAGCCTCTCGGGGCCAGATCATGGCCCCTCTAAAGATTAAGATCTGCATTCCACGGCCCCATGGCAGACAGGCCTACAACTTGGGGGAGACATCTGTGGTTCAAAGGGATACCCCTTAAACCACCCCTAACTTCAAAGACAAACGACGGTTTAACTACAGGTGCAATCCTTCAGCAAAGGGGGAGATATGCTTGTAGGGACGCGGGACCCGGAAACCCGGACTGCATAGTGCACATTGCCAGAGGACTCTGTTCTGCACATGGAAGATTACTGCCCGGGAAGGGGACCATGTGCCCTTTCTGAATAGTGGCTGTCCTGGGCTGAAGACCTGCTGAATTGTGGCACCCTGAAGTGTGCTCTCCAAGGGTTTGTTAGCAGGCCTCCTGGAGATCTCAAGGACATCAAAGATCTCCTGCGAGGGACCTACACCATCTACCTGTGTTATATGGGGAGCGGTGCCCTCTCAAGTGCCCACATCGGCTACTGAATCCCAACTGGTAGCGCGGTGTGAGCGTGAAATTAAGACGTGTCTAGAGACCAGATTGTCTAGTGCGGAGGCCCCCAGAAATCTTGCCCATATCGAAGGAGTGTGGTGCCTGTACCACAGGGACCCTGACACTCATAAGCGTCTAGTTGGTGGTGAGCAGATTCACCGGTTGAGGGACCCCGCGTGGCCTGTTTTCTCAATAGCGCCATATCTCTCTCATGTGACACGCTGACTGCATGCTCATTGCGTGCGGTGTCTGATTCACAGGGTGCGACCTCAGAGGTGGGGGTGTACCCGTACTAGCGCCTCATTCTACCTCATGTGGCTCTGCTGAACTTGCTGTTACCACAAGAAATATGGCAGCTCCAGGTAAAAAGCACAATTCATGTTCTTGCCTGGGAATAAACATCTAAATAGTCACACTTGACCATCACAGAAAGCCTGAGCGAGTGCTGAAGGGAGGGAAGGTCATCCTTATGGAAGAGGAAGCTTCAAACTCAAAATTGTGTCATGCTTCATCATCGGCAACCTCTCCCCACCCTGGAAGGACAGTACCTCCAGGGTGGACTCAACCTCCTCTTGGACTCGGTGCAGGAGGGAGTTCTTAGATAAAAGCTACTGGACAGTAAAGGGATCCAGGGCAGAGAATTAAAAATACCTTAATGTATCCCTGCTATTTGCCTTTATTAGTAGGTACATTAGGTAAGGTTAAAAAAAGGTTGTGAGGCGGTAATGTGAGAGCACTGACTCACACCGCCATAAAAGTTAGGCCAACATGTTTCTGCTCATCCCAGAAGCCCATACGGGTCTGGGGCATTCTTCAGGGCCAGGGATCCCTAACTCACTCTGGGGGGCCTTCTTCCAAATCTGCTCAACAACAGCTCAACTCCATCGGAGATGTATGGCCTGTGGCTCTTCAATAAACCTCCTGCTGACAGTTGTACTGACTGCTCCCTTCAATCTAAGATGCTTGGGAATAAGACAGTGAGCCTGCCCTCTGCTCTGTTTTGCTAAGGTTAGTATTTGGAAAAAGGAACACAGTACTGAACACTGGCTTCCCCCCCAGAATCACTACGTTGTATTGGACTTGACTTCATTTTATGGTGAGTGCAGATAATGTAGCCAGAACTTGGAGTTGCTGTTTCTGTTCCCTTGCCCGGGGCTGCCATAATGAATAGCTCCTGGTGAAGAGATCATGCTGCTGTGCTCTGGTTGGTAGAAAGAACCAGGCCAAGCATACTGAGACCTGCAAAGAGGAAGACCCCAAGAGAAATATCCAGGCACCATAAAGACCAGTAGCTCACGTAAGCTGGACCAAGGCTGGGGCACTTTAGAGATATCTGCATCACAAGAGGCTCCAGCACATGCCTGAGACACCTTAGAACTGACTTGCATGCAAGCCTGCCATGCCTTGTGACCTCACCTCTGTGCACTTTATATATTTAAAGTATGTATAAAGAGCACCCTCATCCCCAAAGGAATATCCCGGCTCTAGACCTCATACTTGCCACTTCCAATCAAAACCCTAGAGCGGAAACAACCAAGTCTTCAACATTTTCCGAAAGACTGACAAATCCAGCATCACACATAGATTTCAGGGAAGATAATTCGAGTGGGCAGCTTCCAAAAACTTAAAAGAACTGCCACCCATTCTGGATTACTTGATTCTTCTTCAGAGTATTAGAGCTCGATTAGCTTAATGAAGATCCCATGTAGGCTTATACAATGTAACTCTATTCTGTAGGGAAGTTTGTGACTTGCTCTAGCTGCTGGTAATGAGCAGTGAACAAGACAGTGGTAGAAGTTTAATCAACTGCGTTTGAATTTGTGGGAGTCTGTTACACCTTTGTTTGAGCCTGGTATAAGGGATGTGGTGTAGGTAGGAAATTCATAATTGTATGACAATCTCTACCATTTTACCCTGTGTTTTCCTCATTGGACTCAACAATGTGAATCCTATACTTTTGCTCTCCTCCCTTTCCCTCTCGCCACCCTCAGCAAAGCAAGAGCATCTACTGGACTTGGGATGTTCCCAAAGGGAAACACTTGCCTATAGACAAGGATGGCCAGTGGCCTTCACCAGGTTTTGGGGAGATTGTAGGTTGGTGGCAGATGGTTTCACTGTGCCTCTGCAAGTGGGTCTACAGGTCCCCTCATCTCTCAATATCCCTATTAAGTTTCTGAGTTGTGTCCCATGGCTGAGGCTGGTCACCCTGAAATCAAAACTACTGGAGCCACTGTACAGCCACTGATGGCATGTGCCACCACAGTTTGAAGGCCAAGTTTCATCCTAGCTCTACACCATTGTACCTGATGGTGATAAATCCAGTGGCGTCGACATTCTAAGCCCTGGAAAATATTGACACAGACAGCCTTTACTGAGAAACATTCACTGAAGTTTGTGACTGCCTAGTAGGTGTTGTCTACAAGGTACAGTCACTCTCTAGGGACCAGTTGGCACCCTTGACCTCCAGAGCCTGGAGTTAGCAGTATTTTCAACAACCCAGCAACTTGAAATCAATCCAGTTGCTCTTCACCTACCAGCAGCACCCCATTGTATTGTTTGTGATTCAATTCACTTACAAGTGATTGTTTAGTATACTATGGGGCTGATTACGATGTTGGGCGGAAAGCCTCCTCCTGACAGTTGGAATTTCCTGGACCGCGTCGGAGCCCTTCGGACCGACTCAGTCGGTTTACATTTTGACAGACCTATTACGATGTTCGCAGTCATTCCGAATCGGTTCCGACCGGCTCTCGGAGTCTCTGTGTCGATCGGAACCGCATCGTACACCCCCATGGACAGCGTTTCGTCCTCGGGATTACGATGTCGGTTTCCAACAGCCTTTCTGTGCCGGCCTTTCCGACACAAAAAGGCTGTCGGAAAGTGACTTTGGGGGCCCCTAGCAGGGCCCCCTTCATCCTGCGGCCTCCGGTTGGGGGGTGAGGGGGTACCTAAGGGACCCCCCTGTAAAACCCTGCACTGTGTGACTGACACAATGGGGTGCCGGCGACAGGGCGCAGGGTTTTACACACACACACCCCATTTCCCCATAGGAGCCTGTGTTAGAGCCGGTTGTCGGGCGGAACACGAGCTCCCATAGGGAACAATGGGAATCCAACCGACAGTGTTCAGTCGCATGGTAACCGGGCGGGCGGAACCGCCGACAGCTAGTCGGTCGGTCCCGATTCCAAGTCGGTGTCGGGCGGAGACTTTCCGCCTGACATTGCAATCCGCCCCTATGTGTATGGCCTTTGTGGCATTAATTCAGAGCTGATCTTTATGAAGACAGTTGCAAACAAACTATGACTAAAGGCAGATGTATCATAGCAGCTCAGGTATATAAGTTTTCATCCATTTGAAGAACTAGGACACCTACAAGTCAAGGAGACATCATAAGTGACTTGCATGTAAAGTAGTGACCATAACTGCAATTTGAATGGATGTACCTTATGATCACCTCTGTGTAATCAACTCTGTACTTTGATATGAGTCTGGCAACTCATGACAACTAAAGATATAATAATAAGTATGTCAAATATACATGTGCACTGGTATTTCTCACTAACTATTGATTGGATAACTACCGCACACTCTGTCACTCCAGACTTTCTTGTGAGAAATGAGTTATGGTTTCTACTTGACTTCTGCAGAACTGCAAAATTGATAATATTGGAAATATTCTGATCCATAATCTTAGCAATTAAATGTACTTAGTAAAATTATAATAGTTTGTACACAACATCCTTAAATTCACATGAAAAAATAGGTAAACAGTCTAAATATCGAATTTTAAATATCGAGTTGCCAAAATATCGAATTTTAAATATCGAGTTGCCAAAAGATCGACTTACAAAAAGATAGTGGTGCAGAATATCGAAATGCAGGTAACAAATATCGTTTTTTATAATATCCAAGTTAGTAATATCGACAGTCATAATATAGTTGTAAAAAATATCGATTTTTTTTTTTTTTTAGTGTTTTAAGTGTTAGTATATGTGTTAAAAGTATATATTATGTTTGTAATGTATGTTGGAATTTTTTTAAAGTAATGATTTTTATGTTAAATTATTTTTGCGTATTTTAGTTCCGTAGCGGGTTGTGGGTTTATAGGGGAATAGGGTGGGAAGTAATTTAATTACAATATATTAATTAAGAATTTTTTGAATTAATTACTTATATGTTAATTAATTTTTGTGTGATTTTATTCCGTAGCGGGTTGTGGATTTATAGGGGAATAGGGTGGGAAGTAATTTAATTTAAATTAATTAATAAACTAATTAATTAATAATTTTGTATTTAATAATTTATATTGTTAATTGTGTTAATTAAGTATTAATTAATTATAAATTGATTATTAATAATTAATAAATTATTGGTAATTATGTTTAATGTGTAAAAAAATGTATTAGTTGGTTATTAATTTGATATTAATTATTAATAATTACTTTGTTTATATATTAATTGTGTATTTTTTTAGGAGTGGGTTGTGGGTTTATAGGGGAATAGGGTGGGAAGTAATTTAATTGTAATTAAGTAATTAATAAATTGTATTTATTGGTATTGATAATTAATTTATTGTTAATTATTAATTGGTAGTTATTTTTATTAATTGATTAATTGATAATTATATTAATTATTATTGGAGTGCGTTGTCGGTTTATAGGGGAATATGGTGGGAAGTAATTTAATTGTAATGAAGTAATTATTAGTTTTTATTTATTGGTATTGATAATTAATTTATTGTTAATTAATTATTAATTGGTAAATAATTTTTATTTATTGATTAATTGATAATTATATTAATTGTATTCATTATTATTGGAGCGCGTTGTGGGTTTATAGGAGAATAGGGTGGGAAGAAATTTAATTGTAATGAAGTAATTATTAATTTTTCTTTTTGGGTATTGATAATTAATTTATTGCTAATTAATTAATAATTGGTAATATTAATGTTTATTTATTGGTATTTTCAGTTAATTTATTAATAATTCATTATTTAATTACAAAAATTATTTAATTTATAAGTATGTTATTTTTAACCCCTACACTATCCAACACTTTCCCTACTGTTGCATTCTTTGGAGTGGGAATAGTAATTTTTACCCCTACGCTATCCAACACTTTCCCTACGGTTGCACTCTCTGGAGTTGAAATAGTAATTTTTACTCCTACGCTATCCAACACTTTCCCTACTGTTGCACTCTTTGGAGTGGGAACAGTAATTTTTACCCCTACGCTATCCAACACTTTCCCTACTGTTGCACTATTTGCAGTGGGAATAGTACTTTTTACCCTCCCGCTATCCAGAACTTTCCCTACTGTTCCACTCGCTGGAGTGGGAATAGTAATTTTTACCCTCCCGCTATCCAACACTTTCTCTACTGTTACACTTGGTGGAGTGGGAATAGTAATTTTTACCCACCCGCTATCCAACACTTTCCCTACTGTTGCACTCACTGGAGTGGGAATAGTAATTTTTACCCACCCGCTATCCAACACTTTCCCTACTGTTGCACTCACTGGAGTGGGAATAGTAATTTTTACCCTCCCGCTATCCAACACTTTCCCTACTGTTGCACTCACTGGAGTGGGAATAGTAATTTTTACCCTCCCGCTATCCAAAACTTTCCCTACTGTTCCACTTGCTGGAGTGGGAATAGTAATTTTTACCCTCCCGCTATCCAACACTTTCTCTACTGTTACAGACTGAGCCATGCGAAAGTTGCAGGAAGAACAGACATATGACTGACAGCCAGCAAGAGCCTCCAGGTTCATGTGCTGACAATGAGGGATTCCCTGCCTCTGTAGACCCAGAAGCTGTTCTTTTGAGTAAAGGGTTCCTGGCGCAAGGCGCTGTCCAGGCGCGGATGGGCACAGACGGGCGCAGACGGGCTTGCCTTTGGCACGCCGGCGGCACGTCCGCTGCGCGTCCGACCCAGCATGCCCTAAAATAGGCTGGGCCGGAGATAGTGGCAGATAAGCCATTTGACCAAATCAAGACATGGCCCGCCATTAGAAGATCTTCTAGTCCTGAGTCGAACCTCGGTTTGAGCAGATCATTGCAATGACCCACATTTTCTATAATTTAAATGTGTACATCATGCCCATAACGCCATGTCAGACTAGCATCTGTCTTCAAGCAGTGGGATGAACAGAGCTCACAGACTCTTCAGCTTCAGTGACTTGCCATCAATACCCAGAATAAACATAGACCTCACCCTGCCACCAACCCACATAGATAAAACCCTGCTTACCATGCAAAAATACTCACTGGCTCCATCAGACGAGCCCCACTAGTACCAACGCTATCTCAGGACAGGGCATCTGGACATTTTATGTCCACACCTTTTGTAGTTCACAGATCTTCTCAGCCAAGGAAAGACCAATGTAAAGAGCACGTCTCTCTGATTTCCGCTATCGCCTGTACAACTTAGGAGTCAATGTGAGATCCTCTTTCACCAAAAGCCATAGTAGCATCACAGGAATTTAAGGGAAATGGACGAACTTATGCAAATGTATCCCAAAATAGCTTCGTTATTTAGGTTTCGCCCTGAAAGCCAGCGCTTCAGCGCTGGCTCTGGGCGAGAAATGTTGTAGTGGGGTTGCAGAAATGCGACCACAACTTTTGGCTGGCCTAGAGCATGCGAGTATGCGCACAGTAACGCGCGCATTCCTCGCATGCTCCAGGCCATCTGCCTTTGATGTCACTTACTCCTCCCCCACCACAGAGCGCTTCTCTTGGCCGCGCGGCCGTGTCACTTTCACGGCCGCGCGTCACTTGCTCTCCCGCTCCTCCCCCTCCCCCACCACAGAGCGCGTCTCCCACGGCTGCGACAAGCAGCATAAACATTCCATGCTTATGGCCAGAATAGGAGCAGGCAGTTCTATGGGTATGTTGAGTGTAATGCTCTTATGAATTCCAATCTAGCATGGCAATTAAGAAGCATGCGAGGCCTCCATTGTGTCTATTATTTCGAGTCATTGAGCTGGGAAGGGTTACCTCTTCCGAGTTTAAATTACGCGTATCTTTGATTGAGTTTACAATGTACGCACACCTAGGCAGCAAGACAGTGACAAAATGTGTACGTCAGGGCACAGGGATACAAGACGCTGCCACGAAAGGAACTTTTCCAAAGAACTTCCAGCTACTGATGCAGATGCAAAGGATAATGAGCATCGTCCCAAGATCACACGTGGTGCGCAGCTCTTCATGAAGCACCACATTCTGTGAGCGCAGGTTTACTGATCTAATCCACAACCGAGCTCACTGAAGGATTATTATTCAGTTGCTCCCTACATACATCTATTGTAATCAATTGGCTCTTAAATGCACATCGGCGGTCACGTAGAAACAACTGTATTTGTGTTCATAATTTTCAAAATATTCTCTAATTCAATTCAAACAAACGACGTTTTCGGCAGAACTGCACACACACGTTTGGCGACTGTTTTTTCAGGAACATGTATTTCCCGAAGAGATATTTGCCAACGCGTTTAAAAACGTGAAAGTGAGGATTTCAGAATATTGCTCCTAAGGATTACTCGAAACATACATTTCAAACTCAAATTTAGCAGCCATTTCTCACAATTACTCTCTGCGCCGTGACTCCAGACAAGATGTGTCATCTTGTATCTTACGTCTCAATGTGCATGGAGCAGTTCTCTGGTTCACACGCCTTCAGCTTACTAACTGGAGCAGCAACCAGTGCCTATGCGCTTATCCCCAACGCCATTTCAGGAACAAGGCACTTTGCTGCTTAATCAAAGAAACGCTAAAAACAGACCAGTCCGTCAGTTCGCATAAATAGCTCTTTCCTCTCTTTATATTGTCAATCTGACGTTTAAGATCCACATGATCACACACAGGCGCAACACTGCTTCTACAATAACAGCAAAAACATATTTAATTTAAAAAATAACTTCGTAACAAAGGGGCCCTTGCACAAAATGGGCGCTGAGAGTGTGAGCCACTATTTCATGGGGTGTAAAGAAGCAATATCAGGGCCAACGCAGACATTATTTCCGTGCCTGACAGCGTGTTGCCTTTCAGCATAGCAGGCGTCGTGTCAACAGCTACCACTACCAAGAACTCAGCGCACTCCGGCAACTTCAGAAATTATAGCTCTAACATCATTCATGTGTTATTTCATACTTGCAGCTGGAGTCAAGATTTTCAAAACATGTAGGAAGAGTTGAATTCGAGTTCAGGATAAGTAACGGCATTTTTCATGCTGTGTATATGTGAGACAATGGAATACCCTGAATCAACTATCAGATGTGTCCTGTAAATATTAAATGCACATAATTCTTGAAAGGAGTTGCCCTTTTCTCAGATAGCTTTTGGGGAGCTCGCACAGCGTTCGCCAGAATAGCTAATGGTGTTTATATTTGAAGGCGAAGTTGAGAAACTCAAGTGCTTCATTTAACGTCTTGAGGGTGTAGTGAGAGAGGCAGTCCCAGGGGTTAACTTATCTTACAACAATATTAAGCAGAATAAACCCTCTGTCTCCCTCCCTCTGTCTCCCTCCCTCCCTCTGTCTCCCACCCTCCCTCCCTCTGTTTCCCTCCCTCCCTCTGTCTCCCTCCCTCTGTCTCCCTCCCTGTCTCTCTCCCTCCCTGTCTGTCTCCCTTCCTCTCTCTCCCTCTGTCTGTCTCTGTCTGTCTCTCTCTCTGTTCCCCTCCCTCTCTCTGTTCCCCTCCCTCTCTCTCTCTCTGTACCCCTCCCTCTCTCTCTCTCTGTTCCCCTCCCTCTCTCTCTCTGTTCCCCTCCCTCTCTCTCTCTCCCTCTCTCGCCTTCTGTCTCCCTCCCTCTGTCTCCCTCCCTCTGTCTCTCTCCCTCTGTCTCTCCCTCTGTCTGTCTCTGTCTGTCTCTCTCTCCCTCTCTCTGTCTCTCTCTCTCTCTCTCTCTCTGTCTCTCTCTCTCTGTCTCTGTCTCTCTCTCTGTCTCTCTCTCTCCCTCTCTCTGTCTCTCTCTCTCCCTCTCTCTGTCTCTGTCTCCATCTGTCTACCTCCGTCTCCCTCTCCATCTCCCTCCGTCTCTGCCTCTCTCTCTCTCCGTCTCTCTGCCTCTCTCTGTCTGAGAACTCATTGTCCTTGTGACAAAAATTAAATGCGCAACCATTCTAAAACCCGCCAAGTTTTACAGGCCATGCTGACCTGTCAGTGGTAACTGGTTGAACATTAGTGCTGATTTTTGGCGTCATCGGTGATCTTTGGCAGTTGCCAGCCCACAAATACAAGCCCCCTGAATATGGGCCAAACGTACTTTGAAAATGTTTTTCTGTCATTTATTTTTGTAAAATGGAAAACAAGCACAGTCCAGCAACATCAGAGGACAATTCAATTATGCTTCATTTCTCATGTTTATTCACATCTTTGCCCGGAGCAGAATGTGGCAAGAAGGAATATACATTTACAATCATTAAACCACCGCATCAAAGCAAACAAATCAAGGGGGCTTTTCAATGGGGCAGTTAGAAAGTTTCTCCTTCTCATGCTCTTGCCCTAAAATAAGATATATTATCTACCTACCAACAGATGTATATCAAGTTTGTTTCTAATTGGAAGCTGCAGTAGGATGACCTTTTGCGGTGAGCTTGGGAGACACTGATTTTGCACATGCTTCTTTCATCCTTTTCCCTGTGAATGCGGCCCCCGAGGAATCACAACAGGTGGAATTGCAGTTGATTTGAAACTGACTGTTGTTTTACACGAGGGCCGCATGGAAAGGCCTGGCGGCCGCAACTGGCCCGTGGGCCGTACTTTCAGGACCGCTGCCTCAGGTCATATCCACAGGGCCTCAGTGGCCCATCACAAGTGAAGCTCAATAGACCAGCATTGGCATAGCCAATAGGTCTCACCTTTGGGACCTTATAAGTGTTTAGCCATGCAACAGTTGATGTTGTTGCACCAAGGATATTGTGCTGCATAACTAAATACTTATAAGGTCCCAAAGGCGAGACCTATTGGCTATGCCAATGCTTTTTAATTAACTTTGCACATTAGGAAAAAACCTGACCTTGAGGACTTGAGCAGGCGCTGTGCTGCCGGAGTAGCGCACACTGGACACGGCTGGAACCGTCCCAGCCTCGGCATCAGTTCACATCAGAGCAGATGTCATTAAGGACGTGGCTTAAAAACACTTAAACTAAAAATCTGTGCTTAGGATAGTGTGCTGCCCAACTGGTATTTTGCTGCTTCTGTCATTGCATCCAGCTATATTATACAACAAATAACATTACACCTACAACAAGCCAGGACTATTGGAGGGAAAAAGAAGTGGAGAGATGTTAGATTGGATATATTTATAATCATCCCTTTGTGAGATGTAAAGAAACGGTTATATAGTATCGATATGTGCGACCTGCAGTTAATGGACTACATTAAAGTCCTCCAAAATGTTCAGTAATGTGTAACAGATCTCTTCAGTTATTCCATGCCTTTCATTTGGTGATGTTTGGTTTCTTGACTGTAGTGTTGGTGATGGACAACCCTCGGAGCAGATATGTTATATGAATTTAGGAGGTATAAGTTATAATTTGTTGCTGACCGCTGTATAGTGTGGTTTTGGTGTGGGTTTTATGGTGTGGGCCATAACTGTTCTATATGGAAGTACATAACTATATAATGCCACGGTGAATCATAGGTCAGCCCTTTTTCTTACCTGCATAACAAAAGGAGTTTGCTGGTTGAATTGTTTACAGTTTGTGGTGTGTAAGCAGAGGATTGCGCTTGAGGATGGAACTGTTTCCTGGGCTCTGTTGCCGGGGTGTGGGCGGTACGATTATCTAGGAAATAGCCACGTTTTCAACTGTTGTTGGAAGTGTATATGATCTTGGGTGCTTCTCATGCTGGCTGGTAGTGAGTTTCACAGCTCTATAGCTCTTGAACACTCCAAAAATGCTGTGAAGCGTGGTATAAGAAGACAAACTTGTATTGTTAAATGCGTTTTCGAGAACAGTAATCTTTAGAGCACAGCTTGCCTATATAGATATCTCTATAAACTTGGGATGTTCAAAAAGATTTTGAGAAACACCTGGCTTAAAGAAAAAGGGGAATCTAGGGAAAACCCAGCGTTGTTAGTGTTACCATGAAAAATGAATTTCGGAAAATTTCAGAAAGCTTTTTTTTGTAACATTTGCCAGAGTAACCAATGTGCGGCAGTACTACCACTTACTGCATACTAAAAAATATTTAATTGTACTGGGAAAATGGAGGAATGAGGTCAGCCTGCATATTACTGGTCTTTTAAAGTTTCAGCGCACCTTAACTGCTAATTCGCTTAAGTGCGGGGTTTGACTCGGCTCTTGTTGAGTCCTTGAACTGTCGGGCATTCTGCCTTACTTCTGGGTACATACACAACTAGTAGAGACTTCACATCTTTTACTACTCGGGAAATCCAGGAAGTTGGTGGCATTACCGTATGAAAAGAATGTTTTTTTCTGCTTTGCTTTCATGGTCGCGACCCAGCATTGCCGTGGTAATTCTAACATGGTTTACAGGTTTATGATTTATGTAATCCATAATGGAGGGTCCTAACCCTCACATAGGCGTTCCAATCGTCAGAAAATCACAGTTAAATACATTTCTACATGCTAAAAACTCTTCTATAGTCCAATCGCAAAGCCGGCCTTCACCCTGCAGTGCCTCTGCAATCTGCCCAGCGACTGAAGCCTGAAATACTGTTAAAACAAGCATTGGCATAGCCAATAGGTCTCGCCTTTGGGACCTTGTAAGTGTTGAGCTATGCAACAGTTGATGTTGTTGCACCAAGGATATTGTGCTGGTTAACTAAACACTTATAAGGTCCCAAAGGCGAGACCTATTGGCTATGCCAATGCTTGTACATAGATTGATGTCATGTATCCTGTTTGTCCTTGAGATGCCGTCTGATGACATTTGTCAAGCCTCAGAACTCACCCTGCACCAACTTTTGTGCTGGCAGTTAAGAGTGAGTTGCTACTTACCAGTGAGGCTGATGTTGCATTGCTGCCCGGCTCCATGATTTGGTTAAGCAGCGCACTTTTAATCTTCATATTTGTTATGCTTTAACAATAGGCCATCTCCATGGTGACCTCTGCCATCCCCACCTCCCAAGTCTGTTTAGGAATCTTTAACCCAGAACAGGACACTTGTGCATTTGCATTCACAGATCGAAACTGTGCATAGTCTGATGGTGCCCCTCTCCTCTGTAGCTGCTCTACCCAGATCACCTGGCTGTTTGCTGTTTTAGGGCTCACCCTGGGGACTTCGGTGGGCTCTAGGAAGAGAGGATCTATTCCTCTCGACATTTTGAGTCCCTGGGCAGATTGAGATCAAGTGGTTTTAGGGAGTGAGAGAGTGATGTCATTGAAGTCTATGGGGGTCATTTGTCTCGTTTGGAAGGTGAAGAGGAGTTCATTGAGGGTGACACCCTCCAAATATATATGTGATACTCGCATCCCACCGTGGAAAACATTATGTTCGCCATTTCCACTGTGGCTGCTTGAATCAGGTCTTCTTTTGGCATTTATGCATGCTCGCAGTGTCGCAACCTTCTCTAAAACACTTAAAAGGGGGGTATATAAAGACTAACTAGCACAAAAAAAACTCCCAAGCAGCTGCAGAGCCTCCTCAAAGCCAAGGTACCTCTTGCTCAGGCATTCTTCTTCCACAAAGCCACCCTCCTGCCTGTCCCTCCAGAGTTGACAACTTACCTGGCCAATCTCAAGACAAAAATGTTGGTCCTCCAAATCAACAAGACACCAAGCCCCTCAACATAACCCATTCTCCCAAGCCCTCATCAGCCATTCCTGCCCCCCACTCCAGCCTCAAAAGAGCCTGTGTGGACCATTGTGCACAAGAGAGAAGTGCAGGGCTGTTTCCAGTGAATTGCATCCCTTCACTGTTTTACAGGGGAATGCCATCCCCTTTCTCACTTAGCCCAGAGGGACACCCTTCTTTGTGAGTCAAACAGTAGCTTGTGTTCACTGCCCACAACTGTACATAAGTGGATAATAATATGGTACAGGATACTCATCCTATGCGGCCTCCTAGGGTGCTTTTTAAAACCTTCTTGACTGCATTCAGTTTATCTGAAAGGGGACTGCCCACCGTTAACCATTTGATCATTGTTGGCAAGCGTCAAAGTGGTGAGAATCTCACCTCAATGGCTTGAGGAAAGCCTTATTTTGTTTAGTCTTAATTAATCTTACAGATGAGATTACATATTTCCCGTAACACTATGAAAGAGACCACTACAAATATAGTATTGTTTACTGGTTTTAGATTGTGTTGTTATTTAATTATGTTGTGCTTTTAGGTATTGTTACTTATTGATATAAATACTGTGAGTTCATAAGAACTGGTTTGCATGACTGGTGTGTGAGTTATGGAATGTATAGTTAGCCATAAACACATGAAATTCAGTGTTTTTTATTCTAATTCGCAACCATAACTGCTGTGTTTTTAAGTGAATTTCTAATTTTTTTAACAGAAGTTCATGTTTCATAACAAAAGCTAACCATCTCTTCATTGTGGTTTGTTTTTTTCAATGAATTGTTTTAGTTTTTTGACCATATAACACGGCAACAATTCCCTGCTCCCAGTCCACCATGGGCGGCCAATCCTTGCTGCGCATGGCTGCAGGACCTATATATTTATGCCATGGCAATGAAAATAAATGTGACCTAGTAAACATGTAATTCGGAGAAACTGTACTAATAACACATTCACACATTTATAATTAGAGTGCAAAGTTGAATTTCCACTTTATTACCCCAGTATAGCAAAACTAATGTGAGAAAAACAGGTTTTACTGCTTCAGAGATTGCATGTAACAAATGTAACATAGAGAAACAACTCTCCTTCTAGTCAGGAAGCCTCTTCAATGTGATGTTACCCGGCGGCACAAATGTAACCACTTGCTTTGTTTAAAACAACTTTTGAAAAATGTGATGGTATATTTAGGTCTCCTTATTTGTCACTTATTTGTTAGGTCATAGCATTGCAACCATTTACGCAGGTTTTAATAAAACCCGGGGGGATATTTACTAGCCCCTATCGCCACCACATCGTCCCTTTTCACGACGTTGTGGTGATGATAGGGGCTTTGCCTTTTTACAAGGCAGCGTTAAGCCACTTAACAAGGCTTAAAGCTGCCTTGTAAATAAGGACCCTTTCACGCTATACTTAGCGTGAAAGGGGAAGGCAATGGGTGCTGCGTGGGCGTTCCACCGCAACACCCATTGATTTTTGCGCTGCCCCATATTTACAAGGGTGATGTAAATATGGGGCAGGGCCAAAATTAAGACCAGGTAAAACCTGGTCTTACCCTGGCACACTGAGGAGAAATGTTTAATTTTTCCTAGTTTTTGCTGTTTCCATGTGTGCTGCGTTGTCCAGCACACATGGAAACATCAAAAGGCCACTGATTATTTATGTGCAGGAAGGTGTCCATTCCTGCACATAAACAATCATTAAAAAATGACGTTTTGCAACTTCTTTGTGTGCTGCACTCTGCAACACACATAGAAGTTACAAACCGCCATTTAAATATTGTTTATGTGCAGGAAGGGACACCTTCCTGCACATAAACAATCTTCCCCTGCAACGCAAGCAAAATTTAGCGCCAGCGCAGGGGGAAATGCAAGGCTGCACCATATTGTTGTAAATATGGTGCAGTCCTGCGTTTCAGAAGTGGCAGTGTGGCAGAAGTGGCAATGTGCGGCATTAAGCCACTTCTATTGTAAATATGCCCCCCAGTGTGTTAACCAGAGTGTGTACCTGCAAGTCTTAGGTTCATTTGTCAATATTGTCAACTCAACCTTTCGACTCAAGTTTTCAAAATTCGTAGGGGTGAGAATTAATGAGAATACGGATAACGTCAGGGGCGGAGCTTGCCTGACTTCAGAATGGCCGCAAGTTAGAGCAGCTCTCCCGATTGCCACCATAAATCCTCTAAAATCCGGAATTTTAATTAGCCTTTAAACTGGCTGAGAGGTGTCGCTGACTCACCGCTGTCGAGCGCTTCTCATCGAGCCCGGCGCGACCCTGATCGATACTGCCAAACGGGAGAAACTCTGCACGTCGCACTCTGCCTCCGTCGTGGTGTGAGGCCCTCCCATTGCGTGACCCGCCCGAGGCGGCCTCGCGTGCGCGGAGCACTCCGGCGAGCGGCCCCGGGGGTCACATCTTAAGAGCGGAGCTGGCTGAGGTGCCATCTGTGAGCCGGCGGGACCCTGCGAGCTGCAAGTTTGGCTGCGGCGCCTGGGGAACAAAGCGAGGCACTGCGCTACCGGGCGGAGCATTATCCTGCAGACAGCTCCTGAGGCCCGTGTCAGACTCGGCCTGGCGCCGGTGGTGAGCCTCGTATTAACGAGGAGTGCGACCTCCTTCTGCCCGGCGCATTCTCCTGCACATCGGGGCCGGAGGGGCTCAAAGGCTCTACGCTGCAGGCGACTTTGAGGGGGCACTGTCGCGCATGCTGTGCTGGCACCGGGACACTGTAAGCCCAACAGGAGTAGGCCGGCTGGACTCCAAGGGATCACGTGTATGGGCATAGTACAGGTCCATAACTACTGCAGACAAAGGTACAGCTATAGTGGGGGCATAATCCACTGGTGGTCGTCGGACCCCTAATCAAACAGAGGGGAAGCTAGCTGCTGGTGTGCTGCACCCACGTAGTGCATGTGAATTGCTAATAAGAGATCCAGGGGTTTGCACAGCGCAGGTGTCAAGAGACCTTAGTGGCTAACGCTGCACGCATACTTTGACGACTCTGACCCACTGTCCAGCCTAGTAGTGGATAATCAATACCTTTGACACTGCGCCCTTGTTATCGTGGACACCCCCACATCATGGGCAAGGCCGACAAGCTCCAACCCAAGCTACAGTTTGATCTGCGCAAAACTCCCAGATCGAAAGATCCCAAGTCTGCCGAGCAGGATGTCGCGTCGACAGACCCAGAAGCGGAGGCTGACAGACGTGAAGCTCGCGTTCCGCACTATACAGCAAAGTTTGTCGAAAATTGACAGTAAAATAGATGCGCTATCGTTCCATATGGAGCGGATGTCGGAGCGACTGGACAAGCATGGAGACAGACTCGACACGGCGGAACAGCGGGTATCCGATCTGGAGGACGTGGTACGAGCGGACGCAGAGACTGACAAGGAAAGGGATAGTATACTGCGTGCCCTGCAAGCCAAAACCGAAGATCTCGAAGCGAGATCTAGGAGAAACAACGTTCGCATCCTAGGTGTGGCCGAATCCTCCAACATCGGCAACATGGAGCAGTATGTGGAGCGGCTTCTTGTTACACTACTAGGGAGGGACACGTTTTCGGACATATTCATCATAGAAAGAGCGCACCGCTCACTTGCGCCAAGGCCGGTTCCGGGTGCACCCCCTCGGCCAATAATTGCGCGGATACTGAACTACAGGGATCGCGATGCTGCCCTACGAAAGGCGCGCGAGCTAAGTACTCTTCGACATGAAGGAGCTGAAATATCCCTTTTCCCTGATTTCACGTTGCAAGTGCAGGAAGCGCGACGACTCTTCGTTCCGGTGAAAAAGAAACTCCGGGATCTAAATCTGGAATATAGCATGATCTACCCAGCCAAATTGCGGCTTAAAATAGACGGTAAAGTGCACTTCTTCACGGACCCTAAGGCCGTTCTGCGGGCAGTCAAAGACAGGGAACAGCGCCTGAAACGTCGGATCTCGCCCACGTCTGCACAGGCACATGCAGAGGGTTCTCCAAGCAGTCGGGAGGAGCAAGAGCAGGACGAGTGAATGTAGCAGCTAAGTTGTTGGACTTATATCCCAAAGTGACAGGATGCCCTATTGGCAGCTAATATATTGTACTGTATTGGGGTGGGAATCGTTGCTGTGTGCCGGCCAGGCCCGAGTGCACTGATTGGAATTGTGCCCGTTAGGCAAACTGCTTTATGTATAGCTTGATTGACCTATATTGGCTATCTGACGGGGTACTCATCGGGGTCACGCTGCATCTCTCAGTGAAATATGCATCAGTTATTCGCAACTAAGTGAACTGATATGGTGGCATAGGGAGGTATTTTAGATGCTAACATCTGCCCCCAAGTGTATCACACTATCATTATTGCTTTTGTTTCATGGGGTTTTGTTGTCGTTCGGGGTTTTGGGAGGGGTGGGTGGGGCATACATGGCTGCGACAGTTGCGGGTTTTCGTAGCATGGGTGGGAAGGTTTGTTTTAATGGTATGATTATTTGTGTTGTTGTAGGTTTGTCATATTATAGATGCACAGTAAACATAGCAGGCATAGAACTCCGTCCATTATGGTACTCCATCACATTGCATGGCTGCTGAGGGTTTGTCACCACAGGTTCTTCAACTTATGACATGGAACGTACGCGTCCTCAACGATAATAGGAAGGTTAGCCGTATAGGGGCCTACCTAAAGAGACACTCGGTGTCCATTGCAGTATTACAGAAGACCCATCTAGCCCCGGAACGTAGTGGAGAGGTGCAGCATAAATTGCAGGGAACATGTTATTCGGCAGATTTTACCTCTCACGCCAGGGTAGTCCTGTTATGGGTGGACAAAAAAGCGGGGGTGGAGATGACAGGTTTTTGCAAGGACCAGTAGGGCAAATTTGCGGTGGCCCTCTGTAAAAAAGGAGATTTAACCTTTGTATTAGTGGGGTTCTACGGCCCGAATTATGATGATCCACATTTCTACAACTCGCTGGTGGATAAATTGGTGCAGTGGAGAGGTTATCCACAGGTCTGGGGAGGGGACTTCAATTGCATTCTGGATCCCACTTTGGACAGGTCCCTGGTTCCGCCTAGACGCCCAGCAGCTGCCACAGTGGCCTTACATAATATCATGCACACGGAGAGTCTCATTGATGTTTGGCGGTACAAATTCCCTGCTACACGGGGGTACACACATTATTCCTCTGCATTTGACACACACTCGTATAGACTTCTGGCTCATATCTGGTGGGCTAGCGGAGAGGGTAACCACCTGCGCACACCTCCCGCGCACGTATTCCGACCATTACCCGGTTCAATTTGCACTACGGTATCACTCCCCAAGAATACCTACGTTCACTTGGCGCTTCCCTCTCTACTCCTTATTAGACACGGTATTCAAAGCAGGACTGACCTCGGCGATAGAGGACTTCTTCTCCAACAATATAGGCTCAGTGCAGTCTTTCACTACGGTCTGGGAAACATTTAAAGTTTACATTAGGGGCGTAGTGATTTCTACACACGCAGGAGTGCTGCGCTCCATTCGAGGGAGATTAGACCTGTTAGAAAAAGAAATAGGACATCTCGAACAGGAACTACCTGGGTCAGGGCATACCCAAACTGTTGCACAACTTAAAGCGAAACTTGCAGAATTCCAAGACACCGCTAACGACGAACTCAAACACATGGGTAAATATGCTACTGCATGTAGCTACGGGGAGTGGGATCGCCCAGGTGCCACATTGGCAGGGTTAATGAGGCCCAAACGGGAAGAGGACAAAATGATAGGCATGACGGACGAGAATGGTACGCCTCTGAGCACCATTGAGTAGATAGCAACGCATTTCCGTTCTTATTATCAGACTTTGTATGCTTCCTAAATCCACACAGATAGCGCAGCCCTAGAGGACTATCTATTGTATATTAAAATGCCTTGGCTAGTCACTGAGCACAGGGAACACTTTATGGGCTCATTGACTACAGACGAGATCAGGGAAGCGTTGAAGAGGATGGCAGCAGGGAAGGCCCCGGGGGTGGATGGTCTTTCGGTGGCATTCTATAAAGAATTCCAAGATATACTGACACCGTATCTCAAGCTGCTATACGAGGAAATGGCGGAGTCGGGCACTATGCCGCCTTCCATGCGTGAGGCGGTCATTGTCACGCTCCTAAAACCATGCAAATCACCCAGCAGTTGCTCCTCGTATTGACCACTGTCTCTGCTGAATGTAGACGCAAAGATCTATGCGAAAATTTTAGCGAATAGGCTGGCCCCACTATTGCCTGGGATTATTCGGCCGGAACAAGCAGGGTTTGTCCCTGGCCGGAATCTATCCCAAAATGTAAGAACCTTGTTCGGTGCTGTGCAAAGATTGCACCCGGAGGTCAAAGCAGCGGCAGTCTTTCTCGATGCCGAGAAAGCTTTCGACTCCGTGGAATGGGGCTTTATGTTCGCGGTCCTGCGGAAGATAGGAGTCGGAGACATTTTCCTTCGATTAGTTTCTTTGATTTACACATCACCCACCGCCAGAGTCCGAATCGGGAATGTAGTCTCAAAATCATTCAACATCACTCGGGGAACACGTCAGGGCTGTCCGCTCTCTCCGCTCCTGTACGCGATAGTTGCAGAGCCATTAGCCTGCGCCATCCAGGAGTATCATGCACATAGGGGGCTGCGATTCCCGGAGTACACACTTAATATCTCCGCTTACACGGATGATACTTTATTGTACATTCATAACCCGAAAGCCAACTTGTCTCCCATATTACGTGAGGTGGTCCAATTTGGTGGGCATTCTGGTCTACGTGTAAATTGGGATAAATCCATCATATTCCCACTCACTCCCACCACCCAGGTACCCATCATGGATTTCCCGCTTCGCTGGACTACAGATCCAGTGAGATATCTGGGTATCCAATTTCACACAGATCCGGTGCTGGTGATTCGGGAAAACTATGGCAAGGCTACACAACGAATGACCGAAAATGTGGAGAAATGGATTAGGCTCCCACTTTCACTAATGGGTAGAGTTGCCATAATGAAGATGGTGATTCTCCTCAGATTTCTATTCCTGTTCCAGAATATACCTATCCTATTACCTAAACATATGTTCAAAATATGGCGCTCACAGCTGATATGGCTTGCGTGGGCCGGGAAACAACCCTGAGTACGATGGGACTCGCTTACTTTACCCTACGAGTTGGGCGGGTTGGGAGCCCCGGATTTAGAAAAGTATTACAGAGTCGCAAACAGTACGTTTGCCCACTACTGGATACACGGCCCACATGACACACCGTTCCTATATCTAGAAAAGATGGCAGCGCATCCGTTATCCTTACCACAACTCCTCACGCGACCGGCCTCCAGAAGGTTTCGGGTTTTTGATCCATTGGCTGTCACAGTGCAGGCCTGGCAGACACTACTGCATATGCAAGCGGGGGCCTTTCTGTATTCTCCGGAGATGCATCTCCAGTGGGGTTTGTGGTTCTCGCTGGGGCAAGACATGGGGGCGAGGAAGGCACATCACACTATAGGTGTCACAAAAATGGGCGACTGCTTTAGAGATGGCTCACTAGTATCCTGGGAAGCCCTCCATCCGGCCGTCCGCTTTTCCATTTCTTTAGAGCCAGGCATGCATGGCGCGCCCTGCTGGGTGAAGATTTATTGGAACCACAGGCCACATCGTCCTTCACAACACTCATTAAGGTGGAGGAGCCCCTTAAGCTGATCATGAAATTCTACACTAGCCTATAAGACACTCGTAAGACTGGGGTCCTCAGAGTTAGGCAGGACTGGCAGCGCGATCTGGGTACTCCGTTGAGCGATAAAGAGTGGCAGTATTGCTGTTCTCGTACCCGCTCAGTCTCTCTAAACGGAAGGCATAGGCATCTCCACTTTAAGTTCCTGCAAAGGGCATATTGCACCCCCGAACGCCAGTTTTGCTGCGGGTTGTCTGACTCTTCTTGTTGTCCACGATGTGGGGTGGAAAACGCGGGATTCTGGCACTTAGCCTGGGAATGCTCTGCGATTCAGACCTTTTGGTGTAAAGTGTTCCAGGAGCTTGGAATCATTATCAGTGCTGACCTGGAGCCGGACCCCAAAATGGCACTATTGGGGTGGGATCTCTCGGTTGCCAAAGCATTGCGCCCGTTGCTGGCCATTGGACTTCTCCTGGCTAAGCGCCGTATTGCGCTGCGCTGGATGGGAAGCTCACTGCCACTGATCACACAGTGGCATACTGACATGCTGTATTGTAACACACAAGCTGATATATATAATGAGTTGCTTCCACCTAGAATCCGCCCTAGGAATTATTGGGGACCGTATCAAACTTACCTTGTAAATAAAGCTGCTGATGTACACTCAGACCCACAGATTGAGGCCCCTGAGACTCTATCACAGGAGAGGTAAATAAAGAAATGTATTGTATTTATGCATAATGACATGTCATTCATTATCGAGTTGGATATTGGGCCATGGGCCTCCTGTGAGCCACTGGCCTGTAGTACCACGGAGTCACCCTGTGGCTGTTGGGACTGTTCTACATAGCGGGTACCGCATTGTTGGTAATTTTGAAATGCCTGGATTTTATTTTGGAGCATGCAAATCATTCTGTCACTGGATGTCACATATGGTTTAACTGTGCATATAGACGTCTGTTTTATGTTTTATGATGAAACTAAAAAATAAAAATTAAAAAAGAAAAATACGGATAACGTCACAGGAATTGATGTTACACAACTTTGGAAATTCATGAAGCCACAAAAAGTCAACTGATGGCCAGAGGGTGGTAGATGTATATATATACAGTGTGGGTAGGGGCCAAGACTCATGAGAGGAGAAGCTTCCAGTGGGTCAGAATGCCCCTCCTCTATATCAATAATTGTAATAATCAGCATATTATGCTCTGTGCACCTGCATATTTGGTTTATACCATGGCTGTGTTTTTCATGTGGATTACTGGTGAGATGTCTAAACTTATATCTATCGATGGGACTAGACGGAATGTTGTTGTTGGACTGAAATAGATGGCAAAAAGACAGGATTATGGTAGGGCGGTATTGTAGCGTGCACGCTAAATAGCATTAACCCCCCACACTCCCACCCCACCACCGTTATGGATTATTGGACATGAACAGGCCTGTACTAGGGGAGAGCGTTAATCAGATGAAATACTTACGGATTTGCGTGCTACACAGTGGCGTAACGCAAAATGATGGAACCCCTCGCAATATGTGGTGACGGGCCCCTGAGTCTCCCATATCTCACCAATATCTTTGCCCTTGGCATGAATGGGGGCCTCTGAAGGGTTGGGGGTTGCGTTACCCCCTGGTGCTACAAAGATACTTTACAGAAATGAGTGTTGGGGGCTCTTAACGTAGCCCTGGCGTGGAACTCCCGAGGACGCAGATTAATACTCTAAAGGGAAGGCGGCCATTTCTGGTGAAAGAATGAACGGTTTACATTTTAGCCTATTTTTAGAAGATTTATTATGTTTGCAAATGAGAATTGCATATAAACTCACCACATCTGTGCAGTGTCTGAGCAGCAGCAAAGCGGGAGATAAATGAAAGACATTTGGCAGCAATGCGCTAACCAGGCCACACACACACACTGTGCATCGTAACAACTAGGCCACATTTTATGTGTACCAGGCCTGCACATCTCTGGTAATGTGCAACACGAAAATCAGACCACAAGTAATGTGCACGACGACAAATTGTGCACTAGGCTGTCGAAGCTACAATTTATGTGCACCAGGCCACCCCATCTGTAAGTAATGTGTACCATGAGAACCAGGCCACAAGTAATGTGGTCAGGTACTGTACACTTTAAAAACCAGGCCACAGGTAATGTGCACTAAGCCAGCCCAGTTAGAGGTAATGTGCACAACGGACAACCAAACAGGAGCCACACAACAGCAGATGCTCGGATTTCGGGGAGTCCAGGGGTCAGAGTCTAGGCACCACAGAAGGTTTAAGTGAGCTATATATAATAACATAGGGCCAAAGAAGAAAAGTACATTCCCATCTGTAGCCTGACGTCCCCCCTAAAGACGTCACCCTCCAGTGGTTAATGTACAGGTCTTGGTGACTAAATCAAAGCCATCTTGTCATTATTGGGTCTCCAAACAGTACCACGCTAATATCCTTTATTTGCTTTCATCATTAATTGAGTCCTGTCCCCGGGGTAAATTCGCCCTTATAACATCTCCTACGGCTGTCTTTGTGGGTTTCTCCCAGTGGTCCCTTGGCGTCACTCCTTGCATTAAGCTATAAGGGCACCTTGGGGTTACGCCTAGTTTTAGACCCAGAGGTCTACAGTCACCCAGGCCAGCAGGCCACCGGGGAGAAGGCCGCCAGTAGTGACTAACAGAGAGACTCGTGATTAAGGAGTGCCATTCGGAAGGCAGGGAGAATTGGTTTCACTTCCATCATTTTCAGGGGGAAATGCTACACAGTGGTGAGGTCTGAGAGGACACAGTACATTTTTTTGTGTTTTTTTATGTTATAGTGTTATTCTAATCCTAGGGTTCTTTGAAAGAATTGTGAGCTCATCAGAGACCAGTGTTTAATGTCAATTTGGCCTGCTATGACTTTCCGAGCTTGGCGCACATTGCGTTAAGACCTAGACGATTTCCAAATGTAAATCCCACTAAGTATTATTACCTTGGAGGAATTTGCACAGGAAAACAGGTTTAAAAGAGGGAAAATATGCCCTTTTAAAACCAAAATCTGCATGTTCTTCCTCATTCTAATCTCTGAAACTCAGCCACATTGGTCATTGGTTGGAACAAGATAGAGTGCTACAGGTTGATGAGGAAATCATCGTCTTTGTAGGTCAAGCCTGCAAGAGCATGCGCACTCGGTTGCAAGATTCTTGTATTCAACAATGGGCTTGGAACCCGTCCATAGCTTACCATTAGTTGTCATCATTGTCACTCTTCTTTGTTGCCCCCTCATTGGGCAGTGCTTGGCATACCTCTCTTCCTTTTCATAACCGTGGCGCACAGATGAAATAGGGATTCATTGGTTTTATTTAGTGCCCCTTCGCTGGCCATCTGGTGCTCGCGTTGTGATTCATAGCTCTTTTTGGCTATGGTCTGATTTCATGCCCGATAAGCATTGCTGCACCTGCAGAGAGCCGCGCGGTCTTGGGAGGTTTGCAGATGCATACATGCCAACATTTTAAAAGAGGAAAGTGGGGGATTTTTAAAAAGTTATCGGGAGAATGTATTTCTTCCATTGACTTCTAGATGTAGTGATCTGCTGGACACGGCCTAGTATTCCAGCATATACCCTATTATCCAGCCACTCCCCGCGGGCTGGCCTCGACACTCACCCCACATCCATCCATCACAGGTGTCACTGGTCAGGTGTCCCTGCCAATAAAAGGGTCCGGACGCACATGCCCAGGGCCAGTTACAGTAACCATGTGTCTGCATGGTCATTTATCCTGCATGAGGGCATAAGGCCCTAGACCTTAAACTATTGAAGCAGAGACAATTTCAGGTGGGAGTGAAATGAAGCCATTTTTGGCTTTAAAAATCTGGAGTCTCCCTCCTGAACCCTGTCTATTGGTATGTATGCAGATGTTTCCTTCTAAACTGTTGTCGTGGGCCTCAGCTGCTCGCGCAAATGTGGCCCTGTGCTTTTGTACTGTCCTGTTCAGAGTAAACACTGCAAGGGAAAGGCGATATATTTTGCAAGCCAGGTAGTAGCGTCTAACTTTAAGAATGCCTCCTCCCGCGCCCCACGTGCTGAGCGCCAAGCGCCCCTGCCTTCAGGCCAGCCCCGAACAGACTGCCAGTCACACAGTCTGCTAAAGCTCAGATGCTGCAGCAGGTCATGTTTCTGGGAGGCATCAAGGCGACGACTCTGAAGTATTACTCAATACTCACTCCTTCACAAGGACATAAGGCGATGAGCCCGGAGAAGAGAGAAACTGAGAGAGAACCATGCTGTCAGTCAGATGTCACACCACGAGAGTCAACGCAAGTGAGGGACTTCCTGTACATCCATGAAAACCACCAATGCCACCAGCAAGCAAGAGAGGTTTCCTTTTGGAGCCTCTGATGTCATCTGCCCTCCCCTGTCTCAGCACTCTTTGGTTGTGACTACCACACCTGTGAATAAGCGCTTTCCTCCTCCTGTGTAATCCAAAAGGTATTCAAAATATTCATTTATTTTCTTGTTTCATGATTTATCGAAACACGATACATGGAAGTGAACTCGAATGCTTGAATTCACGAAGACGCAGGGTTTTGCGAACCACGGATGGACTGCCTTTAGTGACAGGACCAGCAACTTTATATAACTACAGGGTTCACCATAGAGGAATGAGCCCCTGATGAAGGGCGCAGCCCAAAATGCATTGGGCACAATTGCTAAATTTGATTTAAAAAAAGTTGTAAACGTGGATACAACGGTACAATGAGATAAATCATGAAACAAGAAAATAAATATTTTGAATACCTTTTGGATTACAATTTGAATTATTGAAACTTTATCGAACAGAGTGCAGATTGTAGACGCTTTTCACAGGAGGAGGAAAGCGCTTATTCACGTTCGTTTTCTTGAATCTCTTACTCAGGGGATTATACCGCCCTCCAATTACTGAATTACCTGATTACACCTGAATACTGCAGAGTGCGTGAGTCTCTGACACAATGGGGTGCCGGCGACAGGGCGCAGGGTTTTACACACACACACCCCATTTCCCCATAGGAGCCTGTGTTAGAGCCGGTTGTCGGGCGGAACACGAGCTCCCATAGGGAACAATGGGAATCCAACCGACAGTGTTCAGTCGCATGGTAACCGGGTTGGCGGAACCGCCGACAGCTAGTCGGTCGGTCCCGATTCCAAGTCGGTGTCGGGCGGAGACTTTCCGCCTGACATTGCAATCCGCCCCTATGTGTATGGCCTTTGTGGCATTAATTCAGAGCTGATCTTTATGAAGACAGTTGCAAACAAACTATGACTAAAGGCAGATGTATCATAGCAGCTCAGGTATATAAGTTTTCATCCATTTGAAGAACTAGGACACCTACAAGTCAAGGAGACATCATAAGTGACTTGCATGTAAAGTAGTGACCATAACTGCAATTTGAATGGATGTACCTTATGATCACCTCTGTGTAATCAACTCTGTACTTTGATATGAGTCTGGCAACTCATGACAACTAAAGATATAATAATAAGTATGTCAAATATACATGTGCACTGGTATTTCTCACTAACTATTGATTGGATAACTACCGCACACTCTGTCACTCCAGACTTTCTTGTGAGAAATGAGTTATGGTTTCTACTTGACTTCTGCAGAACTGCAAAATTGATAATATTGGAAATATTCTGATCCATAATCTTAGCAATTAAATGTACTTAGTAAAATTATAATAGTTTGTACACAACATCCTTAAATACACATGAAAAAATAGGTAAACAGTCTAAATCTCGAATTTTAAATATCGAGTTGCCAAAATATCGAATTTTAAATATCGAGTTGCCAAAAGATCGACTTACAAAAAGATAGTGGTGCAGAATATCGAAATGCAGGTAACAAATATCGTTTTTTATAATATCCAAGTTAGTAATATCGACAGTCATAATATAGTTGTAAAAAATATCGATTTTTTTTTTTTAGTGTTTTAAGTGTTAGTGTATGTGTTAAAAGTATATATTATGTTTGTAATGTATGTTGGAATTTTTTTAAAGTAATGATTTTTATGTTAAATTATTTTTGCGTATTTTAGTTCCGTAGCGGGTTGTGGGTTTATAGGGGAATAGGGTGGGAAGTAATTTAATTACAATATATTAATTAAGAATTTTTTTGAATTAATTACTTATATTTTAATTAATTTTTGTGTGATTTTATTCCGTAGCGGGTTGTGGATTTATAGGGGAATAGGGTGGGAAGTAATTTAATGTAAATAAATTAATAAACTAATTAATTAATAATTTTGCATTTAATAATTTATATTGTTAATTGTGTTAATTAATTATTAATTAATTATAAATTGATTATTAATAATTAATAAATTATTGGTAATTATGTTTAATGTGTAAAAAATGTATTAGTTGGTTATTAATTTAATATTAATTATTAATAATTACTTTGTTTATATGTTAATTGTGTATTTTTTTTAGGAGTGGGTTGTGGGTTTATAGGGGAATAGGGTGGGAAGTAATTTAATTGTAATTAAGTAATTAATAAATTTTATTTATTGGTATTGATAATTAATTTATTGTTAATTATTAATTGGTAGTTATTTTTATTAATTGATTAATTGATAATTATATTAATTGTATTAATTATTATTGGAGTGCGTTGTGGGTTTATAGGGGAATATGGTGGGAAGTAATTTAATTGTAATGAAGTAATTATTAGTTTTTATTTATTGGTATTGATAATTAATTTATTGTTAATTAATTATTAATTGGTAAATAATTTTTATTTATTGATTAATTGATAATTATATTAATTGTATTCATTATTATTGGAGCGCGTTGTGGGTTTATAGGAGAATAGGGTGGGAAGAAATTTAATTGTAATGAAGTAATTATTAATTTTTCTTTTTGGGTATTGATAATTAATTTATTGCTAATTAATTAATAATTGGTAATATTAATGTTTATTTATTGGTATTTTCAGTTAATTTATTAATAATTCATTATTTAATTACAAAAATTATTTAATTTATAAGTATGTTATTTTTAACCCCTACACTATCCAACACTTTCCCTACTGTTGCATTCTTTGGAGTGGGAATAGTAATTTTTACCCCTACGCTATCCAACACTTTCCCTACGGTTGCACTCTCTGGAGTTGGAATAGTAATTTTTACTCCTACGCTATCCAACACTTTCCCTACTGTTACACTCTTTGGAGTGGGAACAGTAATTTTTACCCCTACGCTATCCAACACTTTCCCTACTGTTGCACTATTTGGAGTGGGAATAGTACTTTTTACCCTCCCGCTATCCAGAACTTTCCCTACTGTTCCACTCGCTGGAGTGGGAATAGTAATTTTTACCCTCCCGCTATCCAACACTTTCTCTACTGTTACACTTGGTGGAGTGGGAATAGTATATTATTCCCAACCGCTATCCAACACTTTCCCTACTGTTGCACTCTTTGGAGTGGGAATAGTAATTTTTACCCACCCGCTATCCAACACTTTCCCTACTGTTGCACTCACTGGAGTGGGAATAGTAATTTTTACCCTCCCGCTATCCAACACTTTCCCTACTGTTGCACTCACTGGAGTGGGAATAGTAATTTTTACCCTCCCGCTATCCAAAACTTTCCCTACTGTTCCACTTGCTGGAGTGGGTATAGTAATTTTTACCCTCCCGCTATCCAACACTTTCTCTACTGTTACAGACTGAGCCATGCGAAAGTTGCAGGAAGAACAGACATATGACTGACAGCCAGCAAGAGCCTCCAGGTTCATGTGCTGACAATGAGGGATTCCCTGCCTCTGTAGACCCAGAAGCTGTTCTTTTGAGTAAATAAAATGTTTATTCTGCTCTACAGAAGAAAGGCCAGGGTTCCTGGCGCAAGGCGCTGTCCAGGCGCGGATGGGCGCAGACGGGCTTGCCTTTGGCACGCTGGCGGCACGTCCGCTGCGCGTCCGACCCAGCATGCCCTAAAATAGGCTGGGCCGGAGATAGTGGCAGATAAGCCATTTGACCAAATCAAGACATGGCCCGCCATTAGAAGATCTTCCAGTCCTGAGTCGAACCTCGGTTTGAGCAGATCATTGCAATGACCCACATTTTCTATAATTTAAATGTGTACATCATGCCCATAACGCCATGTCAGACTAGCATCTGTCTTCAAGCAGTGGGATGAACAGAGCTCACAGACTCTTCAGCTTCAGTGACTTGCCATCAATACCCAGAATAAACATAGACCTCACCCTGCCACCAACCCACATAGATAAAACCCTGCTTACCATGCAAAAATACTCACTGGCTCCATCAGACGAGCCCCACTAGGACCAACGCTATCTCAGGACAGGGCATCTGGACATTTTATGTCCACACCTTTTGTAGTTCACAGATCTTCTCAGCCAAGGAAAGACCAATGTAAAGAGCACGTCTCTCTGATTTCCGCTATCGCCTGTACAACTTAGAAGTCAATGTGAGATCCTCTTTCACCAAAAGCCATAGTAGCATCACAGGAATTTAAGGGAAATGGACGAACTTATGCAAATGTATCCCAAAATAGCTTCGTTATTTAGGTTTCGCCCTGAAAGCCAGCGCTTCAGCGCTGGCTCTGGGCGAGAAATTTTGTAGTGGGGTTGCAGAAATGCGACCACAACTTTTGGCTGGCCTAGAGCATGCGAGTATGCGCACAGTAACGCGCGCATTCCTCGCATGCTCCAGGCCATCTGCCTTTGATGTCACTTACTCCTCCCCCACCACAGAGCGCTTCTCTTGGCCGCGCGGCCGTGTCACTTTCACGGCCGCGCGTCACTTGCTCTCCCGCTCCTCCCCCCTCCCCCACCACAGAGCGCGTCTCCCACGGCTGCGACAAGCAGCATAAACATTCCATGCTTATGGCCAGAATAGGAGCAGGCAGTTCTATGGGTATGTTGAGTGTAATGCTCTTATGAATTCCAATCTAGCATGGCAATTAAGAAGCATGCGAGGCCTCCATTGTGTCTATTATTTCGAGTCATTGAGCTGGGAAGGGTTACCTCTTCCGAGTTTAAATTACGCGTATCTTTGATTGAGTTTACAATGTACGCACACCTAGGCAGCAAGACAGTGACAAAATGTGTACGTCAGGGCACAGGGATACAAGACGCTGCCACGAAAGGAACTTTTCCAAAGAACTTCCAGCTACTGATGCAGATGCAAAGGATAATGAGCATCGTCCCAAGATCACACGTGGTGCGCAGCTCTTCATGAAGCACCACATTCTGTGAGCGCAGGTTTACTGATCTAATCCACAACCGAGCTCACTGAAGGATTATTATTCAGTTGCTCCCTACATACATCTATTGTAATCAATTGGCTCTTAAATGCACATCGGCGGTCACGTAGAAACAACTGTATTTGTGTTCATAATTTTCAAAATATTCTCTAATTCAATTCAAACAAACGACGTTTTCGGCAGAACTGCACACACACGTTTGGCGACTGTTTTTCAGGAACATGTATTTCCCGAAGAGATATTTACCAACGCGTTTAAAAACGTGAAAGTGAGGATGTCAGAATATTGCTCCTAAGGATTACTCGAAACATACATTTCAAACTCAAATTTAGCAGCCATTTCTCACAATTACTCTCTGCGCCGTGACTCCAGACAAGATGTGTCATCTTGTATCTTACGTCTCAATGTGCATGGAGCAGTTCTCTGGTTCACACGCCTACAGCTTACTAACTGGAGCAGCAACCAGTGCCTATGCGCTTATCCCCAACGCCATTTCAGGAACAAGGCACTTTGCTGCTTAATCAAAGAAACGCTAAAAACAGGCCAGTCCGTCAGTTCGCATAAATAGCTCTTTCCTCTCTTTATATTGTCAATCTGACGTTTAAGATCCACATGATCACACACAGGCGCAACACTGCTTCTACAATAACAGCAAAAACATATTTAATTTAAAAAGTAACTTCGTAACAAAGGGGCCCTTGCACAAAATGGGCGCTGAGAGTGTGAGCCACTATTTCATGGGGTGTAAAGAAGCAATATCGGGGCCAACGCAGACATTATTTCCGTGCCTGACAGCGTGTTGCCTTTCAGCATAGCAGGCGTCGTGTCAACAGCTACCACTACCAAGAACTCAGCGCACTCCGGCAACTTCAGAAATTATAGCTCTAACATCATTCATGTGTTATTTCATACTTGCAGCTGGAGTCAAGATTTTCAAAACATGTAGGAAGAGTTGAATTCGAGTTCAGGATAAGTAACGGCATTTTTCATGCTGTGTATATGTGAGACAATGGAATACCCTGAATCAACTATCAGATGTGTCCTGTAAATATTAAATGCACATAATTCTTGAAAGGAGTTGCCCTTTTCTCAGATAGCTTTTGGGGAGCTCGCACAGCGTTCGCCAGAATAGCTAATGGTGTTTATATTTGAAGGCGAAGTTGAGAAACTCAAGTGCTTCATTTAACGTCTTGAGGGTGTAGTGAGAGAGGCAGTCCCAGGGGTTAACTTATCTTACAACAATATTAAGCAGAATAAACCCTCTGTCTCCCTCCCTCTGTCTCCCTCCCTCCCTCTGTCTCCCACCCTCCCTCCCTCTGTTTCCCTCCCTCCCTCTGTCTCCCTCCCTCTGTCTCCCTCCCTCCCTCCCTCTGTTTCCCTCCCTCCCTCTGTCTCTCTCCCTCCCTGTCTGTCTCCCTCCATGTCTGTCTCCCTCCCTCTCTCTCCCTCTGTCTGTCTCTGTCTGTCTCTCTCTCTGTTCCCCTCCCTCTCTCGCTCTGTTCCCCTCCCTCTCTCTCTGTACCCCTCCCTCTCTCTCTCTGTTCCCCTCCCTCTCTCTCTCTGTTCCCCTCCCTCTCTCTCTCTCCCTCTCTCGCCTTCTGTCTCCCTCCCTCTGTCCTCCCTCTGTCTCCCTCCCTCTGTCTCCCTCCCTCTGTCTCTCTCCCTCTCTCTCCCTCTGTCTGTCTCTGTCTGTCTCTCTCTCCCTCTCTCTGTCTCTCTCTCTGTCTCTCTCTCTCTCTCTCTCTCTCTCTCTCTCTCTCTCTCTCTCCCTCTCTCTGTCTCTCTCTCTCCCTCTCTCTGTCTCTGTCTCCATCTGTCTACCTCCGTCTCCCTCTCCATCTCCCTCCGTCTCTGCCTCTCTCTCTCTCTGTCTCTCTCTGTCTGAGAACTCATTGTCCTTGTGACAAAAATTAAATGCGCAACCATTCTAAAACCCGCCAAGTTTTACAGGCCATGCTGACCTGTCAGTGGTAACTGGTTGAACATTAGTGCTGATTTTTGGCGTCATCGGTGATCTTTGGCAGTTGCCAGCCCACAAATACAAGCCCCCTGAATATGGGCCAAACGTACTTTGAAAATGTTTTTCTGTCATTTATTTTTGTAAAATGGAAAACAAGCACAGTCCAGCAACATCAGAGGACAATTCAATTATGCTTCATTTCTCATGTTTATTCACATCTTTGCCCGGAGCAGAATGTGGCAAGAAGGAATATCCATTTACAATCATTAAACCACCGCATCAAAGCAAACAAATCAAGGGGGCTTTTCAATGGGGCAGTTAGAAAGTTTCTCCTTCTCATGCTCTTGCCCTAAAATAAGATATATTATCTACCTACCAACAGATGTATATCAAGTTTGTTTCTAATTGGAAGCTGCAGTAGGATGACCTTTTGCGGTGAGCTTGCGAGACACTGATTTTGCACATGCTTCTTTCATCCTTTTCCCTGTGAATGCGGCCCCCGAGGAATCACAACAGGTGGAATTGCAGTTGATTTGAAACTGACTGTTGTTTTACACGAGGGCCGCATGGAAAGGCCTGGCGGGCCGCAACTGGCCCGTGGGCCGTACTTTCAGGACCGCTGCCTCAGGTCATATCCACAGGGCCTCAGTGGCCCATCACAAGTGAAGCTCAATAGACCAGCATTGGCATAGCCAATAGGTCTCACCTTTGGGACCTTATAAGTGTTTAGCCATGCAACAGTTGATGTTGTTGCACCAAGGATATTGTGCTACATAACTAAATACTTATAAGGTCCCAAAGGCGAGACCTATTGGCTATGCCAATGCTTTTTAATTAACTTTGCACATTAGGAAAAAACCTGACCTTGAGGACTTGAGCAGGCGCTGTGCTGCCGGAGTAGCGCACACTGGACACGGCTGGAACCGTCCCAGCCTCGGCATCAGTTCACATCAGAGCAGATGTCATTAAGGACGTGGCTTAAAAACACAAACTAAAAATCTGTGCTTAGGATAGTGTGCCGCCCAACTGGTATTTTGCTGCTTCTGTCATTGCATCCAGCTATATTATACAACAAATAACATTACACCTACAACAAGCCAGGACTATTGGAGGGAAAAAGAAGTGGAGAGATGTTAGATTGGATATATTTATAATCATCCCTTTGTGAGATGTAAAGAAACGGTTATATAGTATCGATATGTGCGACCTGCAGTTAATGGACTACATTAAAGTCCTCCAAAATGTTCAGTAATGTGTAACAGATCTCTTCAGTTATTCCATGCCTTTCATTTGGTGATGTTTGGTTTCTTGACTGTAGTGTTGGTGATGGACAACCCTCGGAGCAGATATGTTATATGAATTTAGGAGGTATAAGTTATAATTTGTTGCTGACCGCTGTATAGTGTGGTTTTGGTGTGGGTTTTATGGTGTGGGCCATAACTGTTCTATATGGAAGTACATAACTATATAATGCCACGGTGAATCATAGGTCAGCCCTTTTTCTTACCTGCATAACAAAAGGAGTTTGCTGGTTGAATTGTTTACAGTTTGTGGTGTGTAAGCAGAGGATTGCGCTTGAGGATGGAACTGTTTCCTGGGCTCTGTTGCCGGGGTGTGGGCGGTACGATTATCTAGGAAATAGCCACGTTTTCAACTGTTGTTGGAAGTGTATATGATCTTGGGTGCTTCTCATGCTGGCTGGTAGTGAGTTTCACAGCTCTATAGCTCTTGAACACTCCAAAAATGCTGTGAAGCGTGGTATAAGAAGACAAACTTGTATTGTTAAATGCGTTTTCGAGAACAGAAATCTTTAGAGCACAGCTTGCCTATATAGATATCTCTATAAACTTAGGATGTTCAAAAAGATTTTGAGAAACACCTGGCTTAAAGAAAAAAGGGAATCTAGGGAAAACCCAGCGTTGTTAGTGTTACCATGAAAAATGAATTTCGGAAAATTTCAGAAAGCTTTTTTTTGTAACATTTGCCAGAGTAACCAATGTGCGGCAGTACTACCACTTACTGCATACTAAAAAATATTTAATTGTACTGGGAAAATGGAGGAATGAGGTCAGCCTGCATATTACTGGTCTTTTAAAGTTTCAGCGCACCTTAACTGCTAATTCGCTTAAGTGCGGGGTTTGACTCGGCTCTTGTTGAGTCCTTGAACTGTCGGGCATTCTGCCTTACTTCTGGGTACATACACAACTAGTAGAGACTTCACATCTTTTACTACTCAGGGAAATCCAGGAAGTTGGTGGCATTACCGTATGAAAAGAATGTTTTTTTCTGCTTTGCTTTCATGGTCGCGACCCAGCATTGCCGTGGTAATTCTAACATGGTTTACAGGTTTATGATTTATGTAATCCATAATGGAGGGTCCTAACCCTCACATAGGCGTTCCAATCGTCAGAAAATCACAGTTAAATACATTTCTACATGCTAAAAACTCTTCCATAGTCCAATCGCAAGGCCGGCCTTCACCCTGCAGTGCCTCTGCAATCTGCCCAGCGACTGAAGCCTGAAATACTGTTAAAACAAGCATTGGCATAGCCAATAGGTCTCGCCTTTGGGACCTTGTAAGTGTTGAGCTATGCAACAGTTGATGTTGTTGCACCAAGGATATTGTGCTGGTTAACTAAACACTTATAAGGTCCCAAAGGCGAGACCTATTGGCTATGCCAATGCTTGTACATAGATTGATGTCATGTATCCTGTTTGTCCTTGAGATGCCGTCTGATGACATTTGTCAAGCCTCAGAACTCACCCTGCACCAACTTTTGTGCTGGCAGTTAAGAGTGAGTTGCTACTTACCAGTGAGGCTGATGTTGCATTGCTGCCCGGCTCCATGATTTGGTTAAGCAGCGCACTTTTAATCTTCATATTTGTTATGCTTTAACAATAGGCCATCTCCATGGTGACCTCTGCCATCCCCACCTCCCAAGTCTGTTTAGGAATCTTTAACCCAGAACAGGACACTTGTGCATTTGCATTCACAGATCGAAACTGTGCATAGTCTGATGGTGCCCCTCTCCTCTGTAGCTGCTCTACCCAGATCACCTGGCTGTTTGCTGTTTTAGGGCTCACCCTGGGGACTTCGGTGGGCTCTAGGAAGAGAGGATCTATTCCTCTCGACATTTTGAGTCCCTGGGCAGATTGAGATCAAGTGGTTTTAGGGTGTGAGAGAGTGATGTCATTGAAGTCTATGGAGGTCATTTGTCTCGTTTGGAAGGTGAAGAGGAGTTCAATGAGGGTGACACCCTCCAAATATATATGTGATACTCGCATCCCACCGTGGAAAACATTATGTTCGCCATTTCCACTGTGGCTGCTTGAATCAGGTCTTCTTTTGGCATTTATGCATGCTCGCAGTGTCTCAACCTTCTCTAAAACACTTAAAAGGGGGGTATATAAAGACTAACTAGCACAAAAAAACTCCCAAGCAGCTGCAGAGCCTCCTCACAGCCAAGGTACCTCTTGCTCAGGCATTCTTCTTCCACAAAGCCACCCTCCTGCCTGTCCCTCCAGAGTTGACAACTTACCTGGCCAATCTCAAGACAAAAATGTTGGTCCTCCAAATCAACAAGACACCAAGCCCCTCAACATAACCCATTCTCCCAAGCCCTCATCAGCCATTCCTGCCCCCCACTCCAGCCTCAAAAGAGCCTGTGTGGACCATTGTGCACAAGAGAGAAGTGCAGGGCTGTTTCCAGTGAATTGCATCCCTTCACTGTTTTACAGGGGAATGCCATCCCCTTTCTCACTTAGCCCAGAGGGACACCCTTCTTTGTGAGTCAAACAGTAGCTTGTGTTCACTGCCCACAACTGTACATAAGTGGATAATAATATGGTACAGGATACTCATCCTATGCGGCCTCCTAGGGTGCTTTTTAAAACCTTCTTGACTGCATTCAGTTTATCTGAAAGGGGACTGCCCACCGTTAACCATTTGATCATTGTTGGCAAGCGTCAAAGTGGTGAGAATCTCACCTCAATGGCTTGAGGAAAGCCTTATTTTGTTTAGTCTTAATTAATCTTACAGATGAGATTACATATTTCCCGTAACACTATGAAAGAGACCACTACAAATATAGTATTGTTTACTGGTTTTAGATTGTGTTGTTATTTAATTATGTTGTGCTTTTAGGTATTGTTACTTATTGATATAAATACTGTGAGTTCATAAGAACTGGTTTGCATGACTGGTGTGTGAGTTATGGAATGTATAGTTAGCCATAAACACGTGAAATTCAGTGTTTTTTTATTCTAATTCGCAACCATAACTGCTGTGTTTTTAAGTGAATTTCTAATTTTTTTAACAGAAGTTCATGTTTCATAACAAAAGCTAACCATCTCTTCATTGTGGTTTGTTTTTTTCAATGAATTGTTTTAGTTTTTTGACCATATAACACTTGCAACAATTCCCTGCTCCCAGTCCACCATGGGCGGCCAATCCTTGCTGCGCATGGCTGCAGGACCTATATATTTATGCCATGGCAATGAAAATAAATGTGACCTAGTAAACATGTAATTCGGAGAAACTGTACTAATAACACATTCACACATTTATAATTAGAGTGCAAAGTTGAATTTCCACTTTATTACCCCAGTATAGCAAAACTAATGTGAGAAAAACAGGTTTTACTGCTTCAGAGATTGCATGTAACAAATGTAACATAGAGAAACAACTCTCCTTCTAGTCAGGAAGCCTCTTCAATGTGATGTTACCCAACGGCACAAATGTAACCACTTGCTCTGTTTAAAACAACTTTTGAAAAATGTGATGGTATATTTAGGTCTCCTTATTTGTCACTTATTTGTTAGGTCATAGCATTGCAACCATTTACGCAGGTTTTAATAAAACCCGGGGGGATATTTACTAGCCCCTATCGTCACCACAACGTCCCTTTTCACGACGTTGTGGTGATGATAGGAGCTTTGCCTTTTTACAAGGCAGCGTTAAGCCACTTAACAAGGCTTAAAGCTGCCTTGTAAATAAGGACCCTTTCACGCTATACTTAGCGTGAAAGGGGAAGGCAATGGGTGCTGCGTGGGAGTTCCACCGCAACACCCATTGATTTTTGCGCTGCCCCATATTTACAAGGGTGATGTAAATATGGGGCAGGGCCAAAATTAAGACCAGGTAAAACCTGGTCTTACCCTGGCACACTGAGGAGAAATGTTTAATTTTTCCTAGTTTTTGCTCATTCCATGTGTGCTGCGTTGTCCAGCACACATGGAAACATCAAAAGGCCACTGATTATTTATGTGCAGGAAGGTGTCCCTTCCTGCACGTAAACAATCATTAAAAAAATGACGTTTTGCAACTTCTTTGTGTGCTGCACTCTGCAACACACATAGAAGTTACAAACCGCCATTTAAATATTGTTTATGTGCAGGAAGGGACACCTTCCTGCACATAAACAATCTTCCCCTGCAACGCAGGCACCCTTGCACTACAGGAAGCAAAATTTAGCGCCAGCGCAGGGGGAAATGCAAGGCTGCACCATATTGTTGTAAATATGGTGCAGTCCTGCGTTTCAGAAGTGGCAGTGTGCGGCATTAAGCCACTTCTATTGTAAATATGCCCCCCAGTGTGTTAACCAGAGTGTGTACCTTCAAGTCTTAGGTTCATTTGTCAATATTGTCAACTCAACCTTTCGACTCAAGTTTTCAAAATTCGTAGGGGTGAGAATTAATGAGAATACGGATAACGTCGGGGGCGGAGCTTGCCTGACTTCAGAATGGCCACGAGTTAGAGCAGCTCTCCCGATTGCCACCATAAATCCTCTAAAATCCGGAATTTTAATTAGCCTTTAAACTGGCTGAGAGGTGTCGCTGACTCACCGCTGCCGAGCTCTTCTCATCGAGCCCGGCGCGACCCTGATCGATACTGCCAAACGGGAGAAACTCTGCACGTCGCACTCTGCCTCCGTCGCGGTGTGAGGCCCTCCCATTGCGCGACCCGCCCGAGGCGGCCTCGCGTGCGCGGAGCACTCCGGCGAGCGGCCCCGGGGTTCACATCTTAAGAGCGGAGCTGGCTGAGGTGCCATCTGTGAGCCGGCGGGACCCTGCGGGCGGCAAGTTTGGCTGCGGCGCCTGGGGAACAAAGCGAGGCACTGCGCTACCGGGCGGAGCATTATCCTGCAGACGGCTCCTGAGGCACGTGTCGGACTCGGCCTGGCGCCGGTGGTGAGCCTCGTATTAACGAGGAGTGCGACCTCCTTCTGCCCGGCGCATTCTTCTGCACATCGGGGCCGGAGGGGCTCAAAGGCTCTACGCTGCAGGCGACTTTGAGGGGGCACTGTCGCGCATGCTGTGCAGGCACCGGGACACTGTAAGCCCAACAGGAGTAGGCCGGCTGGACTCCAAGGGATCACGTGTATGGGCATAGTACAGGTCCATAACTACTGCAGACAAAGGTACAGCTATAGTGGGGGCATAATCCACTGGTGGTCGTCGGACCCCTAATCAAACAGAGGGGAAGCTAGCTGCTGGTGTGCTGCACCCACGTAGTGCATGTGAATTGCTAATAAGAGATCCAGGGGTTTGCACAGCGCAGGTGTCAAGAGACCTTAGTGGCTAACGCTGCACGCATACTTTGACGACTCTGACCCACTGTCCAGCCTAGTAGTGGATAATCAATACCTTTGACACTGCGCCCTTGTTATCGTGGACACCCCCACATCATGGGCAAGGCCGACAAGCTCCAACCCAAGCTACAGTTTGATCTGCGCAAAACTCCCAGATTGAAAGATCCCACGTCTGCCGAGCAGGATGTCGCGTTGACAGACCCAGAAGCGGAGGCTGACAGACGTGAAGCTCGCGTTCCGCACTATACAGCAAAGTTTGTCGAAAATTGACAGTAAAATAGATGCGCTATCGTTCCATATGGAGCGGATGTCGGAGCGACTGGACAAGCACGGAGACAGACTCGACACGGCGGAACAGCGGGTATCCGATCTGGAGGACGTGGGACGAGCGGACGCAGAGACTGACAAGGAAAGGGATAGTATACTGCGTGCCCTGCAAGCCAAAACCGAAGATCTCGAAGCGAGATCTAGGAGAAACAACGTTCGCATCCTAGGTGTGGCCGAATCCTCCAACATCGGCAACATGGAGCAGTATGTGGAGCGGCTTCTTGTTACACTACTAGGGAGGGACACGTTTTCGGACATATTCATCATAGAAAGAGCGCACCGCTCACTTGCGCCAAGGCCGGTTCCGGGTGCACCCCCTCGGCCAATAATTGCACGGATACTGAACTACAGGGATCGCGATGCTGCCCTACGAAAGGCGCGCGAGCTGGGTACTCTTCGACATGAAGGAGCTGAAATATCCCTTTTCCCTGATTTCACGTTGCAAGTGCAGGAAGCGCGACGACTCTTCGTTCCGGTGAAAAAGAAACTCCGGGATCTAAATCTGGAATATCGCATGATCTACCCAGCCAAATTGCGGCTTAAAATAGATGGTAAAGTGCACTTCTTCACGGACCCTAAGGCCGTTCTGCGGGCAGTCAAAGACAGGGAACAGCGCCTGAAACGTCGGATCTCGCCCATGTCTGCACAGGCACATGCAGAGGGTTCTCCAAGCAGTCGGGTGGAGCAAGAGCAGGACGAGTGAATGTAGCAGCTAAGTTGTTGGACTTATATCCCAAAGTGACAGGATGCCCTATTGGCAGCTAATATATTGTACTGTATTGGGGTGGGAATCGTTGCTGTGTGCCGGCCAGGCCCGAGTGCACTGATTGGAATTGTGCCCGTTAGGCAAACTGCTTTATGTATAGCTTGATTGACCTATATTGGCTATCTGACGGGGTACTCATTGGGGTCACGCTGCATCTCTCAGTGAAATATGCGTCAGTTATTCGGAACTAAGTGAACTGATATGGTGGCATAGGGAGGTATTTCAGATGCTAACATCTGCCCCCAAGTGTATCACACTATCATTATTGCTTTTGTTTCATGGGGTTTTGTTGTCGTTCGGGGTTTTGGGAGGGGTGGGTGGGGCATACATGGCTGCGACAGTTGCGGGTTTTCGTAGCGTGGGTGGGAAGGTTTGTTTTAATGGTATGATTATTTGTGTTGTTGTAGGTTTGTCATATTATAGATGCACAGTAAACATAGCAGGCATAGAACTCCGTCCATTATGGTACTCCATCACATTGCATGGCTGCTGAGGGTTTGTCACCACAGGTTCTTCAACTTATGACATGGAACGTACGCGGCCTCAACGATAATAGGAAGGTTAGACGTATAGGGGCCTACCTAAAGAGACACTCGGTGTCCATTGCAGTATTACAGGAGACCCATCTAGCCCCGGAACGTAGTGGAGAGGTGCAGCATAAATTGCAGGGAACATGTTATTCGGCAGATTTTACCTCTCACGCCAGGGTAGTCCTGTTATGGGTGGACAAAAAAGCGGGGGTGGAGATGACAGGTTTTTGCAAGGACCAGCAGGGCAAATTTGCGGTGGCCCTCTGTAAAAAAGGAGATTTAACCTTTGTATTAGTGGGGTTCTACAGCCCGAATTATGATGATCCACATTTCTACAACTCGCTGGTGGATAAATTGGTGCAGTGGAGAGGTTATCCACAGGTCTGGGGAGGGGACTTTAATTGCATTTTGGATCCCACTTTGGACAGGTCCCGGGTTCCGCCTAGACGCCCAGCAGCTGCCACAGTGGCCTTACATAATATCATGCACACGGAGAGTCTCATTGATGTTTGGCGGTACAAATTCCCTGCTACACGGGGGTACACACATTATTCCTCTGCATTTGACACACACTCGTATAGACTTCTGGCTCATATCTGGTGGGCTAGCGGAGAGGGTAACCACCTGCGCACACCTCCCGCGCACGTATTCCGACCATTACCCCGTTCAATTTGCACTACGGTATCACTCCCCAAGAATACCTACGTTCACTTGGCGCTTCCCTCTCTACTCCTTATTAGACACGGTATTCAAAGCAGGACTGACCACGGCGATAGAGGACTTCTTCTCCAACAATATAGGCTCAGTGCAGTCTTTCACTACGGTCTGGGAAACATTTAAAGTTTACATTAGGGGCGTAGTGATTTCTACACACGCAGGAGTGCTGCGCTCCATTCGAGGGAGATTAGACCTGTTAGAAAAAGAAATAGGACATCTCGAACAGGAACTACCTGGGTCAGGGCATACCCAAACTGTTGCACAACTTAAAGCAAAACTTGCAGAATTCCAAGACACCGCTAACGACGAACTCAAACACATGGGTAAATATGCTACTGCATGTAGCTACGGGGAGCGGGATCACCCAGGTGCCACATTGGCAGGGTTAATGAGGCCCAAACGGGAAGAGGACAAAATGATAGGCATGACGGACGAGAATGGTACGCCTCTGAGCACCATTGAGTAGATAGCAACGCATTTCCGTTCTTATTATCAGACTTTGTATGCTTCCTAAATCCACACAGATAGCGCAGCCCTAGAGGACTATCTATTGTATATTAAAATGCCTTGGCTAGTCACTGAGCACAGGGAACACTTTATGGGCCCATTGACTACAGACGAGATAAGGGAAGCGTTGAAGGGGATGGCAGCAGGGAAGGCCCCGGGGGTGGATGGTCTTTCGGTGGCATTCTATAAAGAATTCCAAGATATACTGACACCGTATCTCAAGCTGCTATACGAGGAAATGGCGGAGTCGGGCACTATGCCGCCTTCCATGCGTGAGGCGGTCATTGTCACGCTCCTAAAACCAGGCAAATCACCCAGCAGTTGCTCCTCGTATCGACCACTGTCTCTGCTGAATGTAGACGCAAAGATCTATGCGAACATTTTAGCGAATAGGCTGGCCCCACTATTGCCTGGGATTATTCGGCCGGAACAAGCAGGGTTTGTCCCTGGCCGGAATCTATCCCAAAATGTAAGAACCTTGTTCGGTGCTGTGCAAAGATTGCACCCGGAGGTCAAAGCAGCGGCAGTCTTTCTCGATGCCGAGAAAGCTTTCGACTCCGTGGAATGGGGCTTTATGTTCGCGGTCCTGCAGAAGATAGGAGTCGGAGACATTTTCCTTCGATTAGTTTCTTTGATTTACACATCACCCACCGCCAGAGTCCGAATCGGGAATGTAGTCTCAAAACCATTCAACATCACTCGGGGAACACGTCAGGGCTGTCCGCTCTCTCCGCTCCTGTACGCGATAGTTGCAGAGCCATTAGCCTGCGCCATCCAGGAGTATCATGCACATAGGGGGCTGCGATTCCCGGAGTACACACTTAATATCTCCGCTTACACGGATGTTACTTTATTGTACATTCATAACCCGAAAGCCAACTTGTCTCCCATATTACGTGAGGTGGTCCAATTTGGTGGGCATTCTGGTCTACGTGTAAATTGGGATAAATCCATCATATTCCCACTCACTCCCACCACCCAGGTACCCATCATGGATTTCCCGCTTCGCTGGACTACAGATCCAGTGAGATATCTGGGTATCCAATTTCACACAGATCCGGTGCTGGTGATTCGGGAAAACTATGGCAAGGCTACACAACGATTGACCGAAAATGTGGAGAAATGGATTAGGCTCCCACTTTCACTAATGGGTAGAGTTGCCATAATGAAAATGGTGATTCTCCTCAGATTTCTATTCCTGTTCCAGAATATACCTATCCTATTACCTAAACATATGTTCAAAATATGGCGCTCACAGCTGATATGGCTTGCGTGGGCCGGGAAACAACCCTGAGTACGATGGGACTCGCTTACTTTACCCTACGAGTTGGGCGGGTTGGAAGCCCCGGATTTAGAAAAGTATTACAGAATCGCAAACAGTACCTTTGCCCACTACTGGATACACGGCCCACATGACACACCGTTCCTATATCTAGAAAAGATGGCAGCGCATCCGTTATCCTTACCACAACTCCTCACGCGACCGGCCTCCAGAAGGTTTCGGGTTTTTGATCCATTGGCTGTCACAGTGCAGGCCTGGCAGACACTACTGCATATGCAAGCAGGGGCCTTTCTGTATTCTCCGGAGATGCCTCTCCAGTCGGGTTTGTGGTTCTCGCTGGGGCAAGACATGGGGGCGAGGAAGGCACATCACACTATAGGTGTCACAAAAATGGGCGACTGCTTTAGAGATGGCTCACTTGTATCCTGGGAAGCCCTCCAACAGCCGGACATCCGGCCGTCCGCTTTTCCATTTCTTTAGAGCCAGGCATGCATGGCGCGCCCTGCTGGGTGAAGATTTATTGGAACCACAGGCCACATCGTCCTTCACAACACTCATTAAGGTGGAGGAGCCCCTTAAGCTGATCATGAAATTCTACACTAGCCTACAAGACACTCGTAAGACTGGGGTCCTCAGAGTTAGGCAGGACTGGCAGCGCGATCTGGGTACTCCGTTGAGCGATAAAGAGTGGCAGTATTGCTGTTCTCGCACCCGCTCAGTCTCTCTAAACAGAAGGCATAGGCTTCTCCACTTTAAGTTCCTGCAAAGGGCATATTGCACCCCTGAACGCCAGTTTTGCTGCGGGTTGTCTGACTCTTCTTGTTGTCCACGATGTGGGGTGGAAAACGTGGGATTCTGGCACTTAGCCTGGGAATGCTCTGGGATTCAGACCTTTTGGTGTAAAGTGTTCCAGGAGCTTGGAATCATTATCAGTGCTGACCTGGAGCCGGACCCCAAAATGGCACTATTGGGGTGGGATCTCTCGGTTGCCAAAGCATTGCGCCCGTTGCTGGCCATTGGACTTCTCCTGGTTAAGCGCCGTATTGCGCTGCGCTGGATGGGAAGCTCACTGCCACTGATCACACAGTGGCATACTGACATGCTGTCTTGTAACACACAAGCTGATATATATAATGAGTTGCTTCCACCTAGAAGCCGCCCTAGGAATTATTGGGAACCGTATCAAACTTACCTTGTAAATAAAGCTTCTGATGTACACTCAGACCCACAGATTGAGGCCCCTGAGACTCTATCACAGGAGAGGTAAATAAAGAAATGTATTGTATTTATGCATAATGACATGTCATTCATTATCGAGTTGGATATTGGGCCATGGGCCTCCTGTGAGCCACTGGCCTGTAGTACCACGGAGTCACCCTGCGGTTGTTGGGACTGTTCTACATAGCGGGTACCGCATTGTTGGTAATTTTGAAATGCCTGGATTTTATTTTGGAGCATGCAAATCATTCTGTCACTGAATGTCACATATGGTTTAACTGTGCATATAGACGTCTGTTTTATGTTTTATGATGAAACTAATAAATAAAAATTAAAAAATAAAAATACGGATAACGTCACAGGAATTGATGTTACACAACTTTGGAAATTCATGAAGCCACAAAAAGTCAACTGATGGCCAGAGGGTGGTAGATGTATATATATACAGTGTGGGTAGGGGCCAAGACTCATGAGAGGAGAAGCTTCCAGTGGGTCAGAATGCCCCTCCTCTATATCAATAATTGTAATAATCAGCATATTATGCTCTGTGCACCTGCATATTTGGTTTATACCATGGCTGTGTTTTTCATGTGGATTACTGGTGAGATGTCTAAACTTATATCTATCGATGGGACTAGACGGAATGTTGTTGTTGGACTGAAATAGATGGCAAAAAAGACAGGATTATGGTAGGGCGGTATTGTAGCGTGCACGCTAAATAGCATTAACCCCCCCACACTCCCACCCCACCACCGTTATGGATTATTGGACATGAACAGGCCTGTACTAGGGGAGAGCGTTAATCAGATGAAATACTTACGGATTTGCGTGCTACACAGTGGCGTAACGCAAAATGATGGAACCCCTCGCAATATGTGGTGACGGGCCCCTGAGTCTCCCATATCTCACCAATATCTTTGCCCTTGGCATGAATGGGGGCCTCTGAAGGGTTGGGGGTTGCGTTACCCCCTGGTGCTACAAAGATACTTTACAGAAATGAGTGTTGGGGGCTCTTAACGTAGCCCTGGCGTGGAACTCCCGAGGACGCAGATTAATACTCTAAAGGGAAGGCGGCCATTTCTGGTGAAAGAATGAACGGTTTACATTTTAGCCTATTTTTAGAAGATTTATTATGTTTGCAAATGAGAATTGCATATAAACTCACCACATCTGTGCAGTGTCTGAGCAGCAGCAAAGCGGGAGATAAATGAAAGACATTTGGCAGCAATGCGCTAACCAGGCCACACACACACACTGTGCATCGTAACAACTAGGCCACATTTTATGTGTACCAGGCCTGCACATCTCTGGTAATGTGCAACACGAAAATCAGACCACAAGTAATGTGCACGACGACAAATTGTGCACTAGGCTGTCGAAGCTACAATTTATGTGCACCAGGCCACCCCATCTGTAAGTAATGTGTACCATGAGAACCAGGCCACAAGTAATGTGGTCAGGTACTGTACACTTTAAAAACCAGGCCACAGGTAATGTGCACTAAGCCAGCCCAGTTAGAGGTAATGTGCACAACGGACAACCAAACAGGAGCCACACAACAGCAGATGCTCGGATTTCGGGGAGTCCAGGGGTCAGAGTCTAGGCACCACAGAAGGTTTAAGTGAGCTATATATAATAACATAGGGCCAAAGAAGAAAAGTACATTCCCATCTGTAGCCTGACGTCCCCCTAAAGACGTCACCCTCCAGTGGTTAATGTACAGGTCTTGGTGACTAAATCAAAGCCATCTTGTCATTATTGGGTCTCCAAACAGTACCACGCTAATATCCTTTATTTGCTTTCATCATTAATTGAGTCCTGTCCCCGGGGTAAATTCGCCCTTATAACATCTCCTACGGCTGTCTTAGTGGGTTTCTCCCAGTGGTCCCTTGGCGTCACTCCTTGCATTAAGCTATAAGGGCACCTTGGGGTTACGCCTAGTTTTAGACCCAGAGGTCTACAGTCACCCAGGCCAGCAGGCCACCGGGGAGAAGGCCGCCAGTAGTGACTAACAGAGAGACTCGTGATTAAGGAGTGCCATTCGGAAGGCAGGGAGAATTGGTTTCACTTCCATCATTTTCAGGGGGAAATGCTACACAGTGGTGAGGTCTGAGAGGACACAGTACATTTTTTTGTGTTTTTTTATGTTATAGTGTTATTCTAATCCTAGGGTTCTTTGAAAGAATTGTGAGCTCATCAGAGACCAGTGTTTAATGTCAATTTGGCCTGCTATGACTTTCCGAGCTTGGCGCACATTGCGTTAAGACCTAGACGATTTCCAAATGTAAATCCCACTAAGTATTATTACCTTGGAGGAATTTGCACAGGAAAACAGGTTTAAAAGAGGGAAAATATGCCCTTTTAAAACCAAAATCTGCATGTTCTTCCTCATTCTAATCTCTGAAACTCAGCCACATTGGTCATTGGTTGGAACAAGATAGAGTGCTACAGGTTGATGAGGAAATCATCGTCTTTGTAGGTCAAGCCTGCAAGAGCATGCGCACTCGGTTGCAAGATTCTTGTATTCAACAATGGGCTTGGAACCCGTCCATAGCTTACCATTAGTTGTCATCATTGTCACTCTTCTTTGTTGCCCCCTCATTGGGCAGCGCTTGGCATACCTCTCTTCCTTTTCATAACCGTGGCGCACAGATGAAATAGGGATTCATTGGTTTTATTTAGTGCCCCTTCGCTGGCCATCTGGTGCTCGCGTTGTGATTCATAGCTCTTTTTGGCTATGGTCTGATTTCATGCCCGATAAGCATTGCTGCACCTGCAGAGAGCCGCGCGGTCTTGGGAGGTTTGCAGATGCATACATGCCAACATTTTAAAAGAGGAAAGTGGGGGATTTTTAAAAAGTTATCGGGAGAATGTATTTCTTCCATTGACTTCTAGATGTAGTGATCTGCTGGACACGGCCTAGTATTCCAGCATATACCCTATTATCCAGCCACTCCCCGCGGGCTGGCCTCGACACTCACCCCACATCCATCCATCACAGGTGTCACTGGTCAGGTGTCCCTGCCAATAAAAGGGTCCGGACGCACATGCCCAGGGCCAGTTACAGTAACCATGTGTCTGCATGGTCATTTATCCTGCATGAGGGCATAAGGCCCTAGACCTTAAACTATTGAAGCAGAGACAATTTGAGGTGGGAGTGAAATGAAGCCATTTTTGGCTTTAAAAATCTGGAGTCTCCCTCCTGAACCCTGTCTATTGGTATGTATGCAGATGTTTCCTTCTAAACTGTTGTCGTGGGCCTCAGCTGCTCGCGCAAATGTGGCCCTGTGCTTTTGTACTGTCCTGTTCAGAGTAAACACTGCAAGGGAAAGGCGATATATTTTGCAAGCCAGGTAGTAGCGTCTAACTTTAAGAATGCCTCCTCCCGCGCCCCACGTGCTGAGCGCCAAGCGCCCCTGCCTTCAGGCCAGCCCCGAACAGACTGCCAGTCACACAGTCTGCTAAAGCTCAGATGCTGCAGCAGGTCATGTTTCTGGGAGGCATCAAGGCGACGACTCTGAAGGATTACTCAATACTCACTCCTTCACAAGGACATAAGGCGATGAGCCCGGAGAAGAGAGAAACTGAGAGAGAACCATGCTGTCAGTCAGATGTCACACCACGAGAGTCAACGCAAGTGAGGGACTTCCTGTACATCCATGAAAACCACCAATGCCACCAGCAAGCAAGAGAGGTTTCCTTTTGGAGCCTCTGATGTCATCTGCCCTCCCCTGTCTCAGCACTCTTTGGTTGTGACTACCACACCTGTGAATAAGCGCTTTCCTCCTCCTGTGTAATCCAAAAGGTATTCAAAATATTCATTTATTTTCTTGTTTCATGATTTATCGAAACACGATACATGGAAGTGAACTCGAATGCTTGAATTCACGAAGACGCCGGTTATGCGAACCACGGATGGACTGCCTTTAGTGACAGGACCAGCAACTTTATATAACTACAGGGTTCACCATAGAGGAATGAGCCCCTGATGAAGGGCGCAGCCCAAAATGCATTGGGCACAATTGCTAAATTTGATTTAAAAAAAAGTTGTAAACGTGGATACAACGGTACAATGAGATAAATCATGAAACAAGAAAATACATATTTTGAATACCTTTTGGATTACAATTTGAATTATTGAAACTTTATCGAACAGAGTGCAGATTGTAGACGCTTTTCACAGGAGGAGGAAAGCGCTTATTCACGTTCGTTTTCTTGAATCTCTTACTCAGGGGATTATACCGCCCTCCAATTACTGAATTACCTGATTACACCTGAATACTGCAGAGTGCGTGAGTCTCCCCACGTTTGGATTTAATTCACTACCACACCTGTGACATGTTCCCTCCAGGTTCTCTCTTACCTTTTCCAGTGTATGCCTGTGTGTGTTATCGGAGCGGGAGGAGGGGGCCAGATTAGGTCTCAAGCGCTTTCACATTTGGGCAGACTTCCAGTCTTGCAGAGAGCATGGCACAGGGCGTAGAAGGGGAGAATGATGAGGAAGCTCCTAATATAAGCTGCTCCGCCCCACTGAGCAGGGCAGAAAGGGAAAAATGAAATGAGAACTCATTGTTATTATCATTTTATTTTTCTGTCCTTGCTCAGTTGGATTGGGGCGTGGCTGCTCTGCTCACAGAGCAAGGCAGGGGAGGAGTGGTTTGCCCACTCCAAGTGCGCATCAGGCTTTGGCCGACCGTCTTGTGCTGGCCAAACTGACATGCGCATTTTGCATGTTCTCTACCCAAGTTGCATTACAGCCTGGGTGGAGAACATGCCCAGGCTCCCATTACCTGGCTGAACACCGAACCACGGCGCTCAGACCAATTACAACGCCTGTGATTGGCTATAGGGGACCGGGTGCTTCCTGCCCTGGAGTCCTGGAAGCGGGTGAAGAGGACTGAGAGGTGGCAGCGGCGGCACACAGGTAGGTGTTTCATTTTTTTTTCATTCCACCCCGTAACCCGACCTCCCACCGCCGTTAAATACCAGCCACCACTGGTAATATGCAACTCGTCACCCCAGGCGCAGTTGAAGCCCTCACTACACTGCAATTTCTTCTACCCCTTTTTCTCTTTCTCTTACATATACCTTGAAAAAACAACGGGCAAAAGTATGCATAGAATATCAACCCGAAAATCGAACTGTCCAACTGGGAGTAGTATTTTCAATATTAAAAGAGATATTTGGGATTTACCATTTATAAAGTGCAGACCACAAATTTAATTGACTCTTTGCCCGAGGATAATTGGGGTTCTTATCCAATTAATGATGACATTCGTTTTTTCTACCTCACAGTGATGAAAGGCCGAGTAGGCCCTGCTTGGGGTTGAACCTGTTTGCCGCAGGTTGTACACCAATTTCGGCAATGGATGCTAGACCCACAAAGCGTCTGTTGCACAGACAACAAACAGAAAGCTGCCTTTGCTTTAAAATGAAAGTTGTTGTTCGCTTATTCTATGCGTCTCAAATTAAACATTTATAAAAGTTGGAGTGGGCCCGGCGACCATTAATCAGGTGTGATGCAGCAGCTCACTCTGGAGCTATCGAATCGTGCTTAAAAGTGATGAATCTGCAGGGGGTGTTGCCAAAGTAAAACAAAGCTTTGCAGAAAATATATTTTTTAAATTATGTCATATACACAATTCATGAGTCAGTTCTGTGATCGCTTTACATGTTTCAGCAGCGTTTTTGACATTGTCCCTTTCAAAGAAAATATTAACGCATACTTTAGCAGCTTGAAAACGTAATCTGCAATTGTTATGTTATGTTAGATTTGCTTATTAAGCTCAACCTATCACCTATCTCTTGGCACTATTGCAATTCTACAGGTCCAGGGGCCGGAATATTTAAATACTTATTAGTTGAATTCCCACAGACATTTACCATATTCCGAGTCATAATCGGGATATGCGTCTACTTCAGCTATGTAATTTCAGGTCTCAAAAATTAAAAAATAGTGCCAAAGTAGCACACTCAGCATCTTCAAGCAGGTGTTATGCATCAGTACTGTGAGCCTAACATGATCCCTTTTTAAATGTCAAAACATCAACCCGCTGAGTTTCTCAATAAGTTACTGAAGTAACCGTGAGTACATAAGTGGAGTAATCCTAATTTTCCATGAGTAGTATTTGCACACATTTTAAAGTGAGCTCCCGCATCCCCTTAGGCCTCAATTACACATGCCCCAGTACTGGTGCCTCAAGCGATTAATAACTATACCCTGCGGATAGCACCAATTACAATTTTGTCCGCTGTGCTAGAGAACAGCATAAGGTTTTGGTGCTTACTGCATCAAAATCCGCATGTTTTGGTATTTTCTGGTCCTTTTACGCCTTGTAAATGTCTGCAGGTTTGTCCTGCTGATATTTACCAGCAGAAAACTCTGAGGGGTTTAAAAAAAAAAAAAACTCCCACCCACCATCATCAAGACTCTTATGCAAACAGGGCTTTGCCCGAGTGCCACAGTTTCACAAGGCACTCATAATTGAGGCCTTATACTTTTATTTTAAAGTCCCAAAACAGGTGCCTCTCATGACATAGAGAGGGCAAATATTTTGCCACATAATACATGACAATGTATGCCACACACATTTTGTTCTGTTAAAGGTACAACGTGGTGGCACAAATTAACAGTTCGATTTGTGCCACGAAGGTGTTTGGGGTTGAGTTTGTGTGGGTGGGTGCATTGTTGAGTGTTGCCCTTAGTAAGAATGCAGCCAGCAGTTACCATAGTTACACTCTGAGACAAGTTTGGCTTGGTAAGGTGGGCAGTTGGGCACCAAGCGATGAACTAGTGTCTAAAGCCCACCTGTGGGCCGATTTTTGGGGCACCAAGGTAGGGTCTGTGTGTGCCCTTTAGAGGTGGGCAAGCCAGAAAATGTGGGGGAGGGGCTGAGCCCACGCCTAGCTAAGGGTCTGGCTTGGCTCTAGAAGCCTAAACACGAGCCGAACCCACAAATGAATGTCATGTAAATCCTGTTTCTTTTTTAGGTGTTGCCTGCGTGAGCATGCCCAGCACATGTACTCTCGCTTATGAGACTCTTGTAATCAATAATGGGCTTGGACCCCCGCCCTTTGCTCACTACTCATTGGCACCATTGTCACTCTTCTTTGCTGCTTTCTACTTAGACAGCACTTGCCAAGCGTCTCTTTTTTTTTTCTGTAGTGCACGAACCAAGCACAGATTAATTATGTTTGATTAGTGTCCCTCCGCTGCTCTCTTATGATTCAGGTATTTCTTCTAAAAAAAAGCACTGTGTCATAGCGCTTTTTTAGGTCGAGCCTGAGCCAGCGCGCATGTGCTGCTCTGGCGATCTGCTGTAGTGGAGTACGGAATAGAAGCCCCGCCCACTCTCCGCCCATATTTGCCATTGGCTTGTGTCATTGTCTGTCCTAAATGCTGGCTTTTGATTCGTAAATAGGATTGTTAGTCCCTCCTTAGTACCGCCTTCTCTTTATTTGTCACCTCCCATGGCGACTGGCCCCTTTCCTTCGGTTGTTACACGGTGCGACTGGCCCCTTTACTTCGGTTGTTACACGGTACGTGTTATTTAGACTGTGAGCACTATTTTCTTCATCCCGTTTTTCTTACTGCAGGCACGACGTGCTTTGGTGCCTTCTTTACAACCCCGCCCTCCCTCCCGTTGTCCTTGTGCCTTCTTTACCCCTCCACGCCCTCCCTCCAATTGTCGTGCCTTCTTTACCCCCTCGCCCTCCCTCCCGTTGTCTGTGCCTTCTCCCCCCCGCCCTCTGGTTCTATTGCACTCACCTACCTGTTCCGCTGACCAGACGATTGACTCTCCGAGTTCCGGTTCCGGGTTGAGAGGCGAGAGGGTCAGAGCAGCGCGAGCCGCGAGCCGTGGCTAGGGGCTAAGGGCTTTGCGGTCGAGAGGAGCAGTGACTGGCAAGAGAGACTGGGCAGCTGCAGGTGCAGCGGGAGCCGCGAGAGCCGCGGGAGAGCTGCGGAAGCCACCGGAGAACTGGAGCAAAAGTGCACTGAGGAGCACGGGAGTGGGGGCAGGAGAGCCACGGTCAGGACCGCAGCGGAGGCGGAGCGGAGGTGAGGTGAAATTCTACTAACTGCCTCCCCCGGCCCCGCTATTCTCACGCGTTCCCACCGCACTCCTCCACCCCCGCGACCCCTCCAGCAGCCTGAAAACGCCCGGTAATGCCGTGTTAGTGCCTGTGCCAGAGCCTCACTAGAATCCTCATTAGGAGACAGGGCGATTGAGGAAGGGACCTCAAATAAAAAGCCCTGGTCGCGTCTCCCGCTCCCTTGACTAGCGGACATTTCTTGGATTCCTCCGTCTGCAGCTATTAAAGGGGGGCAGCTGCCCATAGAAGATCCTCAGCAGCCCCTGACCCCCCCGACCCTCTTGACCACCCCAAACTGAGCCCACTCGGACCCTCAATAACAGCAGCAGCTGTGAGCGAGTGGCAACAGTGAGGGAGGGGGGCGGGGAAGCTGGTGGAGACCAGAGAAGGAGAAGGGGAGACAAAAAGCCCCAAGGAGCAGGACAACGGGCATAGGCACAAAGGAAAAAGCACCCTGAGAAGGCTCAGAGTAAAACAGAACAAGCACAGCAAAATCGACAACTGTCCCCCCCGCCCCACCCCCCAGCGGTGAAGGGAAGAGCATTCGGACCTAGGCAGGGGCCTGAAAATTACACAGAATTATACAGGATACAATAACAAACAAAATCAAACCAAATAACAAATAAAAAACCTTCAAGTCTTCAAAATTAGTCAAACCCGTCACACTCAAATATAACAGAAAGTGGACCTGAATAAATCACGGACAACTAATTGGAGTGCAAGGAAGGCACAAATTAAGCACCCCTAACTTCACCTCCAGGGAACGTAATGAGAGGAGTACAAGGCATCAAGCCATCAGCCACTGGAGGAGATAAACAAATAAGCATACAAATAAAAACTTAGACTTAGACGCGCATGGAGTGAGACGCGTCCTGCTGTGTCTCCGCTCCGTTGTGTCCTGTAACTGCTGCAATCTTGGACGCCGGGCTTGTTTAGCGGGGCGGAGTGCCTGGCTAGCCGTGGTGGAGCACCGGCGATAGCCTTTTCAGCGGGGGACTGCCTGGAAGATCCTGCGGGACCGAGCTTCCCGACCACCCGAGACGCAACTCCCCCTAGACGCCATCTTGTGTGGCGGCGGTGGCCGCGGCCGACTGGGCGTCTGGTGGCCCTGCCTCCGGGAGCTGAGAGGGGCCGACCCCCACGGGGAAGTCCTAGGCACCGCTGCTGACGTTGGACCACTTCGGGCCACTGAACGCTGTTTGGGGCCCCCTTGACCTTCGGTGCCTGTCGGGGGGGCCTCCAGCCCCCCTGCCATCTTTCCTGCTTGGCCCGACAGCGGTGGAGTCCCTCTATGGCTTGAGAGACGCTCGCCTGGTGGCCCGCTACCCCCGGAGAGCAGGTACTGGGGAGGAGAACCATCCGCTTGCCGGCAGCTGGGTGGGCACCGCTGGATCCGGCCTCCCGGCCCTGGGCCTAGCCACCTCGGCACTGACTGCGGCCTATGGTGTCCCTGCTCCCGCCCCAGTGATAGTCCCCGCGCCCTTGGAGCGTGGATGCGGGACACATCTTGAACGGGAGCACAAGCTGCGAGGGCCCGCCTCGCATCGCCCGGCCTGCTCCTCTTGGCCCCTTTGCCCTCCATTGCCTGAGAGTCTGCCTGAAAGGGGCCTGGGAGCATTCGACTATCCGGAGGGACTGCGCTGAGTGGGGTGCTACCTCGCTGTTTACGGGGCCCTTAGAGAAAGCCCAGAGACTACCTCTGCATCTCAACCCCATGGTGTCCCTCCGCACCTGATCTGTCCGGCTTGGCTCCTGGCTAGGGGCCCCCCTGGTGTCCCCGGACCGTAGAGACTGGCTGTGGGGGGACTCCGCCTTCTGGTGTGTACAGCGGCCATCTCCTACCACCGATTGGGAAGTTGCCCCTTGCCTGGGGGCGTGTGGCCTTCTGTGACCCCCCTGCTGTCTCTGGCCCTATGAGCTTGGAGGTCCCCGGTGTCCGCCCTACACCCTGTGTGGAGCAGCTTTAGTCAACTGCGTGCTGTGTGGGTCTCCCGCCCTTCGACACTTTGCTGCCACTCTCCCCGGGGCCCATCACCTGCTGGGATAGCCTTCGTTTTCTGCTGCTGGGCCCTTGACCCCCCAGGTCCCCGCTGACATGCCTCCTAAGAACAGGGCTAATAAAGACACTGACTCCGCGGCTGCCCGCGAGAACCCAGGTACCTCCCTCTGGTCCAAGACGACCTCGCATACACAGGAGGACTCTTCCGCTTCCTCAGTGCCCTCTGGGCCGTCCATCTCAGGTGTACCAATCACCCAGGCATTCATGTCGTCCTTTCTGCAAGAAATTAAGGATGAGATTGGCTCCCTCCGGCAGGACTTCAAGGCCGGGCTCCAAGACATTCGCAAGGAGGTTACCTAGATAGACGACAGAGTTGATGGACTCAAACGCACGATGGATACCAGGACGGAAGACCTCGAGAACCTCTGGAAGAAAGTGACCGAAATTGAGGACCAAAATATTACCCTACAATTGAAGCAGGAGGATTTGGAACACGCAGCCGGCGGAATAATTTACGCATCAGAGGAGTTCCATTGGGAACGGAGGGGAAAGACATCTTGATGTACACGGCGGACCTCCTGCACGCTATTCGGGAGAGTGAGGGTACCTCTCCGCCTATGCTGGACAGAGCACATCGAGTACCTGGCCCTCGCAACCGCCCGACGTTGTCCCAGACATTATCACAAGAGTTCACTTTTTTGTGGACAAAGAGGCCATCCTTAGAAAGGTGCAGGGGGTTAAGACGGTCTCCTATAATGGACTTTCAATACAAATCTTTCAAGACCTGGCACCCTCCACACTCCGCCGGAGGAAGGAATTCAAGCCCGTAACGGATAAGCTGAGAGACCTTGAGGTTAAATATCAGTGCGGCCACCCTTTTGCCCTGATGTTCACCTGGGAGGGTAGACAGCGAGTTCTTCGGTCCCTGCGGGAGGCACAGCGGCTCCTTCACCTTCCCGTGGACCCTGATGACGATGACCTCCCATCTCCTCGAGCGCGACCGACTGGCGCTCTCCGTCTGGAATGGGCCACAGTCCCTCCTCCCAGATCCAGACGCCGCTCACAGGGGCTTGAATCATCGCAAGCCAAGCAGGATATCATCAGCCACATTCGCTCTTTGAGTGGCTCCCCATCTCTTACGAACTAGTCGCCCTCAGCTACACGATGCTCTCCACCATGGCTTTATTTTGGACCCCTGCCTGGCAGTCCGCCCGGCCCGGGCCTGGTGGCTAGAATGATCCTTGCTTTGTCCATTACTTCATGGGATACAGATGGCGGAGACCCTTGACTTCCTGTGTGTCTGCCGCCCCCCCACATCGGAGTCCCACAGGAGAGTGACTTCTCTGGAATGGCCCGCCTTTGGGATCCCGGGCTGTCCCACTTAGACTCTGTATTGGTCTGGCCCAGTTGGCCGGTTGTTTATTTGTTCTCTCTATTTTCTTTCTCTTTACTTTCTCTTTCTTTTTTGTATGGCTCCCCCCTGGATGTGCCTTGGATAGAGGCTGTGATGTTGCAACCCTCTGGGGGTGCGTTGAGGGGTCTTTCATGGCTTTGTGGGTTCGATCGGTCCTCTGCTCTTGTCTTTTTCTCATCTTCTTTGTTACTACTCTTGACCGCTTGTCTCTTTTCCCTTGATGCGCGACCTTGGGGGGCCGACCCCTCCCAGTTCTTGGGGGTTATCTTTTTGAGATCCGCTGGGGTGCGCTTGGCCGGTTTTGGGGTTTGGGATGACCTGAGTCCTGGCGGGGTGGATGGGGTGCGATGTATTCCCCTTTTTGTACTATGACGAATACTGTTAAATTCCTCTCCCTTAACGTGAAGGGGTTGAACTCTCCTAACAAGCGTCGCCAGATATGGCGCTACCTGCTTCAACATGATCCCGACGTGGTTTTCCTGCAGGAGACCCACTTGCTCCCCACTGACACCCGCCTCATGTCTCACCATAGGTACCCCATCCAATATTGGGCATGCTCTCCTTCCAAAACTAGCGGGGTGGCCATTTTTTTTAAGTCAGGTTGGCGTGAAGCGACCCCCAAATGTACGGCCGAAGAGGAGGGGAGATTTCTTAAGGTTCACATGGTTTGGGGTCGGGGCTCTTGTACCTTCGTCAACATATATGCCCCTAACCAGAAACAAGACGCATTTCTTCGCCTGCATCTTGGGGCCCTCCTTCGCTCCCTTTCTACCCCCATTGTCCTTGGAGGCGACTTTAATTTGGTTTGGCACCCTGAGCGGGATCGTACTGCGCAGGCGCATCATGCTGCTGGGGCGATGTCAGCGACACTGCGGGATGCCATTAGAGACTTCGGTCTAGTCGACGCCTGGAGACACTTGCACCCGGACTCTCGGGATTACTCCTTCTTTTCTCACGTGCACCGCTCTTATTCGCGTATTGACTATTTTTTCCTTTCGCTTCCCTTGGTCCATACGCTGCGCAGTGCGGAAATCTCCGATATATCTATTTCTGATCATGCGCACGTCTTGCTCACGCTCCAACCCCCTGACGCCCGTAGAGAACCCCTCTCTCAGTGGAGACTGCCCCCCCAGGCCCTCCGAGATCCTGTGGATGTGGCAGACATTCGCAAGGAGATCGAGGCCTTCTTTATAGTCAACTCCCTTTCTGATACCCCCGAGGACGTCCGTTGGGACGCCTTCAAAGCTACTATTCGGGGGGTTATTACCTCAATATCCATCGCCCGGTCCAGGGAGGCACGGCTGGTCGAATCCACCCTTTCTAGGGATATTAAAGATTTGGAACGCAAGGACCACGCACGTCCCTCCCTTAGCAACAAGCGGCGCCTCGCTGACCTTCGCAGTCTATTGCGCTTACAGCGTACTAATAAGGCGGAGCGGCTCCTAGTTAACCTTAAACAAACATTTTACATGGGCGGAGACAAGGTTGGGGCGTGCCTTGCGCGGTGCCTGCGGGCCCAGACTGCCCGATCCCACATTGCGAGGCTCAAGCGACTGGTTGGCTCTTGGGCCATCTCGGAGGCGGACAAGGGTCTTGCGCTGGAGGCCTTATATAGGGATCTCTATGCGCGAGCCCCTTGTCGCCCGGACGCGGTCGAGGCTTTCCTCGATTCTTGCCCCTGGGACCCTATTGATCCCTACTTCACAAAGTTACTTGACGAACCTATTTCCAATGAGGAAATCGCTAAAGCATTAAAACAGCTCCCGATAGGCAAAACCCTGGGCCCTGATGGACTGCCGGTCACTTTTTATCGGGTCTTCTCCCGCAACTACGGGATCACCTGCTCCATCTTTTTAATAGCTTCACTGACCACTCAGGCCTCTCTCCTACGATGAATGAGGCGGAAATAGTGCTTATCCCCAAGCCTGGCAAAGACCCGACCCTGCCTGCTTCCTTTCGCCCTATTGCCCTGTTAAACACTGACGCCAAGATATTCACGAAAATCCTGGCGAATCGACTGGAACCCCATCTTCCGGGCCTTATTGACCCCGATCAAGTAGGGTTTATTCGCCACCGTCAGGGTGCGGACAATATCCGCAGGATAGCCCATCTAGTGGAGAAGTCGCGTATCAGAGATATCCCTGCCTGTCTGGTGTCCCTGGATGCCGAGAAAGCGTTTGATAGCGTGGACTGGGGCTTTCTTAGGGCGGTCCTCCAGAAGGTTGACCTGGGATGATTTCTAAACTGATGGCCCCCTATGCGAAGCCCACCACTCGCATTCGTTTTAATGGTTCTGTCACGGCCCCTATCCCTATACATCGTGGTACTCGACAGGGGTGCCCGCTCTCTCACTTACTGTTCGCCCTTGTGGTTGAGCCCCTGGCTATTGCTATACGTCGCAATCAAGACATACGGGGTATCCCCAGGGGGGGCACTGAGCATAAAGCCTCTGTCTTTGCCGATGATCTTCTCCTATCTCTGTCCCCACCATCGACCTCCCTCCCCGCGGTGGCAACGCTTCTGGGGTCCTTTGAAGCCGCCTCTGGCTATCGGATCAACCTCGCGAAATCCCAGGCTCTTAATCTTACACTCTTGGCTCTGCAGGTCCAGGGGCTGCGGGACTTGCTCCCGGTGCAGTGGACCGACGTGTCGATTCGCTACTTGGGCCTAGATCTGACTCCTACACTTGCGTCTTGGACCTCGTCTAATTGGCCCAGATATAGGAAGTCTATTCGGGAGGAAATGCGTAGATGGGAAGGCCTCCCCCTGGCGTGGTTAGGGCGACTCAACACTATTAAAATGTCCCTTCTTCCCAAAATTCTTTATCTTTTCCAATCTCTTCCTACTCCCATACCACGCGCGGATATTCTGGCCCTGCAGCGCGATTTTACCAAATTTATATGGGGGAAATCTCGCCCTCGCTTCTCTCACAAAATTCTTATGCTCCCCAGATCCCGGGGGGGCCTTGCCTGCCCCAGTTTGCTGGAATACTATTGGGCCTGTCATCTCCGGTTTATATCCGAATGGATTGTCCCCGAAAGTGAGAAGCACTGGTTCCACATGGACAGGGCGGTGTCTTTTAGACCCTTTTGGGACTTAGCCTGGCTCCCGCGAGGGGCCCGTCCTCGCAGTGCTTACATAGCTACCCCAACGAGAACGGTTTTGGAGATCTGGGATAGATTGGCAGTGCCCCGGGGCCTTACAACGTTTCCTTCCCCCAACACCCCTCTAACGCGTAACCCTATGTTCCCTCCCGCCTTGCAGCCTCAGGCCTTCGATGCCTGGACCGTAGAGGGACGGCATGTTATCCAGGATTTCTTTCAGGGCACTACCCTCCACACCTTCGACCAGTGCAAACAAACCTTTAATCTCTCGGAAAGCGCGCGTATGCAATACTGCCAGTTGCGGCATTGGCTTAGCTCCCCGACATATGCCCGGGAGGTGACTCGGCGGCTCACTCCCTTTGAATTCTTGGTCCGTAGGTTTGAGGGGTCAAGGGGTCTGATCTCCAAAACTTACTCTGTCCTACAGCACTCTCAACAACTCACACCTCATGGCTACCAGACGCGTTGGGCCTCTGACCTGGTTGCTGACATCTCCCCGGAGGAGTGGGCTCGCTTGTGGAAGGACATCCCCAAGGTATACCGCAGTACGCCTCAACGCGAATCAGCATACAAACTGATGACACAATGGTATTATACCCCCACCCGCCTCCATCGGATGTTCCAGAATTCCCCTCCGCTTTGCTGGAGATGCCAGACCGATAGAGGGGACTTCCTGCACATCTGGTGGTCTTGCCCGGGTCTTGCGCTGTTTTGGAAGGAGGTCCTCAGTCACATTAAAGAGGTGGTGGGTTTCCCGGTTCCTCCTACCCCGTCACTAGCGATTTTGGGCATTAGGCCCGGCACGCTGAATTCCATGACTTCCGCGGAATGGCATCTAATCCTTCATCTATTGGGAGCGGCAAGACAGTCCATTGCCTCTTGCTGGAAGCAGCCCCACCCCTCCCCCTATTGCCGCTTGGTTTCTTCGATTGTGGGATGTCTTGGCCTTAGAATTACTCACGGCACGCCTTAACCACACAGACACACGATTTGTCCGCATCTGGCAGCCACTTATACGCTACTTTACTAAAACTGAGCACTCCCACCTGATGCCCCCCCGGCTGCGTGCCCTGCAGTTGTTTGAAGACTCCCTGGAGCCCTTCTCTCGGGGTCGGAAGCCAGACTCCCCGGAGCAACCCACCTGAGCCGGTAGGCAGGCCCTCTTGCCCCTGGGGACACTGGCCCCCACTCTAGGCCCCGGCCCCCCCCCCATGGCGCATCCAGCTTCAACCCCCCCCCCCCTTCTACCGCCTTGGAGGGGCGCCCCTTTAGCTGATCTATCCCCTTGCTTTTTGTGTTTACATCCTTTCTGACTTTTGTCTCTTTCTTTCTTTTGTTGTATGTTCCCTTATATATTATGTATGGCAAAGATTATTAGTATTGTCGCAGTGCGAGGTATCTCCCTCCCGCGAAGTGAGGGTCTCATACTTGTTGGGGCTAAGCTTGCTTAGTCCCTATTGATTTCCCAGCTGCGGTGCTATGTCACTCTTTTATTGGAAGATTGAACTCTGGTCTGACTGTTGCACTCTTGCTTCTCCCATGGACCCTCTCTTGGCCCAGGGCCTTCGGCTCTGCCATTTGTGATCTGGGAGGGCCCCAAGCTTTAAAATGCATCTGTTTACCACGGTTTGCGGGGAAGGGGCTGTCCTGATGGGTCGAACTAGAGCTGATATCTTAATGTATAGCCTAGCCTATGATGCCTTCCCACCGCTGCTTACACTGCGACATGTATCTTCTATTTGCTTGTATTCAATAAACAGATATTAAACAAAAACAGGGGGCGACCCCCATATTAACATAAAACAGTTGCGAAAGGAGGGACAGCAGAGAAGAAGATAGAGCCTTAAGTCCATTAAACAAATAAAGCAATAGCTAAAGAGATGAATAATAATCATCATTTAAATACTCAAACAAAAACTAAAATACGCAAGGAAAGATAAACAATCCAGGTAACCGAAGCTCCAAGTAACTGAAGCTCCTAACAAATTACCAACCAAAAGAGGATAGTAACTGGCCAGCAACTGGACAATTCGGCACTTGCCCTCGGCATCAGCCAACTGCCCACCAGGTCAGTTATGAGGTCAGGCAGAGTAAGAAAGTCCTTTACAAAGCCACAACCTAAACGCAACAGAAGGGAGGATGTATTAAAAGATTGCGGAAACATGGCAACCACAAATAAAGATATTATTGAAACAACCAACATCAAGGATACTAAAAGTGCCAACAAAAGTATCGGTAAACACAACAGCTCCTGTTCGACCATTGGTATAGACGCTAGCAACGATAGCAGCCCAGCAGTTATAAAAGAATCAAAAAATGCAAATCAACCTAACATCACACCTAAGAGGGACAAAAGAGACAGAATAGAAGAGCTTATAAATATAGAGGGGGCACCCTTCAGGAAGATCTCAAGCTCATACCAGCCAAAAATGTACACTAAATTTACATTTCTAAAAGATTCAGGCAAAGCAATCTACACAAAAAATGAGGACATTGAGGGCTTACTAACCCCACTACAGCCCGGGAGAATAGAACATCCCCTATCCCAAATACTGAGTACAACAAAGGTCACATTTGCAGACATACACATAGACAAAAGTATAATGGAGTTTTCCACAAACAGGTCGAGATGCCCAGAGGGGGATGGAATTCAAGGAGAACAAACTGCTGAAACTGCTGAGGGGGTTGCGGGGGCCAGCAGCCCGATAGACAATCCATTAAAAAGTCCACAGGACCAGAAAAAACACCCAGTGGGGCCAAGAGGGAGAGGGTTATAGAATCTGCAAACACCCCAGAGCATCAGGGATCAAACGTTCTGAGGGACCAGTCAACTCCCTACCCGGAGCAGAAATTACAGAATGGACAGGATGGTAGGATTACAACATCTCAGCCAAAAAACAGCGCTTCATTGACACCGAAGATTGACAGCTTTAAACCAGCAGAGGGAAATCGACCTAGCTAACTCCTCCTCGCATTCGCCACAAGAGGACTCGCGCATTACAGACAGCAACATGACCTTTCTCGCGTCACAAGAATGGGAGGATTTAGTGGCCTCATATAATTTAAAACCCACCATAAACTGTCCCATTGAGGAACCAACCTGCATGTACGGAGAAGGGAGCAAAGGCCCGTAAGATACATTTTGGGCAACTTTACTAAATACCATTCAGCTATCCGCAACAGCACTGCAATACCAATCTGATAAATTAGATATGCAGCTAACTGTCCTACACACACTAGCGGAATTTACCTCTGGAATAGAGAGGAAACTCGCAGATCTCAACGGCCTCATCAAAAGGGGACAAGAAGCAGCACAATACACTCAAATTGTACGAACCGACGGCACCTGTGCCCCAATAATTGATAAGTTAACAACATTACCGATAATGCTAGGGAACCTTCTGGCTGATCTGAAATCAAACATAACACCGCATCCAACAATTTAAGCCAACGTGGGAAGCACCGGCCAGAGCGAATGATTAATAGGAACTGTTAATAAACAGACCAGACTCCAAAAAGAAGAGAATCTACTCCTCAACCCTAAACAAACCCCAGATAATTCCATCTTAACTAACTCAACCGTTGAAAAAGCCAACTCAGAAGCTTTTACAAATGCACAAGCCCAGCGTAAACAAAAAAGGAAGGGCAGGAATAGGAAAACAATTGCAGCGAACAACATCGAGGTAGACCAGCCAGCGGCAACCCCTGGGGAAAAAGAGCAAACAAGGAAAACTTCGACTTCTACCCAGGCCACGATGACACCACCCTTAGACAAGAGACTGAAAGCCATAAGGGATCCAAAAATATCGGAAATCCCAACACCAACGGTATTACTGGAGACAACATGCGAACAGCCAGGGCTGAAGGACAGTAGTATGGCAACACGCATGCAACAACGGGAAAGAACTGAGTCGGAAAGTGACATACAGAGCAGTGCAAGAAGACTGGCAGGAAACCAGCCAAGGGAAAACACACTAAGTAGGAACAAACTGGCAATGGAGCAGGCACCAGAGGAATCCCATGGAGATAGCATTGCTAGCCTTGATACTACAAACAACAACCAACATTTACACAGTGTTAAACACTATGAAATAACCTCATTCCAGGAAACTCGGGCCAGCGCATCAAAGGAGACAGACATTATTCTATTTGTCCCAGAATACAAATCCATAGGAAGAGTGGATACCCTAAATAGAGGGAACATATTGAAACTCGTCCACTCAATTAAAGGACTGGAAAACATTACCACAACAGATCTATTTGCAATAGAATTTCAACCTACATTAGACCAACAAAGCCCAGAAGCGACAAAGACAATATGGAAATCAAATGAGATAGCTGACCGAATCCTGGGGGAAACCAACAAATTCTCTCAGTGGGGGATAAAGCTGGAACCAGGAAAAAGACTAGCCTATCCCACTCCCTTTTTAGAAGAAAGTAATAAAGATTATTTGCATACAGTCACATCAATTCTAAAAGGAGCGCTTAGCCACTCTCCAGGGCCTCACCGGAGCCTTTTAAATACCAAAAATTCAATAACACAGCCAACTGTTCCCACCTGGGCAAACATACGGCGAACAATAACAACGGGGGGCATGCAGTGACAAGGAGCGCCCGGCCAGATCTCAATACAAGCCGATCCAACTAAAACCAGAATATGTATCTGGAATATTAACGGTCTGACGAATAAGCTGGAGGATCCGGAAACATTAGATTACTTAAGGTCATTTAACCTGATACTACTCCAAGAAACCTGGGAGGAGAACGAGATAGCTCTACAAGGATACACGTCACAAACCGTTCCAGCTACCAAAGGTTCAAACTTCGGTCATCGCTCAGGCGGCCTGATGACATTTGCCTCAATACTCACAATAGGAACAACAGAAGAGATTAAGGTTAAAATCGCAGCCCCAAGTGTCATACAGGCAACAGCCATAACAATCAAGATCAAAAAAGAGGATCAGCCACTGATTATAATTAATTCATATATACATCCGAGGCATAGACTTAAAGGGGCAAAAGAACTGGTTAACGAACTGGTAAGAATAATAGAAGAGAGGGATGCGCAGAATTTAATTCTGGCAGGGGATTTCAATCTTTTCCTCTTCGGAACAGCCTTAGAAGACGAACTAGCACAGGAACTCAACATAGCATGGGGAATACCAAACCAAGCCCCAGCACTTCCAAACAAACAAGATGCTCAATGGAATTACTGAAAGATCTGGAACAACTAAACCTGAGGGTGTTGAACGGCCGATTTAGAGAGGACACCCCGCCAGCATCAACATATAACTCTGCAACCATTTCCTCCTACCTAGACTTACTCTGGCAACTCTTCCTATGTTTGACATCATAGACTCATTTAGACTGGGCGAAAACGGTCAAAGTTACCACCTACCGCAAGAAGTGCCACTAAGTGTAACCAGAGGGAGTAACATGGAAACAAGGATAAGCGCCGGCACTGAGTACACCTCGGATTTCAGACGAATAAGGTGTAAGCCTGATAAGATCGAAGAGCTATCCACAAATGCGAAGATACTCATCCACCGAGACAACAACTTGACCATGAACCCAATAGAGGCCTGGGAGACATTTACAACGGACCTCGGGAGAAAAGGCAAGTGAACGACGAACTCTGGGCAAAGATAATGCACGACTCGAAATTGAAAAACAGTGCCAGGTTTTGGCGGACAATCCATAGCCTCCAACGGCAAGGCCACCATGAAATAAATTCACATATAACAGAAGCCGACTGGGCACATCATCTGTACAACCACTTTAATGATAAAAATCTAGAGGGGAATTTAGCTGAAGAAAAATCATGGTTCATCAAGAGGAATTTGAGTGAGAACAACACAGAAAAAACTAAACAAGGGATCAGGGAAGGCATCAAACAGGCTGAGATACCGTATAAACAAAAAGACCAAGAGGTGGAAAGAACAAAGAGCTCAAAATCACCATCAAGCAGCAAAGAACATAGTAACAAAATAACAGCAGCTCGGATAAAGTTACAAATATTAAAAAGCAAGTCGGAAGGAGCCCCCGGTCCAAACGGAATACCCCCAATAATGTATAAGCATGATGCTGAATTCTGGAGCAACACACTGGTACCAGTTTTCAAGGGCATTCAGGAATCAGAAACCAGCCCGGCATCTTGGAAAGGATCGATAATAAGTCCAATTTACAAGCAGGGCAACAGGAGCAACCCCAGCAATTATCGACTCGTCACCTTAATTGATATAGAGGCAAAGTATTACGTGGGGCTAGTCCTGGAGGAATTAATATCTTGGGCATCATCAAAACGCATTATCCCCGCAAATCAAACAGGGTTCTGCAGAGGACAGGGAACCACAACGAATATCATGCCGCTAACTCTGCTGATAGACGCGGCCAAAGCAGCAGAGAGCTCGCTATTTCTATGCTTTATAGATTATAGCGCAGCATTTGACCACGTAGATCGTGCTAAATTATGGCAGAAGTTGGAAAAGTGGGGTATACCAAGGCCTCTCCTGAAACAGCTGATCCTATTACATACCAACACCTGGGTCAAGATCAAGCTGGGAGCCGGGACGCACCTCTCAAGGCGAATTAACACCTTCAAAGGCCTAAAACAAGGTTGCGTTCTATCCCCCATGCTGTTCAAACTCTTCTTAGCAGACCTTCCGGGGGAATTGGACAACACCACATCGCATGCGCCACGATTGTGAAAAATCTCGCTGTCCAATCTCCTATATGCGGACGACTTGGTTTTAATAAGCCGGACCGCAATTGGCCTTCAACACCTTCTGGACACCACTGATAAATTTTCACAACACAACGCATTAAGCATTAATTTAAACAAAACAAAAATAATGACAGTGAACTACAATAAGACCAAGAAAAATTTGTGGTACCTGGAAGGGCGGAGCCTGGACCAGGTAACTAACTACAAGTACCTCGGGGTATTACTGGATAGCAGAGGCTCATATAAACCTCAACTTGAGGCCCTACGTGGAAAGGGCACCACGAGTTATCTTGCAATGAAGCCCCTGAAGAAAGTTCTACCAGACCGAACATCAGACCCTCTATTACAAGTGATCAGAGCACGACTGCAGCCAATGCTCACATACGGGAGCGAACCAATGCAAGGGAAAGATGCGCTGGTCCTAGATAAAATAATTAGTGGCACGTAGCGAGCAATCTTTCAGCTACCTAACTATGTGTCACCTGCCCAAATACGCCTCGAATTTGGTCTACAGAAGCAAACAGTGGAAAGAAAGGGTGCTTATATAAAAAGCCGGCATAAGATCAGAGGCGCAGAGCAAGGATCTCTAAATGCCCACCTCTGGACCGAGCTGTCACATCGGGAGAAATCACCGGCAAGGGAGTATCTGTTGGAGTCACTTGAAAGCCTTGAACTGACCAACCTCTGGGAATCATCCACAGATCACAAGAGCTTTAAAAAGGTTGTAACCAAAGTAACAAAAATGACATCCATAACAGAAGACAAGGAAACTCTGGCCAAGAGGGCTCACGGATGGATAGTGCTGAATGACTATAAAGCTCTTATGCCACAAGCTTACTTGAAAGAGGGAGTTAAACAGAAGATAAAAGAAAAAATGTTAAAGTTGCGTTGTGGCATTTTACCAATTCTTCCTCACCTGGCACCTTGGAAGAGGAGACAAGAAGAACAGTCCTGTCGTCTTTGTGGAACAGGGAATTAGGACGCAATACACATTATTTGTATCTGCCCAAGCTTGATGGACATAAGGCGCGCCTTACTTCGAGCAATATGGAATCAGAAGGGCATCAGGACCTGCAGGCAGGCTGTAAAACTGTGTTTTAACCCAGAAGAGATCCAGCTAAACTGCCGACTTACGAAGTACTTCGATTTAGTGGCCGGAAGATTAAAGCACCAACAAGAGGCGAAAGCAGAATAGCAAGCAGCTAGCATACTTTTATTGTGCACGTCAACAGCCAACCCACAAGCAGGCCTGTTTTGTCAAACTCATGTTTTGCACTTTGAAGCACAAGCACTTTATTATGTTTTTACTCATTTTAAAGTGGTTTGAAAAGACACCCTGAAGCATAAAGCACCTTGTCTATGCTTTTATATACTTGAAAGGATTGTAGACCAGGAAACTGAGGCTATGACTCTTGTCCATAGCACAACATCAATAAGCTTACATGGAAGAGTGAATCTTAATGCTAAAGTATAAAGAGAGACAAGGTTGATATATGTATTTTTAATGTCCAAAAGTTTTATATTGTGAGTTTTAATTAACTGTACAATAAAATTAATGACTCTAATTAATTACTCTTTACTCCCCCCCGCACTCCTCCTCCCGTTGTCCGTGATGCCTACCATTTGCAATAGGTCTCGCATTTACACGAGTTTGAGCTAGTGGCATTGTAATTGTAAATGACAATACGTTTTATTTATGTTTTGGTTTTTAAAACATAAATAAAACGCATTGCCATTTACAGTGCCAATAGCTTAAACTCGCATAAATGCGAGACCTATTGCATTGCAAATGCTTGTTTTACCCTCTCCCCACCCGATCTCTGTTTCTCCTCCCACCTGCCCTTCCCTTCCCTGTTTCTCCTCCCCTCCCACTGGCCCCGTTTCTGTTTATTCTCTCCCCCCCACCCCCCTCCAGACAGAAGGGAAAAAACGCTATGAAATGGCAAGCTCTGGCGGTTTCATAGCACCTTTTAAATCAACCCGCTATCCACTCACACCCGCCCCCCCATTACCCACCCCCACCCGATTGCAAAAGCCAATAGCTCGCCCATAGGCGAGATCTATTGGCTTTGCCAATGCTTGTTAAGGCTGTTACAAATGTGATGTTTTGAAGCAGGCTGAACCAGAACGTTGGCCATGATGGAAAATGAAGTGATATTTGTATTTAGTTTTGGGAACCAAGTCAGAAGGAACTTGATGGACAATTAATGGCAAATGGTATGTTTTCAGTCACTTTAGGTTAGTAACATTGCTGCAAACTGAATGGAACTTAAGAACATATTTAAGGGGAAGCCTGGGGGGCCGCCATGTCTCCCACCTCTTTTTTTCCTCTTTCTCTCTCTGCTGTCCTTCTATGTCAGTGTCTTCTCCCCTGCCTTCTCTCCTCTGTTCGGTTGTCGTTTTCCCTTCGATTGCCTTCTGTCTCTGAGTCCGTAGCTCCTTGAATTGCCACATTTCCTCCTCAGTTCAGCCCTGTAGCACCGTGAAAGGAGTTGCGACGGGTTAAGTCTTCTCATGAGCAATGGTCATTGTGGGGACACGCTCAACCATAGTGTTCCTACGGATCCAGAAGAGGCGCTACTTTTCAAGTGCATGTCCTGCCTTAGGACAGGTTCTACCATGCAGCCCATCTTTAATCAGGTTATGGCAGCACTGCTGAGACGTGCAGAGACTACTGCCTTCTGCATGAAAGCGCGCGCGCCCTCCTGAGAGGTGGGCGTAGAGTTCCATTCAAAGTTTAGCAGCCCCCAGAGAGGTGCTGGCACTATCCTATTGAAAGTAGATTATCTTCTGCTCAGACGTGCCTGTAATCTCCCATTAAATCAATGCCTCTTTAAACAATAGAGGCCCTGCGAACGGGTCTTAATGTTCTAAATAAACATATATTTGTCCCAATAAGAGGTGCCAGTAATGTCCCATTACAGTAGTGCAGCGTCCCTGAGAAGTCCTGCTACAACTCGTTTAAACATATTTTTGCTCTACTGCAGAAAAGAAAGGAATGACGACTATGTCACAGTCCAGTAATCTTGGTGAATAGGCACAAAGCAGCAATTCTCCCCTCTCCCCCCATTTGACACCTGTGAACCCATCACTATCATGACGATGAGATCTGGTTGTGGGGCGGCTCTCTGAGTTTGGGTGGTGGATTTTGTTGTATCTGTGGGACCCCACTTTGAAGATCTCACAGCCAGCCTGTTTCCGGGGCGCTGGAGAGAACCGTGGGCAGCATTTCCTCGTCTTGTGCCAGTGCCACATTTGCCTCCCACTCCAAGGATGAGTCACTGCACACTGAAGAGAATGGCGGCAACCGTCCACTGTCTGCTGGAGCCAGCTGAGAATCCAAAGTCAGGCCAGGAGGAGCGAGGCCACTGCCAGGGAACAGTGAGATGAGACAGAAACAGCCTTGAACACTTGAGACTTACAATACCGTGACATTGAATGCACTGGAACAGCTGAGATTTCTTCAGTGAGGGTTGTCATTGTGAATGAGTACTTGTGTCCATGGGGACCCTCCGCTATGAGATGACAAGGTCGATGGTGTACTGGTGCAGCTCATACTAAGCAGACAGTGACTGTGGGAATGGCGACTTCCCCCAATAGAGAAAGGAAATTCTCTATACCATTGAGGACAATTGCAGCAATAATCCCCGAGTTCTGAGTTCCCCTCCTTTGTTCTTGTATATGCTGACCTCGATCTGCAGTCATTGCAGGTGCAATATTAAGCTGTGAGCAGACTCCAGTATTTCTCATTCTTAGTCGAAGTCCTAGTTGGACATTAATTATTAAGTGTCATTACCATGTATTGATTTGAGTGAGTCTCTGATTAAATGCTACTTGGTGCTCAGTTTTGGGTCCAACAGCACAGTGGTCCCCGGACATCAGAGACAAAAAATACCCAGTTGACACAACTGGAGCCAAGAAGCCTTGATTTCTTTGTGAACCTCCTCCCAACTAGTTCCCAGAGAGGGACAGGAAAATAGACCTTATAAGTGTTTGCTGATCAGTGGGATCTGATGTTTGTGGTTATGCTTTCTTTCCCTCTAGTGCAAGCGGATACTCTGAATGTAGACCAGACGGCTGTACAGTATCTAGGCTCACAAGGACAAAGCAGAGTCTTGAAGGAGACAGCATGCAGTCTGTGTAAACAACACGGAAGAGCTGTCAGTGCTGGAAGGACAATTGCACAGGCAGAAGCTGGCTCCAGCATGGACGAACCACCTGCTCACTCTGCTTGCTTCCACTCTCGAAGGTTCACTTTTGTTTTTTTGTGTTGTTAAAGAAAGTGTCTTAACGATCCAGTGTGTAAAGGGATCGCTGGATTTTCCTTTAGTAAGAGTCTAAATCCCCAACATTCGTTCATCTTTTTCAGACTCTCAGCCACTTATATCCAAGTGCTTCTAGTATTGAAACCTGGCAGTGTAGCTTGATTTGTGATTTCCTTCGACAGCCAGTGAAATCCGAGAGAGATCAAGAAATTCTGTGCATGGGACAAAGGATATAAATGGCATTCCGGGTCATTCTCTAAAAACACCAAACTTGCTTTACACCTGCCCAAAGATGGCATACTTCAAGAGAGGCAACAATCTCCCCGTCCCACAAAATGTCACTATGCATTTGATGTGGTGAAACCATGTCCATCTGCTGTGTTCTTCTGGATTTTCAGCCGGGTGGACAGCAGTCATCGCCCTGGCACAAATATACAACATTGTACCCACAAGACGAATCCATAATTCAGACACCTTATCAAGCATTACTTGCCCATGAGAGATTACGTTGGTACTGCTTGTACCATTGCTCAACTGCAACTCAGGGACTATCCTGTGAAATAGTTTTCATGTTGGGGATCAACAACTGCGCAAGAACAGCTGAAAGCCACATAACTCAGGTCAAATTTCATTTTTAGGACTCGCCTACGCAGCGCATGCGCTGCTTAAGGAGGAGACCTTTAGGAATCGATTCGCCTTTTCTGCCAAAAACGTGCACGCTTTGCATTGCTTTCAATGGCAACACGTGCACGTTTGGCGATTCCCTTGCGGGAGCGAGCTTTGAAACCATCTGTTTGTAATTAACTTTCAAACAGATGGCTCCCTCTGCTCGCTCCCGCAAGGGAAACAGGCGCAGGCCCCCTCCTCTCTCCCCTCCCCCTGCTTGTCAATGAATTCACAGCCTTACAGCTCATTGACCCGTTTGCGCTTGTTTTGAAATGCAGGCGCCCGGCAACACATGACACTCGTGCAGGGTCAGACTTTTAAAAAAAAATGTGAAAGGTCCTGGCTCAGCCCTTGGGCACTTACCGTGAGTTATTGGTGGGGCCCCAAGTCCCACGAGCTATAATCACCTGGCACCCATGCATACATTTTGGCATCATCAGACCTCAATTAGGCGCTATGGAGTCAGGTCGTCCTGCCCGTGACTGCAGCCGCTCTGACTGCAGGCTAAATGAATGAATGAATGGCCGCCTCGTGACGGAGCTGGCGGTTTCCAGCTGTACAGTATCTGCAGCAGAAGAGCAGCTGACCAGAAGTGCAGTAAAACGAGCATGAGTAATGTGTGCCCAGGAGACTAAATGGAGTTCTGGCCAAGACAGCGCTGCTGCTTTAAATCGACTTTTGTTTTAGGCCCGCTGGAAATAAAAATAAGAAATAATTTTCGCCGCCTTTAAGCTCCTGCAGCAAACAGAATGAAGACAACGTGCCGGGCGCTGCTGGATTGTGTCCCGGGGTCGGAGAATTACACGATGACAGATTCAGCATATTTCACTGAATCGGCGGATCCCAGACCAGACATATTTGCCAGAATTGGGATCCGGCGAGATCCCCTTCATTCCCTGTGCTAATGTAGCACTAAGTTGTGACGCAGCGAGATACTTTAGGTTGTTGGTCAACAGTTTGTCTGTGTACACAACACGTTTGTTATATGGTGTTTAGGAGAATGTACACAATGAGAACTAACCCCGGGAAAGATTTTCATTTCTTGAAAATGACCATTTCACTGGCACATGAGGTACCATTAGCAGGCAGCTGTCTGCCTTTAAGCTGCACCCGGGATTGGGGTTGCTTGGAGGGTCCACACCCAGAGCGTGACCCCCCCCCCCCTGATGGCTGTCTGTAGTCATGTGACCACTCACTTCCTTACCACCTGCTCACTTCCTTACCACCTGTGGTAGGGAAGTGACAGGGTGCTGGATCCCCAGAATCAGAGCTAGATGATGGCAAACTAGACTTTCCATAGCAGCACTCACTATGAGCCTGTATCTTTGCCTAGAACATACACCATCAGAAAATGTTGCGAATGGAAGTGGAGGAGATATTCATGCAGTGTCGTATCCAAAGAATACATCTGGAGATTAATCACTCAATGTCCCAAAATGCATACAGCTGGTGTTTGTTTTTTCGAGTCACGCTGCACTTACATGTGAATATACCAAATGGCACCTCAACTTTAAGGTTAAATTAGGTGCGCAGCCTGATCACGCAATCAGCACAAGTGCCAGAACATTTTCACTATTGGCAAAAGTATTTACACAAATCTTGACTCAACAACGCCAGGCACTATTTTTTGGGGCTATGAGCGCCTTAGAAATAGTTCCCATTGCCATCCGTATTTGCAGCCATCAAGTTTAGCAAAATGTAACTGTTGCACTGATTAGTCCGTGCAAATAGCATTTTGTCAATGATGTCATCAGTGATGTCACTGACCATGTCATGAGTGATGTAATATGTGACGTCATCAGCAGTGAATTGCGGGGGCGCGAGTTATAGTTAGCTGAACTAACTATAACGGGGAATTTCACGGGTTTTGTACGAGTGCAATGTCCAACTAACTATAACTGTCCCTAAAACCTACGGTTTTTTCAGTGAATTTCAAAGGTTTTTTAAATGCTAATTTCTAACTATAACGTGCCTGAAACCTATGGTTTTTTCAGTGAATTTGTAAGGTTTTTTAAATGCTAATTTCTAACTATAACGTGCCTGAAACCTATGGTTTTTTTCAGTGAATTTCAAAGGTTTTGTAAATGACAATTTTTTAATTGTATTAATTGTTATATTTATTTTTTGATACTGATTTACAACATTTTTTTCAACTATTTATTTTTAGATATTTTATTTTTTAAATTACATTGTAATTACATTATACATTACATTACAAAATATACTTTCTCAGAATGAATTACTTTAGTTTAAATACTTTGCAAATAGGCAATAGACTTTTAAGTACAGTAGTTACAGTTGTTGCAATGGGCAACACAATTTCAAACACAATGCAACATTGAGCTCAATGTGAATTTCTAGTTAAATGCAATTAGTTACTTTATGGATTACTTTTCTAACCACAGGACTGGATCCTAGATTCAGGTCTGGGACATCTCCTGTAAACAGTTGAGTAAAAGCGTTTTGGTTACAGTACTGATTTTTAAGGAATATTATTGTATTTTAAAAGTTGACACTTAGAAACTTTTTCACATAGAATCACCAATGTTATCCTATGGCCGGAAATTCACTTAGCAGGTAAGTAGTGTTATCGTTACTTTTTCTTACTCAGTGGTGGATCCTGGATCCAGCACTGGTGCATCTCCTGTAAACAGTTGAAAGAATGCGTTTAAGTCATACAGGCGATTTTTAAGGAATATTTGTAGTTTATGAAAATTGACACTTTGAAACTTTTCTGCTGAAAACCAGACAATGGATTCCTATGGAAGGAAATACAAGTTACTGGTAAGTACGGTTAGAATTACTTTTCAGGGTCAGTGCTGGGCTAAAAGATGCAGCACTGGGTTCTCTCCTGATAACAGGTGAGTAAATCGGAATTCGTAGTTCGGCTGATTTTAGAGGAATATTATAAAGTTCCAAAACTCCACACTTAGAAGAATTTCCAAGTGAAACCAGTCAATGTTAGCCTATGGAAGGAAATTCAAGTTACTGTTAAGTACGGTTAGAATTACTTTTCAGGGTCAGTGCTGGGCTAAAAGATGCAGCACTGGGTTCTCTCCTGATAACAGGTGAGTAAATCGGAATTCGTATTTTGTCTGATTTTAGAGGAATATTTGTATGTTTCAAAAATCGACACTTAGAAACTTTTTCAGCAAAAAGCAGGCAATGATATCCTATGGAAGGAAATTCAAGTTACTGGTAAGTACGGTTAAAATTACTTTTCAGGATCAGTACTGGGCTGAAAGATGCAGCACTGAGGTCTCTCCTGATAACAGGTGAGTAAATCGGAATTCGTATTTCGGCTGATTTTAGAGGAATATTATAAAGTTCCAAAACTCCACACTTAGAAGAATTTCCAAGTGAAACCAGTCAATGTTAGCCTATGGAAGGAAATTCAAGTTACTGGTAAGTACGGTTAAAATTACTTTTCAGGACCAGTACTGGGCTGAAACATGCAGCAATGAGGTCTCTCCTGATAACAGGTGAGTAAATCGAAATTCGTATTTCGGCTGATTTTAGAGGAATATTTGTATGTTTCAAAAATCGACACTTAGAAACTTTTTCAGCAAAAAGCAGGCAATGATATCCTATGGAAGGAAATTCAAGTTACTGGTAAGTACGGTTAGAATTACTTTTCAGGATCAGTACTGGGCTCAAAGATGCAGCACTGAGGTCTCTCCTGATAACAGGTGAGTAAATCGGAATTCGTAGTTCGGCTGATTTTAGAGGAATATTTGCACAATCGTGAAGGAAGGGGTGGGGCCTAAGGTGACATGTCTGCAAACACGCCCTGTGGCGCGTTTTAAGTTGGACAATTAATTCCTCCTCAATCCCGAGGGTCCCTAGGGGCCAACTAGCCCACCAGGTACCTCCAGTATGCGCCAGGGGCTGCGTTGCAGAGAGGTGTTCAGAGGCCACGCCCCTTTTACAACACTCTGCAACGCAGCTCCGTGGCGCTTACTGGAGGTACCTGGTGGGCTAGTTGGCCCCTAGGGACCCTCAGGATTGAAAAGGAATTTATTCCCCATCTTAAAACGCGCCACGGGGCCTGTTTGCACACATGTCACCTGAAGCCCCGCCCCTCCCTTCACCACTGTGCAAACGCGCCCCGTGGCGCGTTTTAAGTTGGGGGATTAAGTCCCCTTGAATCCTGAGGGTCCCTGGAGTCCAACTAGCCCACCATATACCTCCAAAAGCGCCTCAGAGCTGCGTTGCAGAGAGGTGTAAAAGGGGCGTGGCCTCTGTACACGTCTCTGCAACGCAGCCCCTGGCGCATACTGGAGGTTCCTGGTGGGCTAGTTGGCCCCCAGGGACCCCCAGTATTCAAGGGGAATTCGTTCCTCTGCAAACGCGCCAGGGGGCGCGTTTGCAGAGTACTGCAGGGAGGGGGCGGGCCTCCGGCACGATGCCGGTCGTTTTTTTTTTTTAATTTTTTTTTTAATGGGAGGGGGCTGCGTGGCCCCCTTCCCTTGCCCACTTTTGGCCCCGGGGACCCCATCCCCCGGGACCTGAGCACTTTTTTTTTTTTAAATAAAAAAACAAAAACGGGAAGGGGGCCGCGTGGCCCCCCTTCCCTGGGCCTGTATTGGCCCCGGGGACCCCATCCCCCGGGGCATGGCCTCGATTTTTTTATTTGGAGGGGGGCTGCGTGGCCCCCCTCCTCAGGCCATTTAAGGCCCCGGGGACCCCATCCCCCGGGGCCTGGCCTCTCGTTGGGGACTGTGGGGGGGTCCCCAAACCCCCCACAGTCCCGCCGGCTCCCCGCCTCCTGCGCGAGCCGGCATTGCTTTCCACATGGGGAGCAGCTAACATGCTGCTCCCCATGTGGAAAGCAATCAGCTTTGGATATTGGAAGCGAGAGCAGGTTTCCTGCCTCTCTTCCAATATCCAAAGCAGTTTCAACGACAGGACGGGAGCCGCGAGGCTCCCGTCCTGTCATTGCAAACAGCAGTGTCCCGGGGTAGGCACCCCGGGACACTGCAGGAGCCGGCCCTGGGGGTGGCGGTCCCCAGGGCCATCAAGGGCTCCAGGAGGGGGCCGCGCGGCCCCCTCCCCACATTTTCAAAGCCCCGGGAGGTGGTGGTCCCCGGGGCTTCGGGGTCCAAAACGGACCCCCATTTTTAATTCTTTAGTGCCCCGGGAGGTGGCGGTCCCGGGGCGTGTGGGGGCTGGAGCCCCCACACAGGTTAAAAAATTAAAACAGAAGCCCCGGGGAGGTGGCGGTCCCGGGAGCAGCGGGAGGGCAAAGAGCCCTCCCGCACCATTTTGTGTTAAAGCCCCGGGGGTGGTGGTCCCCGGGGCTTGGGGGCCCTTAGAGGCCCCCCATACATAAATGTAACCCCCCACCATGCCCCCAGGACTTGGCCCACCCGGGGCAAATTAACATCGAAGCGCGGGAGACCGCGCTTCGATTTCTCGGCAGGATCCGCGTACCCTGAGCGCATCCTGCCGATTTTTTTAAAAAATGCTTTTTGCCCAGGGGGTCCTTGTGGGACCCCTGAGCAGGCCTAGGGGTTAGGGTGTTTCTACCCTGCTCCCTTTGTGCGCTTTGCGCACTTGTTTCTGTCCCTCGGTTCTACCGAGGGACAAAATGGCTGCCAACACTTCCTGAATCGGAATGTTGACAGCCAGCTGACAGCCAATTAGCATGCAGCTCGTGATCGGGAGGGTACGCGGACCCTACTCGGCCATAGATATATATGTGACTTTACTTGTGAATTTCTCAGGAACTACTGAACGGATTTACACCATTTAAGCCAAAGGCACCAGTCTGAACCAAGGGCTACCTCTTTGCCAAATTTGGTGTAATTCCGTTCAGCAGTTCGGGCTGTAGCTGCGACTAAAGGTTCCTATGGAAAAATGAATGGGGAAAACGCGTTTTGGGACCCCCCTTTTTTATCGGCCCCCGCTTGACAAATCAACCCGAGACTTTCAGGGTAGGAGCGGAGCGGAGCGCCCCAACAAGTTGGAAACTTTCGCGAAGATTCGTCAACCGGCGCCAACGTTATTTCAAATAGAATGTCGCGGATTTCCTATGGATAATAGGTCCTAACTATAACTATCTACTGGCGACCGCCAGTAGATATATATATATATATATATATATATATATATATATATATATATATATAAAATAGTCTCGAGCACAGTGTTTCTCAAACATTTTCGAACCACTGCCCACTTTTTAGAACAAAAAAACCTTTTGCAACCCATCTACCTTTCATGAACATGAGGCAGGCGATTTTTGAATGTAACTAAAGCATAGTGTGGTAGCACATTGTCATTTACATGCACCACATTTTCCATTGAAAATGCCACTAAATTTGCACCAACACATTTTTACTGATACAAGTATAGAGCACACAAATGATAATGTGTGGAAAACGGGTTTTTGAGAATATTTACCATTTTTGCATCACCGAGTAAGTGTCTTGATTTGTTTTGCTCCTATGGAAATCTCTATTTCCATTACACTTCAGACTTTAAACCTCAACAAGTTAAAATCTCTTTGTGAAATAAGAAGAGAACAACAGACACAGACATAGCAGACCCGAATCAGGACCCATAAACATAACTACCAAACCAAGAATGCATTTGACAAACATTCCTGCTGAAGCTAAGCTCCTGCCCATCCAACCTGGGTATGGTAGTGCTCCCTCAGAACTCCTAACTACAGTCACATACAACACAACAGCCTGAAGTCACTGCCCTGGGATCACTTAGATTAAATGCATTTTCAGTGCACATTCTCTTCTTTGTCTCAGCTACAAGAAACTTTAATGGTTGAGTTGTCAAATCGGTGCATGTGGACAGGGCTCCATATTTCTTGTCCTCACCTTTTATAAATCGTTTTTATATGACTAACAGCCTGAGTTGCAAATAGAGGAGGACGCACAGGTAAATTAATAGGGCGAGCTGAGCCATGGGTCTGGCTCGGCTCTAAGAGTCCGTGCACGGACCGAGCCATAAAAACGTTTGCCATGTATATTGTGCAAAAACCTAAAATTAAAATATGATAGTCTCTTCAAAATGTAAAAAAGTGTATTTCTTTAACATGCTGAAGTGTTTCACCTTAATACATCAGGTTATATCTCAGCAAAAACAGGCATTTATCAAAAGTGATAGTTTTTAAACATGAACATAGGAGCATTCATGACTCGCCCCCAACAACAATTCCATTAGTGAACTAAAATCAAGTCAGTAGTCATGTAAACACTAAAGGTGGCCTTGATTCTTATTATAGAGGGAACAACATTACAGTATACAAAATCAAATATAAGAGGTGCTTGTACAGCATACACCATAAACCCAACTATTTAAAAGTGCTCTCATATGTGATAAAGAAAAAAGGAGGCTCTGTGAAATAAAATATGAGCCTAGGCTCACACAATTTGGACAAGCAGGGAAGCCAGTTTTCTAGGTTATCAGACGGGTATGAATCTCTCTCTCGCTCTCTTTAGTTTTACATCAAAGGTCACTGTTTTTTCTTTCATTCTTGGCTCACAGTGAGAGCAAAACTGGCACAGAGATAGCAGATTAGACTCAGAGCCCCCAACCCAACTACCTGGCTGAGAATGCATTTATTTGAGGGGTGTCACAACACGAATACCCCCCCTGAAGCTATGCCCCTGGTCATAATATAGAGCTAAGCGTAGCTGTAGAGGTTGGGCAAGCCAAAAATTAGCAGTAAGAACCTAGCCATGCCAGAGGTCTGGCTTGACTCTAAGTGCACACACACAAAACAAGCCTTGTAAATCGTACACAAGCAATGTAAAAAATGATAAAGTCTCTTCAAAGTTCAATAAAATGCATTTCTTTAAAACGTGAAAGCATTTAATCTTAGTACATCAAATTATATCACTGCAATAAGTGGCATTTATTAGAAGTAATAATTGTTTAAAAATTGAACTCAGATGCACTCATGCCTCCCTCATCCCCCATGACAATGCAATTAGTCAACGAAGAGGCAAGTCTGCTGTCATACTAGACATTTTTGTGAGTTTAATATTATTTGTGCATAATTAACAATGTGCAGAGTAGTAATCAACACTCAAACACGTGTACACTAATATGATGCTGTGGCCTTTGAAGCAATTTTGATACGACCTGTTAAAGTGTATTTTCTTCGGTTATACTAACTAGGCCTCAATTAGGCCTCTATGTCATCTTGTTCAAAATGAACGTTTCATCATGTCACATTTACTGTTTGAGATTTCTTCTACACTTAGTCAAGCAAGTCATGTTTGTTTATTTCCAATTGAGACTGCTCTCGAAGAAGACTCATGGTCTCAATAATGTTACATTTCTTGTGGTTTCTTCTTCCTGCCTGCAGTATTGTATTCATTAGCAATAGTTCACTGTTGTTTTGCAACTAGTTTGTTCTGCCTTTTATGGGTGACATTAGCAGAGAAGGGACTGGATTAATATTCATGCAGTGAGATAGTGCTTAGGTGGTAAGGCTGTATGACGTTTTCTAATTCAATGTTCTGATTTGTTGAGAATGAATTTCTTTTGCTTGTACCAGGATGAATCGGCGGTTTCCATTGTGTTCCATGAAAAGATTCCCTATAAAAACTCTTGAATTTGGAGGGAAGCCAGAAGACTTTCCGGTGCTACTAGGAATGCTGTCTGATTTCGCAGCTCATTTGGGACTTAAAATATTTTAGATTTTTCTTATATTTCTGTATTACCCTATTACGGAGAGCCTTTATGACAATGACTTAAGCATCTGCACATTACAATTTCTGTATTGTATCTTTTGAATTTGTGTAATAAATCTTTTATAAAGTTTCTAATTCCACCCTAGAATTCCCTTTAGTCAGTTCTTTCTAACCTAAATGTATTTTTGATATTCTGATCTGCACCTTATTTTAGGGCACATTGCTTTATTAAATTGTGGTTTAACACTGTTCCCTTATAAACCCCCATAGGCGTGCTACTGGATGTCTTTTGGGGAGTAAGATTTTAGGGGTACACCGCACCCACATCACATGCACTCTATACATGGAATAGATTGCCAGTAGACATGGAACAACATCATAGTCTAACAAACCAAGTGCAGCAGAGCTTTTTGAACAGTGCACTTCTTGACCTAATCTTTTACAATGTGCTCTCATGTCAGAAGGAAAAAATGAGGCATAGAGAAATAAATTGTTTATGATCACACAATTTGGTCAAATGGGAAAGCCAGGATGAATCCCAGGTTTTTTGTTTTGGTATGGTGCAGTCCACTCACCAGATGGGTATCTCTTTCCCTCTCTCATTCACATCAAAGGGTAATGCTGTCTTTAATCCCTGGAGCATGAGGTGTGTGCACCTGTGGCAGGCACAAGCCTCATGAAGGCTCGGCTCGTTTCGGGCTCGAGGGTCCAAGAGGATCTCGAGCAGAGCCAGATCCAGGCATCTTTCTCCAACCTTCAATGGCTCGCCCACCTCAAGGCACAGAGGAACATTAAAAGGTGTTTCTGTGACTGAGAGACTGAGCTAAAGGTCTTTAACCTAACAGGAGTCCAATAGTCAGCAACAGAAGCAGGAGTACAGGCCTAGGTTTGATTGTTTTAAATATATAATTGTTATTACAATCAGTGCCTTAATCTAAAGGAACGTCAGGTGTGAGTAAACGGGCCCTGAATACCGCGTGGACCTGAAGGCGGCCGCCTTCCCGGTGGCCGGCGTTAAATACCTGCCCTCACACGTCACACGAGTTTTCGAATCCCTGCACGGAGCGGTATTGGATTCTTCTAAGCTCTTTCGGGCCGGGCCGGGCCGGAGCGCCCGCAGCAGGAGCGTCTCACAGAACATTGCTACTCGAAGGCTTGCCAGCCCGCCACGCTAATGAGCACACCGAGTTCCAAGAGGCTTGCAATGACTCTGAAGTAGTACATTTAAGTCTCCCACCAGCCACTCCGCTATCTTATTAGCTCTTCCTGGGGAGGAATGCATTTGCATTTAAATGGACATGCATAGGAACTGGGCCTAAGGGGACGGCTCAGTTCCACAAAATCACGAGCAATCCTCTTCACAATTTAATAAAAACACACTTGCCTGTTAACGCTTTATACATTTGAGCTTCAGCCTGCTTTAGGGGTCTATCATCACACAGATTTTTATTAGTAAATTAATAAACATATAAAATTTGGAATAGAGACGTAGATTATAATCCAGTCATTGTGCTAGTCAACCAGGCCTCTAGGCGCGTGTTAAATGCACTCATTTTAATGGTGTGGCTTTTAGAAGAGCGTTGTCTGCCTGCTCCACCTGTCTGTCAAAATACGTCAAATTGTTCACGTGACACAAAAGACTGGAGAAATGAAGCGATGCCGGGCAGCAGGTGCGGTGACACCCGAACTAATGGCTATGAGGGACCCTCTGAACCAGGCCCGGTTCCAGAACTTGGGATCTGGGAGGGCAATGGAGAAGCATGGGCCGGCCATAAAAATAAGTGGATTTTTTCCAGGGTCTCCCAGGTTTCTGAAAGCTGGGTCTGGGCATGGAGAGTTGCCCACCTACTGCCGGATTCTGTTTACTGGTTTAAACTGTGGATTTCTTGAGTTTTAAAACTAGGGGCTGTATCTCTTCTGCTCTCTCCACCTCACCCTTCTCTCTGTCTGTCCCTCGCCTTTCCTGACTTCACCCTCCTTTCTCTCAGCTTCACCCTCCTGGCCCGCTCGCCTCACCCTCTGCTTTCTCCTACCTCACTCTTTTCTCCTCCTACTTTCTCTCCACCATATCGACCCTGTTCCCTTCTCTTTATCAACTTCACATTCCTATTTCTCTCACCTCACCCTCCGCTCTTTGTGCTTTTTCCTACTTTCACTCTCACTGTGCATCAACTTACGCTCAGTCCACTTCACCCTTCTATTCCCACTACACCCTTCTCTCTCCACCTCACCTTTCTCTCTCTTCTTCACCCTCCTCTCTCTTTTCCTCACCCTTCTCTCTCCACCCCACCTTTCTCTCTCTTCTTCACCCTTCTCTCTCTTTTCTTCGCCCTTCTCTCTCCATCTCACCTTTCTCTCGCTTGCTCGCCCTTTTCTCTCTTTTTCACCATCCTCTCAAACTTGCTCAAGTAAACAGTAATGGGGACAGGGGGCACCCTTTGTAGGTCCCTCTGTGAATACGCAACAGGTCCGCTGTGTTGCCATTAATAGGAATTCTGGCAGCAAGTTCAGTATATAGCAACAGGATCCAGCGAAGAAATGTTTGTGGGAACCCTATTTTGCAGAGGACTGCAAACATAAATTCCCACTCTTATACAGGGAAAATTGAGACGAATAGTCATGAGTAGTATTCTCTCTTTTTCTTTTTAATCCAGAACGGTTGCCCAGCCAACACGTGTTTCGTCTGGGAAAGTACCCCACGACTTCTCCAGGGCTGTAATGATGTACAATGGAGTATCTCAAAATCTCAACATACCAGAAATAGTCAAAGGTTGTATATACAAGACAATCAATACATGGTGAGTGAGCACGATCGTCAATCGCCCCGGGGCTTCCCCGGGACGCGGCTGGGGCTGTCGCAGGGTTAGCTCTGCTTCCCTTTGTCCCCCCACAAGGTTAGACCCCCCGATCGCCCGTGGCAGGGTCCCTCACCGGGTCCTGCCACGGAGGTACGCCGCCGGCGCGCCTAGCCCCGCCTAGTACCTTACCGGGGCTGTGGTTCCCCAAACAGGAACTGAACTCCCAGACAAAGAAATTTTTTGTGATACCATATATAGGAAAAGAAAAAATAAATTTACAATAAGAAACACTGACACTGTGTATATTCGCCACTAACTCAGATTCTGCGATCCAAGCTTTTTTGCCTCCCCAGTAAAGGAAGTGGATTCCCTATGCGAGATTGTCTTCTCCCCCTATGTACTAAACTGTCACTCCTCTTCTGCTATATCTAACTCTATGACTTCCCTTTCCCGATCTTAGAGTAGTTTCTTCTGGTCATACTTGAGACCTGTAGGGCACTTATACGATGCCATTTTCATTTTCACAAATCTTAGGGTTCCCCAATGATTACAGTTACTCGTATTTCATTTATGATATTTTGCTCAATTTGAATCCCCCTTTCGTTCTCTCCCCCTTCTACGCTGGACGCATCATGAGCATTGGTATACTCTCCGGTAGACGTGCCACGCCCGTAAGTTGACGGTGCAGTCTTTTTGGTCGATACTCTTTATTACACCACGCAACGTCGGGACCTCATTTCTGGTCACCGATACTGCGGCCATGGCGCTGCCAGCGTACTCGCTGCCTCAGGTGAGAGTATCCTGGAATAGGCTCCACTCTTCACCTGATTTTACCCCGTTTACTTGCTGAACTATCCTTTACATTCTTTCCCTAGATATCCATTTTGGATCTTTGATCCCTGGGTAAGATTCGGGCCCTTCGAATCCAGCGCGCCTTTTTTAACTCAGGTACTGCACACTACGGATACCTTTTGCTTTCCCGCTGCAACCTTAGCCCTATACCCGGCACCGGACCTTATTATATCCCATGCTGTCCCCCATACAGGCTGCCATAACCGGTGAGCACATTGTTTATCTAGGCGCTTTGATTCATCATAGTCACATTTACTGACATGCACAAGTTAAGTTGGAGTCCCCATTGGGGTTTGTTTTAATGTTTTCTCATCCACGAGCACTTGTTTCCCCCCCGCCTTAGTCATACTCCATTCCCACTCATACTCCATGCATTTATATGCGGACTTATACAGTCATACTCTGTTACAGTGAAGCCTCCACACTCGGCTCCATCTCAAGGTCCTCATTCTTGGACTGAAGTCATTTGAAAAACATTCACTTCCCTTCACCAGCCGGGACGGAAGTACATCCGGCAGAGAGGTGAGACGCATCTCTTACTATTCCTCCACCTTTATTTGGGCTCACATTGAATTTTTTACCCTATCCTTAACTCCCCCTCCTCTTATTACCACTATCTTTTAGATCATCAGCCAAGTTATTTTGCCAGAAGGTAGGACTGCGCACTTGTGCGTTTCTGCTTTGAGAATTCTACAGAACCTGCTGTCCAGAGTTCTTAAGTCACCGTGGTGATTTATCCCTGAGCTTGCCCCTGCACCGTCTTGATGTTAACTGATTCGCATTGGTGAACGTGATCTCACTGGCTATTCTGCCTCTTTCCTGTATCTCTTCTGACTATAGACTTACCTACGTACTTAACAGTTCTTCATGACAGAAAGTATCTGTTTCTCTTTTCCATTGGGCCCTTCCGGCGCAGTTGGACTTCTCCCTCGCCTCTCCTCCTCCTTGTTTTCTCCCTTTCTCTCTCCTACTGTCATTACTTCAGGTTTTTTCTCTCCCTTTACATCGGTCACGGCACCATCTCTTTAATACCGGCCGTTTGTTAATCAGATGTCATTGACAAGTCACACTATTCCATGCTCACTATAATTTGTGACCTATCCACGTGGGTTCCAGCACAATACATGTGTATTACCATGATCTTGTAGCACAGGTTCTTTGTGTCACTAAGGGTGCTCACTCACCATGTATTGGTTGTCTTGTATATACAACCTATGACTATTTCTGGTATGTTCAGATTTTGAGATACTCCATTGTACATCCTTACAGCCCTGAAGAAGTCGTGGGGTACTTCCCCAGACGAAACAGGTGTTGGCTGGGCAACCGTTCTGGATTAAAAAGAAAAAGAGAAAATACTACTCATGACTATTTGACTCAATTTCCACTGTGTATAAATATATAATACTGTGTTGATACTGTATATGTGTGCACAGGCTAGCTGCTATTTTGTATGACCGTCGGTCAATCACGTAGGGGGTGCAGGGTTAACCCCCACCTGTGGCACCGTCTCACATGGACTTAAGATACACAACACACACACACTTGATGTGCGCGCCATTGCCTACCACATATGTTTAAACCCTGTCTTTTGTGTCATAAATTCCCACTCCACCGCGTCTAATGCTTGGCCGCATATAAAAGAGCAGCAGCTGCAGGCAAGTCCGTTTCCAATTGGTGGAATAGTGCAAATATTGAGCGAGTTGGAATAAATCCTGATTGATCAGGTAGTACCAGGTGTTGCATTAAAGGTTGTAATCTAAGGGCTAGTATTTTGGCTAATATTTTGGCATCGGTGTTTATAAGGGAAAGAGTCCTGTAAGAATCGCAGTGGTCTGGAGTAATGTTATTAACAGAGCTTCTGTTAAAAGGTGGTTCTGACCATCTGAGCCACCCGGGTTTTTCGCTTTTTGAACACCTAATTGTTAAGCTTTTACTGTGGGAGAGCCTCATAAGTTGGGACTCACCCACACTGAACTTATGATGAAAGAGACTGCATGTGGATTTTACCGGTGTCCCCCTGGTGAGAGTAGGCCGCTGCGCTGCAGCCGGAGTAAGGGGCACTGGGCTGGTTACATGCGTGTGCACACGTGTAGGTACAGATAGAATGGTGTGGCAGGAATTATGCAGAGTTGGGTGGTGACATGGAATAGGCTTTATACTATGGGAAGACACATGTAAGGGAAAGTCAGTGTGCTTTACTGTTTTCACTGAAGGAACACTCCATTATTCTCCTATGAAGATGGGGACCACATGGGGTAGTTTCACTTCCCTAGGGCCTACAAATTCCAGACACGCACCAAAGTACACTGTAAGTTGAGTGAGAGGAAGTATTCTGCTGAGTCCAAAGCCATATCTGTACTGCTTATGGGTCATCCAGAAATGTCATATTTCTCTGACTCAGCTCATAACCAGAGTCTGGCTGGGTGTGACCCTGCCAGGCTGGATTAATGACCTTCCTCCCCAAGCTGTAGCATCAGAGGCCTAGCCCTTCACTGCAAGCATTCCCAGGGCAAAGGTCTCCTCTCCAAGAGAAGGTGGGTGGAGCTGCAGGTTATCCATCTGGTGCCAGGCACCATGCTGCTCTGGAGAGAAGGTAGCAAGGGGGGGGAAGGGGCCTTTTCAGAGACCATGTGGCATGAGACCCCTGGACGACGCCATTTTGAACTATCCCAGAGGCCTGGGCAGGAAGGAGGGAGCAGGGGCAGAGAGGTGATGTGTCGCTGCAGGATAGGGCAGCAGAGCCTTACTGCCAGCCCCCTCCAAATTATTTTAAAAGGTCTTGGACAGGAAGAGGAGCTCTCTCTGGGGTGCGGTCTGCTGAGGAAGACTGGTGCTGGAGCCTGGTGCCATGGGCAGTTGGAAGGAAGATCCCCCCCCACCCCCCGAGTGTCCCAGGACCCTGAATTGCGCCAGAAGGGGAGTCCAGGACCAGTGAGCAGAAGCCTGGGCCTCTGCGCAAGGAGAAGAGAGGCCCAGGAGGAGAGCCAGGTGAAAGGCTGGCGCAGGGAGCCAGTGAAGACAGCTCCCTGCTGAGTTCACCCTCTTGGAGGCCAGGAGGGCGAAAGAAAGTGCTCCAGGTGGCTAGGGCTGATCATCCGGAGCAAGAAGAGGCCAAAATGCTGAAAATCGGCTGCCGAGGGGCCGAGATACACCCCCCAGAAGGTTGGCGACCTTTGACCTCTAATTGGACCGATGACGAAGCGCATGGGGCTCCGCCGCCGGTCTCAAATATGCCCCCAGGGTGGGTCAGGTTCCGGGGGCTGCCCCCAGAAGAAGTCAAGTCGGGGAGCGCTGTCGCGCTCCCCGTGAAACTGCCCCAGCAGGGTGCCAGGAGCCCACCCTGGCCCCCGACAAAAATGGAGACAGGGGAGCGCCGTCGCGCCCCCCTGAGAATGGTGAGAAGGGCCCGGGACCCCCAACTCCGGGCGCCGCAGAAGTCGGGGAGTGCCGTCACGCCCCCTGCGAAGAAGTTAAGTCAGGGAGCACCGTCGCACTCCCCGCGAAGGTGCCCTGGGGCCCGGGATCCCAACTTCAGGCCCCGATGTGGACCGTGAGGGAGGGGGAGTGCCGCCGCACTCCCCCGCTGCAGGAGGAAGGCAGGGGAGTGCTGTCCCACTCCCCCGAGGTCCAGCTGGAACAAGAGGAGCCTCCGTGTCTTCCCGCAGGAGCGGGAAGACCTGAAATGGAGCATGGGCTCCCGCGGCAGCACGCAAGGGTGCTGGCCAGTCGGGGAGCCGGCGGGGTTGGGCTCCACGCGTGGCTCCCCAACGAGCCTGGAGATGCGGGGTGCCCGGGTGGGGCCGAGCCCCCGCGAAGGGAAGCGGAAGGAGCGGCCGGGGGTTGGGCTCCCCGAACCGTCTTACCTGCACCGAAGAGGTCCGGGTGGGACCGGGCCCCCAACGAGGGGCTAATGCAGCGCAGGGCCACCTTCACGGGCAGCGCGGCTCTCCCCGGAACAGCGGGAGAACCGCTCATCTAAAATGCATGAGATGGGGGAAGAGCGCCCCATAATGCATTGCAGGGTCTGGGAAGGCCTGCAAGAAACTTGGTTATTTCGGCGGGTGGTGGTCCCAGGAGGATGGGGCCACCGGGGTTGGTGTGCAGAGGTGCAAGGGGAGCTGCAGGAGCAACGCAATCTACCTCAGCACAAAGATGAGAGTCCCCCACTAAGTCTCTGGGGGACTTGGAAAAAACAACCCCTCAAGGGCTCATCCATGCAGCAATAGCATTCTGTGGCTGGAACTTTTGTTCTTCAGCTGGGGGTGTGTTAGGGACTGCACCAAGGTATGAAGGGCTGAGCTGGGCATGTCTGGAGAAAAGCATCTCCTGGAGGTGAAGAGTTGCAATTGCACAAGAAGTGCATTTACCTAATGTTATTTCTTTTGAGGGACTGAAAGTCACATGTGTAATGTGAAGTCATAAGCAAAGTGGGATTATGTTGCTGGACATTCCTGCTAGGGTGTTTGGCTGTCTATGCTTAATCCTGTGATTATAACTGTGATGCCTTTTGGGTGCTTTAATTGCAATGCATTATAACTGTTATCAGCTATGATAAGTACTGTTATTTTAAGTGATGCCTAAACATGTATTCTCGCTGCTGCGTTAGGTGAAGAACAACTCAGACTGTTAGCCCCTAAGATGTAAAGGTGTATACTGTATGGTCAGTATGGGATGCTCAGTCAGGGTTATGTGTCACCATGGCAGGTGTGCCCATTTTAAATGCTTGTTGAGATAATGGGGTGGGTCGCCACTGAGATGGTGCCAGTGGGCAAGGCCTCACGCCAGGTTATGGTCAACCTACTGCATTGGGGGCAAGATGATGTGCATACATGGGCGTGGTGGTACTAAACCCCCACCCCCCCTGCGGGAGGGGTGGGAAGGTTGTGCAATGTCACAAAGTAATTCCAACAGCTTATGTATATTTGTAAATTGTTGCATAGTATTGATTAGTGTGTGTGTTTAATAAATGTACTCTTCCTTTTATAAAGCAAAGTACAGACTGGACAATCAATTATTGAGTGTTATTTCTGCGTACTGGTAAATGGCGATTACTAGCCCACACCACCTCCCTTGAGTAAGCCTTAGACTGCTCTGCAACGCTACCCTCTGAAAGTCAAGCGCTACAATGGGGTGTTTGGTTCCCAGTGAAGGACAAATGTAGTCATGTTATTTTTGTGCAGGCCACACAGATACTGCCTCGTTTTCCAACAGCCTCTCTTAGAGTTAGGGGGAGCACTCCTCTCTCGTAGGCCTCCGTGTACATTGTGAGCAGGGGAAGGGTCAGTAAGTCACTAAACTCCTTATAAAATTCACCCAGTATGCCGTCTGTTCCTGGAGCCTTTCCGTTTGAAAGGGCCTTTATTGCATCCTTAACTTCGTCTTCCATTACAGGCTGCATAAAATATTCCCTGTGGCCATTGGAAAGCCAGGCTAGGGCAACGTCCTCCAAGTAATCTGTAATGTCCTCACCTGAGGTAGTCAACTGTGTGGAGTATAGATGTGTATAATATTCTGTGAATACCCCTATTATAGATGGTGCGTCATAGTATGTCCTGCCTTGTGTATCAGTTAGCTGCACTATTTGTGTGTGGGTTTGAAATGACTGTAGCCGTGTCGCAAGTGAGCGGCCAGGTCGGCCGCCCTCCCCGTACCTACGTATGGTATGCCTGCGTGAGAGGAATTTACTTCACTTTCTGCAAATTCCTGATAGGTGGTCATTTTGTGTCTAATGGCAGCCAGTAATGCGGTGTCTGATGTTCGTGCCTGTTCCCTCTCCAATGCCTGGATATTATTTTCCAAGTTAGTGAGTTGTTGGCGGATGTCACGTAGTATACCAGTGTGTTTACCGATGCATTGTCCTTGCAGCGTTACTTTAAAGGCCTCCCATCAGTAGCGGCTCCTGGAGGGAGTGCTGCGGGGCGGTGGGGCGGGGGAGGGCCAGGGTGGAGGGTAGTAAACTCCGGCTTACGGCCGAACCGATTGAAGTACATAAATAAATAAATAAAACGAATTACATTGCGCGCGCTGCATCGCAATCGGCGATGCAGCGCGCGCAATGTAATTCGTTTTATTTATTTATGTACTTCAATCAGTTCGGCCGTAAGCCGGAGTTTACTACCCCCCACCCTGACCCGCCTCACCGCAGCACTCCCTCCAGGAGCCGCTACTGCCTCCCATAACATCTGCGCACTCTCCACTGTTCCTGCATTTTGTTCGAAACATTCTATAATGGCCTGTCTTACGTCAGCCTTAAAAACCTGGTCTAACATCACTGCCTTCGGGAAGCACCATGTAAATTGTCGTAGGGTATGTGTGGGCAGGTTCAACAGCAGGCGGATGGGAGCATGGTCAGATAATGTCTTTGGCATTTGTTCTACCAAATCTGTCCAGGTGCTGACTCCTCAGGTAATCAAGAGTCTATCCTTGACCATGTGTTATGTGTAGATGAGGAATAGGTACAATCCAGTCTCTCTAGATTTCTCAGCCTCCAGAGATCAATTGGGTTTAGCTCCGCCATACCATCCCTAAGAACTTTAGCTGCCTGTTTTCCACACCTATCATTGTTCATCAATCTGTCCATCGCCGGGTCAATGCAGGCATTGAAATCACCACCCCACACTATCTCAGTCGGTGTCAGCTCGTTTAGTCGCACCCATATCTGTGCATAAAATGCCAGATTGTCAGTGTTTGGTCCATAGATGTTTACTAATGTCAGTATTGTGCCGCTAAAGTTCCCTTGAACTATGACATACCGGCCTTGGGTGTCCGTGATTGTATGTAATAATGTGAATGGAGTGCCCTTTTTAACCATCAGTAGTACTCCCCGGGCGTATGTCGAATAGGAGGCTGCTATACGTATGGACGCCCATCTGGTACCCACGTTTAGTGCTGTGTGGTTTGTGAGGTGTGTTTCCTGAACACAGGCTACCTCGACTCCATGGCGGTCTAGTTAGGCCAGTACCGGTCTAGTCTTACTCTGGTTATTTAATACCCTGACTTTCCATGTGAGTAGAGCCAGAGGCCTAAGAGTTTGTGTCATAGTGAAGTCTAGTATCGTATCTCAGGATATGCAGGGGAACACATTGTTCAGTCCCTAGCAGTGAATCAGTCGTGCTGTACCAGTTATTGCCAATAGCAACTTTTTCCAACCCCATCTTGTACCCACCCCCCTCCCACTCCAACACCCCAATTGTGCTGGAAACAATCCCTTCCTGTGACCAAAATTCCCCAAGTTCCCCTTCTCCCTCCCCCCAATAACTTAATAACTTTAGAAACATGGTGTGGTGCACACATGGGAGCAGAAGCGGCTCGCTGGTAACTCCTCTGCGTGACAATTGCGGGGGGCCGCCTGTCTGCTATCTTCGATGCGCCAGTAATATAATGTCCATTAAGAGGCCCTTGGGTGTTTAACTTTGCAATATTGGACCCCTTCTGATGTCTCCGGATCTGAGACAAAAGGGACATTTTGCAGAGGTAACTGTTCCTCGTGGCCACCTTACTGAATCTACCTTCGGCCAGGGCGTGATTTTTCCAGTTACACTTTATATTCTCGTCTTGGTGTGAGGTCAGGTTCCATTATATATTGTTACGTGGGGTCATCTAGTCCTGAATTTTGGCCTTGTTCGTCTGCTTCCCCTCTGGGGGATTTTCACCGGGTACTTATTCTCTCCCGCTGCTGTAGGATCTACTGTAGGGTTTTGGGGTCTCCGAAAATCTCCAATCTGCCATCTATTGTGATCTTGAGATGAGCAGGATATAGCATGCCATTTGCAAAGTTAATTTCTTGGAGCTTTCTTTTCGCTGGTAGGAATTTCTTTTGCGCCTCCTGGACCTGTACCGTAAAATCCGGGTAGATGGATATTTCCATGCCATCATATCTGAGGGTCTGCAGTTCACTGGAACGATGCAGTGCTGCATCTTGGTCTCTATAGTTGAGAATCCTCGCTATGAGAGGACAGGGTCTTGTCCCAGGAGTCAGCTGCCGTACAAGCGATCTATGTGCTCTCTCTACTATAAATATTTCGGAGAAGGCTTCTCTCCCTAACAAGTCCACAAGTAGCTTTTCTATGAATTGCTCCATATTGCCTGTGTTCATGGTTTCTGCAATTCCAGTTATTCTGAGGTTGTTGCGCTGGCAGCGGGCCTCCAAGTCCTCGGCTTTGGCCTAGAGCAATGCCAGTGCTTTCTCCATCTTTTTTTGATTCTCCTTAGTTGTATTTTAGGCGTCCAGAGTGTCGGACACCCTGTGCTCTACCGTGTCGAGGCGCTCTGCGTGTTTATCTATTCTCACTGACATTCTGTCAACGCGATATGTCAGAGCATCTATTTTTCCCATCAATAGCAGTTAGAGTAGCTTGCATTGCGGTGAGGATTTGGCACAAGTCCCCCCCGGGCTCCGCCTCCTGAGAAGGTGCGTCTGCACCCGGCATCTCCTTATCCTCACTTGGTAGCCCCAGGGGCTTGCGTTGTTCAAATTGCAGCTTTGATTGTGTATTATCTACCTTCCCCATGCTTGTGGCGCACTGACTCTAGGAGAGGTGGGATGGAGAGGAGTATTTCTATTCTAGTGCTACACTATAACGGGTATAATCGACCCAATAATGTCTTTCCTGTTTTGCTGTGGGGGTTCCAGGCAACTTGGGGGGGGCACAGACTCGCGGGTGCGGAGTTGATTACCGTTCAATGTGCTCTTCCCCAGCGTTCTCTGTATGTGAATGTAGCTCCAGTACTCATCCCCTCGTGGCCTTGCCATCCTATTTACTCACAAGGATGGTTAATCTGCTGCAGAGATGCGTGTATGTGGCGTGCTGCAGTGCTCTGGGGATATCATAGAGGTATTGGGTCTTATATTGCAGCAATAAAGGGATTTTTGTGATGGGAATCAGAGTTACTGCCACAGAAACTCGGTGTGGGGTCACTGCAGCGCGTGTAGCGCGGACCAGCAGCGACTGCAGGCCTCAATTTACTCAGAGTGCGTCTCTGCCTGTATCGCTTACCCCGTGCATGTCGCAAAGGCGTTAGCGGGCTGGTCCCAGCCGGTAACCAGGGAGGAGGCCATCGCCACTCCAGCCACACTGCTCTTCCCGCTATTGGACACTCTTCAGCGGGTTCACGACCAGGCCTCGTACTGTTCTCTGCAGCAATCTGCACCCCATCCCCCTCACCGGCCCCAGGCAGCAGGCTTCAGGAGCGGTACTCTGTTCCTCTGCAGTATATTCTCTATTTTGTGGATTCCCCCTGCCAGTGCACCATCTGACCTTTCTCTAGCGGCAGTCCTGGTACACCCGTCAGCCTCTACTGTGGTCTCGATCCGTCAGACCCGGCGGGTTCCTACAGTCTTCGCTGCGTCAGTCAGCCCGGCCTCTTTCCAGCCCACACAGTTGCAGCAGTTGTCGGCTGTCGCCTGTAGTGTCTCAGTTTTTGTTTCAGATCACTGATCTGGAGAGTACCTCCCACGGGCCCTCCACAACAAGAATTACTCTCTTGCGGGCCCACGACTAGGCCCCCGGGTTGTTCTCTGCAGTCGTCCGTGGCACCTCTCGCCAGCTCCAGGCCGTGGGCCTGCAGGCTTCCGGTGTGGAGCGCTCGGCCCCGCTATGGCATTTCCCAGGCATGTGGGGAGTCTGCTCTCCGGTGTACCACCCAACCGCACTCAGACAGTGGTCCAGGCGTATCTACTGGCCCCTGCTATGGTCTCTGTCTCTCGGGTCAGGCGAGTTCCCACAGCCGCCGTCGAGCCAGTCGGCCCGGCCTCTCCCCGGCCAGCGTAGTTGCAGCTGCAGATAGTTACCGCCTGCAGTTCTTCAAATTTCATTCCAGACCCTTGTTCTTGACCGCACCTCTCGGGGCGGGGGACAGATTGGCAGTCCAGGGGCATATAGCTGTATTTATGGCGCAGGATGATGTAGGATTATTACAGCAGCGGCTTAAGAAGCGGCCATCTTCGAGCTTGGCAAACTCCGCCCTCCTGCACCCAAAATCTGGAACAACATCCTTGGATCCATCAGTAAAACGCACCAATGCTGCTTTAATTCCTAAATTGAAGAGTTGAAGACTCACTTCTCTAAAGAACACTACATAACAATGCCTTGACCGTCTACATCTCAGCCTACTCTCCTATTACTCACTGAATTAGGCTTGCCTTTTAACATGTAGAGAACTCCGCTGCCTTTTGTCTAGGTTCGCTTTATAAAAATACCATTTACATACATACAGAGGTGGAGGGATATGGATGGGGGGGGGTGAAATGCCTTGGCTGAATATTGGGCATGGTCCAGGATACTGGTCTGGCTGCAATGCAGTCCTTTAGCAAAGTGATTATAATGGAGGGTTTGTACAACCAGTAAAATTGAGGTCAGTATTCCCACACCTGGGAAATCCAGGTGGGGAAACTCAGGGCTACTAATAATGCATAGTAGAATGCCACACTAGAACTCGTATTGAGGGACAAGATGTTTTTACCAGAAATCAGTGCTGTATTATGGCGGAAGAAGCAGGATGTAACTGTTTGGATTTATTATAATGCTTTGAAAGCTGCCGTGTCTGCACACTTTCTCCAATGTTGCACAGATAATGTACAAACATTGGAGGGACACATCCCTTGGTGATATTAGTGACATGTGCCCAAGCTGCAAGGGCATACAGTGCATATTCTATGACATTTAGACACGCATATAAATAGGTGTTATTTTAGGAGTGTGATGACAGTAACATGGGAAAGGGTGCTGGTTCAGAAATATCAAAAACAACAATTGATGGACAGAATGCAGAACAATGTCATACATTCACCCCAGTACAGAGATCTGGGCCTAAATCCATAGTTTTATTGCTCACCATGCCATTCCAGTTTGAACCCACCCATATGCAAATCAGTCTTTACCCTGTGCCCAATGGGAACAGTCCAGCCCGAACTGCCAGGCCAGGTCCTCCCTGGACTGGAAACAAGCATCCTAGGACCGGTTTCGGGGTTTCACCCCTCTTCAGCCAGGATAGCTTGCCTCCAGTGGCATGGAGAGCACGGGACCCACGTCTGGGCATACCCGTCCCACTCGGGGTGACAAATGCAAAAACAACAATTGATGGACAGAATGCAGAACAATGTCATACATTCACCCTAGTACAGAGATCTGGGCCTAAATCCATCGTTTTTTTGCTCACCATGCCATTCCAGTTTGAACCCAGCCATATGCAAATCAGTCTTGACCCTGTGCCCAATGGGAACAGTCCAGCACAAACTGCCAGGCCAGGTCCTCCCTGGACTGGAAACAAGCATCCTAGGACTGGTTTCGGGTTTCACCCCTCTTCAGCCAGGATAGCTTGCCTCCAGTGGCATGGAGAGCACGGGACCCACGTCTGGGCATACCCGTCCCACTCGGGATGACAAATGCAAAAACAACAATTGATGGACAGAATGCAGAACAATGTCATACATTCACCCCAGTACAGAGATCTGGGCCTAAATCCATAGTTTTTTTGCTCACCATGCCATTCCAGTTTGAACCCAGCCATATGCAAATCAGTCTTGACCCTGTGCCCAATGGGAACAGTCCAGCCCGAACTGCCAGGCCAGGTCCTCCCTGGACTGGAAACAAGCATCCTGGGACCGGTTTCGGGGCATCACCCTTCATCAGCCAGGCTAGCTTGAATCCAGTGGTGTAGTGAGCACGGGACCCACGTCTAGGCATACCCTTCCCACTTAGGGCGACAAATGCAAAAGAAACAATTGATGGACGGAATGCTGGACAATGCAAACATTCACCCCCAGTCACAAGGATCTGGGTTAAATCCATTATTCTTTTGCTCACCACACCACCCCAGTTTGGACCCAGCCATATGCAAATCAGTCTTGACCCTGTTCCTTGTGGGAACAGTCCAGCCCAAACTGCTGGTCAGCTTTTCTTTTTGGCTTGCTGCAGAGTGTGTAGCATTAAATGAGCTAATGCAGAATATTAGCCTCTGTGCCTCTAATTAAAATCTACACTGTACTAACAGTCATTTGGAGAATCAATACTTACTCGATGTTCTCTAAAAACAAAACAAAAAACAAAGGAAAAAGTTACAATGCCAAAGTTTGCAACTGCCGCTTTTAGGATACCGAGGCTAGCTATATCGTCTGAGTTGCATTGCATCACTTTTCTTTGCCCTTATAAGAAAGAACCAAACATACAAATTAGGGTGACCCGCTTGAGAAGAGCAGTCCCAAACTGCTAGGCTTGGTTACCTCATCACAAACGAGAAGCCCTAGGGAAGCATCTGCCTCCTGCTGTCAGGGAGGCAGCACTGAGGTCCATATCTGGATAATCTGTACTACGGTTACAGTAAAACACATACGTGGTACAAATACGGCTGTGTAAGCAACTAGATGGATATAATCTCTAATCTGCAATCTATTACTTTCTTGGGAATGTATTGTACTGTAGTATTTATAGGGGAAACCATACACACTGCCATACATTAGTAAGAATACTGCAAGTCACCGAGGAGTTGCATGGCCATATAGAGGAATGAGGCCGAAGGCTAAGCACCATTATATGGTCATGTGACTCTGAGGTGACTTGCAACAGCCTTTTAATGTGTGGCATGGGAGGGATTTTATCCCATAAAAACCATGGTCACCCCATCACCTTTCCCACAAGTTGCTTAAATACTTGGTATCTTGCTGTTTCATATGAAAGAGAAAGTGTGGGTGCAGACATGAAGAATAAAAGCAGAAGTGTAGTGTGAAATTAAACAGCAAACAGTCATTTATTGCAAAAAACATGCTAGATATCAGTTTGTTGCAAGCTCAATTGATTACTTCTGTAGCTCAGCATGTGTAGAAACACGCAAAGAGATTCCATGTTTTCTCTAAATACTTATTTATGGCAACATGTTTATTTTTTTCACACGCTCTCTCTTTTGCTGATCACTTTGCATTTGAGAAAAAAGGACCAGAAGAAGGAAAAGCCAGTTCCAGTTTTCAATGTTTAAACTGCAGCTGTAAAGATACTGGGTGACCTGCCTTTCACCTTGGCTGCTGGCTTTGGCAGGAGACATTGGGACGTCACAACTCACCTATAATGACTTATCACAGTTGCGCAGCTACATCTTTTTGTTTTTACAGATGACTGGATATGTCACAACTAGACGAGAAAAAAAAAATAGAGATGGCCATTTATACAGGGTGTGCAGCCCCCCATGTTTTCAGCAGCGTTTACTACCGCTATGTGGGGTGATTAAGTGCTTGTCTACATGGGTAACATGCTACACTATGAAGTGTGTGTCGTTGGGAGAGTGTTTTCTTGGTATTGAGCATATATGGTACTTGTTTCCATGTCATGTGTGATGTCACTTACAGTTAATATACGAGATTTCAGACATGCTTCTGTATTGGTTGCTGCTTTAAGATCCATCACACTGCTATCTTATGAGGCTGGACAGGTATTAGGAGGGAAGAGTGTCCGAGAGCTGCCCGGTTAGACTGTAGTACTGTCCTCCTATGTGATCATCCAGGTAGGGTGAAACATGATGGTCAGGGTATATAGATAGCCGGACACTGCAGGTCCCATTAAGTTAGAGCCCTCTGTTAGATCTTTATACAGTATGCCTACTTTGTAGCCTGCCTTTCCAGTTGCTGTACGATGGCTAATTGCAGCAGCCTGGGATAGACACTAGCTCATAGGGCCATTCTGAAGTTGTTCCATCGCATGTCTACCTGTGATAACACAGGATGGGTGTTTATCATGTAGCCTGTCTATGTTAGAAGCGGCTATAAGACCCTTGGCTGTTGAAGAGAGCAGCAGACCTGAAGAAGGGATACTTGTCCTGCAGTAACTATATCATTTTGAGACAGTAGGTTACATCAGGGAGCAACTATCCCCCCCCCCACCTCCTAGACATCCAATGGGATGTACTGAAGAGACTTTCCCATCTACTAAAGGCCTTATTGGCTGTACCCAAGAGCGACTATCCCACACGTCGGAGAGATCTTATGAGCTTTATCCACAGTGACGTTCCCTAACCTCCTAGAGATCTTATGTGCTTGAGAGACTATCCCACATTTCCTAGAGATGTTACGGGCTTTAGCCAAAAGAGACTCTCCCCACCTCCGAAAGATCTCATGGGCTATAGCCAAGGCCGACTCTCCCCACCTCCTATAGGTCATGTGGGCTCGAGTTACTATCCCTCACTTCCTAGAAATCATATGAGTTGTACCCAAGAGCAACTATCTGTACCATTACGGGCCCTAGCCTTTCAGGGTTTCTCCTTTTGGAGTATGACCAAACTGATTGTGCATCCAGTCAGTCCATATTAAAAAAAAATCTTCCCATTGTAGGTTTCCCCAATATTGGCATGTATTAAATTCTATCTGATAAAAGTAACATGGATACTAACAGCAAGGCCACATTGTCTGTAGGATGGAGCACATATTAACATTTCAAAGTGTGAACTGTTAACAATTCCAAAACACGTGATTCTCGGCGAGTGCCTCTTGCAACTTGAAAGACTAGTCAGCTGCACAAGGAGTTCTGAAAAGTGTAGATGAGACAACACGCATTTAAGGTTTAAATCTTTTTATTCACATGTGCAAGGCAGTAGTAAAACAGAAGAGGAGCGTCACAACGCTCTGGGTGTGTCACTTATGCAAGACCGAAATAGGAGGATTGCAGCGCTCTGCTTGTGAACATTTTAGGAAATCAAAAAGCAATAACAAACAATCCCCAAAACGTACCCCCCCTTCTTCTCCTACAGTTCCAGTACTCGCTACTGAAATGTAAGTTTATCAGCAGTCGTGGGAAATACTCCTGGGGTGTTTTACCCATCACCCGTTGTCAGGTCAGGAGGGGGTTCCGTTAATCGGAGAATACGCAGGTATTTAGGGCAAGTAAGCTCCTGGAATTCTGTGAATAGGAGAGTAAGAAACGAGCGCCATATCTCCCCAAATGAGGTCCTAGAGGTGGCGAGGGAGGGAGCCAACCTCTCTATCCCCAAGATGTACCATAATCTGTGAACCAGGTTAATCAAAAGGGGGAGAGAGAGAGGTACGTAGTGGACCTCGCCTCCTGTATCACATAAACAACCAAAAGAAGTCCACTAGAAAAAGTATTCTAAAATATATATTATATATTAAATTATTCGAAAAGGTATCCTTCCAGATATGTTGGTGATCCCTAAGGGAAATTATACATTTTCTTAAAATAACCCTCACCCACCAAAAGGCCCCTTGGTGGCATGCTTCATCATCAGGTTCTTCCCGCTGCAGGGCGGGGCGTGCTACGACCGACGGAGACGTGGGAGCACTTTCTGGAAGGTGTGGGCTATATTGCTAGGGTAGGAGTGGAAGAGTCAGGAAGATAGTGGAAAAATTCAAAAAAATACCTGGCCACTTGGAACCTAAACTTTATTGAATCCTGTGGCTGGTATTGTTAAAAACAGGGGGGTTTCTTGGGAGGTGCACAAAGTAATGGATGTGTTCCTCCCGGTCTACATGTTTCAAGCCTTACCCCTATGGCTTTTCGTCAGGACCAGGTTCAATTGATCCCTAGTACCACTCCTGGGTGAAGCCTGATGTGTTCCTCAGTGCCTATCAAGGTATAATATCTGTGCGCAATACAATACCTAATTGGTATGTTGCTTCAATACAATCGCTGTATATTCCTGAATATTCTTATCTTTCCAGATTGTATTGAAGCAATATACCAATTAGGTATTGTATTGCACACAGATATTATACCTAGTGTGCCTTCACATGCCAAGCTAGCCAGGCAACAGACCATGCCGTCTGGCATTACTATGGCAAGGGAAACAGCTTGTGGGTGAAAGAAGTGTAATGCAGCTGGAAACGTCAACTCCAAGGGGATGGAATCTTAGTGTTGCTCTCCTGCTAGATAGAGTGAGCAGTGCATCTCACAAAGGTTACTGTAGCACAGAGTGCTCCCCATATCCTTATTGTCTAACCAGTCGTGGCCGGTATGACTCGGGGTTGGGGGGGAGGGGGGCACGCGGGGAGGGGGGGTTCGCGAGGGGGTTTAATTTAAAAAAGAAAAGTTAAGTTAACTTAGCCGGCCCATCCCACGTTGTCGGTCTGCGTCGTCCTCATGATTTACAGCAGAAAGCGGTCACAGGCAGCCTCCCTCCCCTCCCCTAAGCCAATCTCAACACTGCAATGGCAGCGTTGTGATTGGATGGGACGTGGACCCCACAGGCGTCTATGGGAGGCCATTTTCTCAATGTAGGCTGCATGCAGTCTACACAGAGAAAATGCAGAATGTGTATGACTGGTGTGGTCGGCCCTGGGGACGACCAAACAGTCAGCGCCCACAACAGTGGGCTAGCCACTCCTCCTCTGCCCTCGAGCAGGACCACCCACCTGCCCGCCCCCAACCAAACCCTGCCTTCTGCTTTCTCGCAGTGTGAGAAGCAGAAACATAAAATGGTATTTAAAATACCATTTTATGTTTCTGCTTCTCGCACTGCGAGAAAGCAGTGGGGTGACGCTCCTCTGCCCACATGGAGGAGAGGGGTGAGGCCAAGGGGTCCTATAAGGGGTCATAAAGTAGGGCAGGGCCTCTTTTGTGGTCGGCGTTCCCTGCATTTAGTTCCAAATGGCAATCACAGAATCTCCATATTTGAGTGCAAGGTTTCACTGCATTTAATTATCATGATTATGAAACTTACCCTCAGTGTTCCAGGCACACTCAGGCCTAGACCCTTACATTAATTAGATTAACACTGCTGTGTAACGTGAGGGGTGGGAGGTCCTTTCTTGTCTTGTCGTCATGCAGAAGGGTCAGTCATAGAGATAATGGGCCACATATTTGAGACCAGGGCTGTGTCCTGGGCCATGGTGGAGAGGGAAAGTACAGGTTCTTGAAAACTGAATTCTCCTTGGTGGGTACTCCAGGAAGACAGTGGACCATCCTGGAACCTAAAGTGCATCAGCTATTAATGGGGAATTTGCATAAATTAGACATACTTATAATCCGCCTGGGTGGAGCAACCTTACATCATATGAAGGGGTCCCTTACAGCATACCATGAGAGACTCATACCAACCCGAAAGGTCTGATGAGGCACTCTCAATAATCTGGTCAGAAAGCATCCCTTGTAAGAAATGGTGGGGGTCAGGTCAAATGCACCTATCCAGGAGGAGGATTAACCTCACTAGGAGGACTTTGATGAATCAGTTTGGGGTTTGGCTTCATTAGACAGGGACTCACGAGTAGAAATCTTTGTGGAAACTTGGTGTCAGATGGGATGCATGTTTCTGAAATTGGAATGACCATTTTCCTATTTAATACCCAGGAGGTCATCACAGAGGGCCCGGATTTGCTTAATATGAAGCTAGCACCGATGGAGGCTTTCGGTCTCGTGAGTTGCCATCCCAGAAAGTTGGAGGAGTTACAGGGCGATCTTAAAGCTTTATATCATGACAAAGCATTCCAGATAGTGGATCTTGGAGCCAAAACGAAATTCCTCAGGTCACTGGCAGTCATTGCAGCAGCTCCTTAATCCCTCAAGGGAAAGCTGGATTCCTGAGCTACTGTGGAAAGAGGTCTTGGTCTCGCTCCGACTAGTCAGGAGCGAAAAACAAAGAAAATTAGGGTTGCAGCCCACATGAAGTGAATGAGCTGTAAACAACGGAAGCGCACTGATATTGATGCCACCAAGAGGACATCTCTAGCTTTCTCAGGATGGGCGTCAGCTGTTCGGTGACCTCACATCTGACACTTGGATCGGCCACAGGCTTACCTAACCTGTGTAAGCAATAAAAGTGCAACACAATTTGATTCCCAGAAGAGTTGCCAGTGCCATTTATTGTGTTGTGTGCATAGTATCTGACAGATCCTTTGTCTTCACATCTTCCAAGGGCTAGGATGAGTGCTAAGTGGGGCACACCAGCCAAAAGCCGGTGAGTTGAAAGGTATACCTTTTGTAAATGATGTGCAACCCTATCTCACCCAGCCTTGGTGTTTGTTCCATTGAATATATATTAAAGATTAGATGCCAGACATGCAGCCTATCAGGGAACCAATGCAAACACTTTTTTATGGCAGTGTAGAAATCACTGTAAAATGGTTTCTAGTGGTGCTAAGTAAGGAAGCAGTGTGATCACAGGCACAGATGGCTGCTTTGGTTCCAGGGCTCGATTTCGGCTCATTCGGAGATTCTAGGCAAGCTGCCCCAGATCTCTGTCCCTGAGCTATCCTACCAACAGAGCCACTGGAATTATGTGATTGTACGGCAACTGCATTTTTCGCATAATTCTAGATTTGCCACCTAATCAATCATTTATTTATTTTATTTGAAAAGTTTTATAAAGCGCGAACAAGACCCAACCGGGTATCAGAGCGCTGTACAAAGAGGAAAGCTGACGTATACGTACAGAGACAATATAAATACACTTACAAAAAAGGAAATATGAGGCCAAGCATTGTCATCATAGACTGACTTCAAAGACAAACGTAGTAAGTTTAAACCCCCAGTAGAAATGATTGTCAAGCATAAATTTCAAACCTAAAGTGAAAGTAAATTGTTAAGCATACAATAACACAGCCAAGGACACCCCATAAGGAAACTTGAGAGAAATCTGAGGCATAAAGTACATGAGGACGCTAGGGGAAGAGTAGGTAGAAAATGAACAAACAGTAAACAGCCCACCCAGATGAGGCCGAGCAGTTTCATCATCGCCTTACTATAAAGACAGATGAGATACGATTTAAACCCCAAGTGAGAATGATTGTCAGGCACAAGTTACAAACAAAGTGAAAGTACATTGTCAAGCATAAATTTCAACACAACAAAGTAAAAATGCTCGTCAAGAATGCAGGTAATTGACTAGCAAATGACATGGAGGCTATTGTTGATGCAGTTCTTCCAATAGTAGCCATTTGACCTGTTTTTTGAATGAGGCAGTCGAAGGATTGGTTCTGATCTCTGTTGGAAGGGCATTCCAAATTCTTGGAGCCAGTCCTGAGAAGGTACGATTGTAAGTTCTTTTTTTATTGAATTTCGGTGGTTTCAGTAGAAGGGTATTGGAGGTTCTTAGGTTTCTTCTGGATCCGGAGAGCTCAAGTTTTTTTGCCAGGTAAACAGGGCTATTGAAGTGTATAGCTTTATGTGTCAGGCAGGCTCTTTTGAAGCGGATCCTAGCTTCAATGGGGAGCCAGTTAAGCTGGATTAGGTCAGGTGTGATATGATCATGCTTTCTTGAACCTGTGATTAGTCTGTGATCATCTGTTGCATAATCTGCAGATTTTAATCCCAAAAATATTTCTAGCTCAAACGATTCAAAAGTTACTAAAAACACAGCAACAAGTTGCCGCGCAATGAAGGCCCTTTACAAAGTCACCTTTCTGCTGTTTACTGCTGTATTTGGGTGTTAACCTGGTACTAATGAGGTGCAACAATCATAATAGGTCCTTGTTTTGGCCTACTACGTCACATCCCCTTCTTTTAGCGCATCAATAGAAGCCAGCACAGAGGCAATGAAGCTGTTCAGAAATGAAAAATTAGAACAGCAGGGACATTCAAGAATCAGAATTAAAGATTGCAGGGTTCATTAACTTTTGGAAGAGATGACTGTTGCAACCTTAAGATATCATGACAGAGGGCTCCTTTGGGCCTAAGGTCAGCAGGCACCGATGGAAATCACTATAAATGTAAAATGATTGGGATAGAGAGAAGCAGGGCATAGATCAGAGATTACAAGAGTAGTATGTCATTCTGAAATAAGGACAAAGGCAACAGGGTAATCTTAGGTTCAGGTAAGCCATGCTGGTTGCGTGTAAATTTCTTAATACAGTCCAGAGGCTGTCTCAAAGCGGGGGGGGGGGGGAGAGAGAACTAAGGATTGATGAGATGGAAAGGGATTGAGGGACGAGTCTGCTGCTGAAACAAATGCACATTCCAAAAATGCTTCTATCACACTGCCTAGTGGAGCAATAGTGCATAACGGATAGCCAACCTTTGGTGTCTGTTAAGTTACACAAAAAGGAGGGAAGAAGAGGCCAGAAAGCTATGGAATGCAAGAAAGTAGGAAATCAAAACAGAGGGGAGCAATGCATTGGAGACAGTAACAAGCCTTGGTAGCCTGGAGAAGAGAGGAAAGGAGCAGCGACATCAAGAGAGGGAATAGCTGCTTCTATCTGGTGACGATAAATGACCAGCAATGGGACTAATAATCATGGCAGCTAGTTGGAGTTATGCTAGGCCTGAAGAATCTTAGGGGAGTAGGAGACCTACAAAATCCTACAACCTGTAACAGCAGCTGTAAACAGACCTCAATGAGCTGCGAGAAGGCTAGCAGTCTCTCAGCGGATGCCCCGACCGGGGGAACTTACACTGCTTTAGTCCTAGTGGGAGGTGCAGCAGCACTCGGTATGCGGGCTCTCTTCTGAGCTTTTGCAGCTGGCACCAGAAGCAATCAGAGGTGCCCCAGTGCTCCTCCTGCACAATAAGTCCAATGCTCTCCAATGGGGGGGGGAGAAGGAAGAAAAGGGGGGGGTGAATTGGATTTCAATGCTCCCAGCCGGGATGCCAGTGATGTGGCAATGCACTCACGGCATCCTCCTTAGTTCATGGGGACACTCTGTTACAATGCTTGGTGGTGACCCACGGGTCATGCAATTCACAGTTTTCGGGCGACTATCCAATTCTCAGCAATCCTAGATACCATCAGTCCCTTCTGGCATACGGGGTTGCCATACCACTACTGACCAAGGCTCAAGCTCTCACCACATGGTAGTCTGTACCACGGCAGCTCCTCCTGGCATACGGGGTTGTTACAACAGGCACCATGCAGGCTTCACTCGCCCTGCACGGCACTCCTCACACCTGTCTTCACAGTGGCCCTCTCCTGGCATACGCGGTTCCCCGACTAGAATCTGCACATGGGCAATGACTCTATTGGTACAGCAACCGTCTCCTCACACCTGGAGTCCACTCTATTGGTCTACTAACTGGACCTTGATCCCTCCAACTCTCTCCTCTCCCTCACAGGGCACACTGGTCTTGGCAAGCAGGCAGGCGCTGGTGCTTCAGGCACCAGAGCTGGTGGTCTTGGGTTCCCTGGGTGATGTCCCCTCACCCAACAGGGAGACCAGCAGGCTTTGGCCTCCAGTCCTGGTCACAGGCAGAAGTCTTGCAGAGCTTCCCCTCCTCACACAGCCTGTCTGGCTGCTTGACAGATGACTAATTGATGGGGTCTCAACGCCCCCACCCCCCCTTCTTATAGTCCATTTGCATTCCATTTCCTAAATGTGATTTAGGGACTGGGTCTTTGAAATTTTTATGTTGGAGTTCTGCTTCTTTTGAAGTACACCGTTTTCCTCTCTCTCTTCCTCTTGAAAGGGTATCTGTCGCAGCAGGATAGATTCCAAAGTGGATAGTTCCAAGACACAGGCATGGGAGTGACAAGAGTTCACTTGTGGATGTCAGCCACAGTGATACATGCACCAAAAGATTAATCCTGGGCTCCCAGGCCTACTCTTTATGATTCTCTTATCAGCCCCATCTCCTTCCTGAGATGAGTCCAGGCCCCTTCCTTGTGATCTCTCACTGAATCGAAGAGCAAGCTTTTAAGTGTACAGGGGGAGTTTTTCTCACCCTTCTCCAGTGTGTCCCACCCAGCTCACACAAATGCAGCAACACACAAATCTGTCGGGGGGGGGGGGATTTCCTCTACTCCTTATGTCTTCACCATCCAGGCCTGGGTTCCCAAAATGAAACCCAGTGTCCTCCATATAATGTACCATTGTAGGCACACTCTCACTCAGTATAAGTACATGGCACACACTATTTAGTACTGTACTGTTACATCCATGTATTGTGCCACCCAGGGCGCACATACATTCAGCACACATTTTCACTCTGCGCGCACTGCTTAGTACTGTAGCCTTTCTGTATTCTGTCATGGTGTGCTACTTCCAAACACACACAGTGCTAGCACACATTCACCATGCAAGCACTGCACAACACTTCACCCTACTTTTCGCAAGCACACATATACCCAGCACATGCTTTTACTTGTGCATGCACTACACAGCACTACATCTCTCATGTAATGTATTCCTCTCCAGCATACAGACACTCACCATGAATGAACTGCACAGCACTGCTCTTTCCCTGTACTGGGCCCTTCCCAGGCACACATACTTCCAGCACAGAGTCAACACTCCTCTGCAGTGCTGAAATTCACATGTAACTGATGTAGGCCAAGGAGTGAGTTAAGCACACAGCAACAGAACTTTAAAAAGTTTGGGTGATGTGGCAAGCCCCACTCCAGTGACATAGGTTAAAAAGGATCTGTTTTGGGGAGTGGCCAAGATGGCAGAGTGGTGAGACACTCCTCACCATTGCTCCTGAAACCAGAGTCGTTTCAGACCTACATCGGGCCCGTCAGCACAGCCATGGCATTCTCCTGGATCAGGTAGGTCCCAGGGCCAGGTGCACTACTCCTTTCGCCCCAGGCAGGCAACATCAGACGGAGGCGGCGAGGCAGACAACAGAGCCAGTGGCTGCGTGCAACAGTTGTCCCCACTACGGAGCCCAGGTCATGGCAGGGGTGGCCCTGTTGCTCGGCCACGGACATTGAGTAGTGTGGGGTAGGATCCCAATGGAACTGAACAAGGGCTGGAAGGACACATCACAGGAGCAATACTATTAAGTTAGGGCCGCGTTGTGCAGGTACCGGGAGGAGCCAGAGATAGGGCTATACGGGGCTCCCATCCTGCCCCCCAAAAAGACTTCAATGCATGGCGCCCTCCTCGCGTACATGGAAAGCCACCGCCCGAACTGTTGGAGATCTGAGGAGCTACCCACAATGGCGCTCACTAAGGCTGATTTAATCTATAGTCTCTGCACCTTTAAAGTATAACTGCGCAATGAACTATGACGAGACCTGGCGAAAGGTCTTGCGGTGCTGCGCTCAGACTTGGGTGCCAAAATAACAGAACTCAGAACAGATGTAGAATGCTGTGGGACAAGGCATCGTCCAGATGGAGACACGTTTGGAAACGGTGGTCGCAACCCAGCCTGTGATTACAGAGAAAAGCACTGCCATAGAAGACCAACTCAAAGCCGCTGTTGATAAAATTGAGAACCTGAGAAATTGCTCAAGGTGGGAAAACCTACACATCTGAGGCCTCAGCAAGGAGATCCTAGATACTAACTTGGAAACCTTCATTGTGGGGATGCTCTTTCCTCCTGTGAGACAACCACTCTGAAATAACAGATAGGATACATCGAGTAGGACCTACAAAACTCTCCCAACAGCAACGCCCCAGAGATTTACTCATTGAATTCCAGTATTACTTGGAAAAAGAGAAGGTGCTCCAGCATTCCAGGAAAGCGGGTGAAGTGAGCTTCCAAGATTACTCCTGCACAATCTTCCAAGATAGATCTGAGCTGACCTGCAAAAACGTGCAGCTTTCCAGCCCATAAGCACAAAGCTCAGAGAAGATGGCATACGTTATAGGTGGACATACACCTTTAGTTTGTCCTTACACATATAAAGGATATATATAAAGCACCATGCCATCTCTGATGTACAACATGCAGCCGCCTTGCTCGGTGTCACTGTGGAGGCCACATCGAGTGATCAACGCCTAGGGCACCCCAGGATCAAGAACAGAACATTGGGGGTTTGGGGGGTACGTCCATAGATGGGGCCATCTACCTTGGGTGGATTTGGAATACCTCCAGGAATTCCCTTGTGGACTGAGGTGTGAAGATCTCGGGGAACTCTGAACCACCCACAGCAGGGCTGATGGAGGTGTTCAAGTGGCACCAAAAGGATCAAGAACGGCTTTGGTTCTACATGGAGTCACCTCATATGGCCGACGCAGAAAAGAACTGGGCCCCAAAACTGTACATCCCGCCGAGGGTTACCACCAGCAGGCCCCACTTGAGCTCCGCCGCTGTTGAGAGGCAAAAGGGAAAGGTAATATATACACAAAATAGAAACAGTCACAGTGTTTCGCTTACTGTAAGATGAAGGTAAAGTCAACGAACCTTGCATGTGTTATGAACAATTTTACAACAGTACTTCCCCCTCTCAGGAAGATCACCTGGTACAGAGGCTTTCCTAGAATCAATCCAGTTACCAAAACTTACTGACGAACACAAAGACTCTATGGAGGGTCCGATCCTCCCAGAAGAAGTTCAATTAGCCATTAAAACTCTCAAATCCAACAAGACTCCTGGACCTCACAGCTTAATTCTAAAAAAACAAGCTAACTCTGGTTAATCTGGAAACTCACCGCTCTTTTCAACTACTGCGTTACAGCAGAAAAGGTTGCCCAGATATTGGGAGAAGCAGTAGTGACTGTGATACTGAAACCCAACAAACACATTACACACTGCACATCCTATTGCCTTATATACTTACTAAACATTAATGCTAAATCATATGCAAAGATTTTGGCAACATGGCTTAACACAGTGCTCCCCACTTTGATACACTGCAACCAGTGTTTTATTCGGGGAGGCCAAGCACATAATAATATCCAAACTGCCATCCACCTGATAAAGAAGGTCTCTCTCAAGAGTATACTGTCATGTAGTTCCTATAAATCTATATAGGATCTGCGCGTTTAGACAACAAACTGTGGGATTGGTGTCCAGATTGATTCCAGACACCCCCACCGGGTATGTTTGCCTGTATACCAGCTAGCTCACAGTGCCACTGTAAACTCTTCTTACCAAGGAGAGAATAGTTCCTGGCAACTATCGAACATGACAACCCTGTCCCTTCAGGGATCGTGGCAACAGTATAGTACTTTTCACTCAGTCACTGGTGCTCACTTTGTCTCAGAGAGATACACAGAATAAACGGTGTGGACGTTTTCAATAAGCATTTATTGAACCAGCGTCATTCTAGTGTTAAATAGGTGTGCTGAAACAACCATAAGACAGAAACAGATATAAATGATTATAAGCACCAACAAAGTAAATGGATGGTAGATTTCTACCAGTGCTAAAACAATGAATACATGCAGGTATATAAATACATGACAGTAATAAAGCGTACTCCTACGATGCAACCCTAACTAGATGTACTTAAGTGTACCTTGCATGTATGTAGGTGTAGAGCCAAGAATCCCCCTAGGATAAAACCAACCCCATTACCTGGTGTGAGAGAATGAAGGACCCCTTCTTGGTCTCGAGATGGACACCCCGTGAGGGATGCCAGACCACTGCGAGCTGGAGTGTCTGCGTGCAGGAACCTCAGCGTTTCGCGTCAGCATGGAAGTCTTTCTCCGCTGCCCGCCCCAGCAAAGATATGGTGTTTATATACCCAAAAGGTACCCTCAGGGGTTCTACCTTGCTGTGTCATGTTGGCCGAGGATGATGAAAGGGATGACCCTTATACATAGTTATTATGCAGAAGATGGTAATCCTGCTGTGATTTTGAGAATCCTCATGCATAATAAACGAGGCTAGTTTTCTGGGAAAACCACACAACATTTTATGCAGCACCTAACTAGGTAAAAGGTCAATACCAAAAACCGTTATGTAGTACAATGGCAGGGAAAATGTAGGTGAAAGGTTAGGTGACTACCCAAGCCTATATTGGGGTACATTACAAAACAAAACACCGACTCCTCATCCGACCTGACGATACTAAAAAAGGTGAATGTCCTTCTAAGCAATCGTAAAACATTGTTAAAAAATGTTCAGAATAAGAATGTCTAAAAGTATATAAAAAGTGCCTAACAACTCTATAAATCCTTTATATGTGTAAAGTGACATAAGTCCTTTAAAATATGTTCATATATATAGTTTGAGCAACTGCGAGTATCTGAAAGCCATGGTGCTCAGTAATAGTATAGAAGGAAAAAGTGTGTTTAAAATTACAACTTCGGTTGTTTTGGAAAAAGGCTGAATTCTTCCCAGCACATGGAGTGCCAAATGTTTATGTTTATGTGGGAGACGAAACATCACTGCTGCTTGCCTGCGCAGACGATGGTCCCTGTAACACCTCACAGATCAGGTAGATCGAGCAAAGATGATCATCTTCAGTTCCCACAGCCAATGCTGGGGAAGCATTGTAAACATCCAAAGCCTGTGTGCCTGTAGTAGAGCCGGTATCCAATCCAACAGGAGCTGAAGCATCCCATTGTGGCTCTAAGAATGCCGACATCAACATGGGAATACGCTGAGGACACTGCACTACGTGAGCCTTTTAACGGGTCCAGCAGTACATCCACGCCCAGTGGCGCAACTGATGGAAGTGCTAGACAGAGATCCAACACGCATTCTTGTCCACAGAGCAAGCAGCGGAGAAAAGGCAAAACACAGTCAATCCAGACTGGACGGAATGATTGGAACCAAGACTCGCTTAGCTCCCGAAGTGGAGGTGTGCCCAGATGGAGTACCATACGGTCACGATAATGTCGCTCCAAGAGCGTTTTTTCCATCTCCTTGGTGACTGGGACGTCAATTGCGTAGCAGAAAAATTAAAATCAGGATCCCCACTACCAGGATTAGCCAAAGCCCTGCAAAAATGCTTCCAAATATGGAGTGTATAAAAGCTGGAATCACTCCGAAGACTGACTGACTGACAGGGGCTCAATAGTCCTGAACCTATGGTTTTAAATAGGTGTACTATACCCTTTGTATCAGACATGTTAAAGATACGCTGTACCATTTCTCTGAAATGGAAAGGGCAGTTAGTTTGTACTAGTGCCTGTATCTCAGCTGAGGACATTGCAACCTGAAGATCAAAAGTCTCCTGGGCCGAGGTTAACGGCACATCTTTCTGTAAAAGAATGGCTTTCATTCGGCTCAGAGTAACAAACCGTCTAAAGGAAACATTCAACAAAGGCCATAACGGCGCCTCCCTGACTGTGTGGGTCAATGGAAACAATACTTGCATACAAAAGTAACCCTAGAACTTACTGTGACTAAATATGCAATGCCTGCAAGCATCCCACAACAACCTTCAATCAATCAATCAGGGGGTTTATAAAGCGCGCTACTCACCCGTGAGGGTCTCAAGGTGCTGGGGGAGTGGGGGGGGGGGGGGGTGCAGCTCCGGATCAGTCAAAGTGCCAGGTCTTGAGGCTCTTCCTGAAGGTGTGCAGAGTGGGGGAGCGTCTGATGTTGACTGGGAGCTCGTTCCAGGTCTTTGCTGCGACGTAGGAGATGGCCCTTCCGCCTGCTCTGGTTCTGCGGATGTGTGGGGTCTCTGCCAGGGAGAGGTCGGCGGAGCGGAGGTTCCTTTTGGGTACGTGGAAGGAGACTCTTTCGTTGAGGTATTTGGGTCCGATGTTGTGGAGGGATTTGTAGGCGTGGGTGAGTAGCTTGAAGGTTACTCTCTTCTTGATGGGGAGCCAGTGGAGGTCTTGTAGGTGCTGGGTCATGTGTTTGTGTCGTGGGGTTCCGAGGACAAGTCTGGCTGCGGATTCTGGATGGTTTGGAATGTGTAGCAGGGTTTTGTTGATTCCGGCGTAGAGGGCGTTCCCCTAGTCCAGTATGCTGGTTATGAGTGCGTGGGTGATGGTCTTTCTGCATTCGGGGGGATCCACTTGAAGGTCTTTCGGAGGGAGTTGAACCTTGATCATTCAGCATTAAGTAACTCCCATTTGAGAGCAGCTTGAGCACCGGATTAATCACGCCAGCTGGGGAACCCTTTAAATGACAGGATAAGTTTGCAACAGAACCGTTGCAAGACCTTTGAAGCATAATATCCTGGCAAAGTAGAGACCCACTTAATGAAGACTCGCAGTCTGTACCAATGAGAAACACTTCAGTGTCCCCATTCCTGCATCTTAACCTATACGGTAGTTCCCAAGATTCATGGATGAAGTCCTTATCCATTGCTTCATATCTGCCTACCTGGTGGTGTTTTACACAATATTGAAATTGGAAAGTTGTTACTGGCAATCAGGGGCGGCTGGTGGAATTTGAAACTGGTGGGGCGTAAGCAGAACGATTGAACGTATGCGAGCGAGCGCAGCGAGCGAGCTGGACGGCAATAAGGGGGGTTCGGGGGGGTTCTCCCCCCGTGAAGAATTGGCATCTTTTTGGGGCGATTTTCAGCACTATTTCTGTGATAAATGGACTAAAAATTCAGTTCTTCTAGGCATTCATAAAAGAAAACTCATACATTATTTCAGAGAATTTCTGGGTTGCCAAGCAAGTCTGACTTCTGAAGAGGGCTAGTGTACTAAGCAAGACTGCTTTGGCTCTACCTTTTCCAATAGAAAACACTAGTTAGCGATGTGAACAAGTTCAATTGAAAAATCTGGGGTCTAGGGAGAGTCCCTCTCCTGAGAAAGAAATTAAAAAAAGATTGGCAAATGGTGCATTTTAAAGCAAATGAATGCAGCGAGAAAGCAGTGGGAACGTATAGTCTTGAAATATTAAACACATTAAAAACTGCCCCGTATCTTCTTGCATTCATTTGTTCAACAGTTACTGTAATATGTAAATTGTTCTGCATGACAACTTTAGCCCTTTAAAATGTATGCTTGCCCAGTGTCTTGCACTGCATGCAGCATTAACTTTGGAAAAATATGCTCTAACCAGACTTCAGGAAGCACCCAGAGCTTCTGGCTGTAACCAGTCATATAGAAATATGTGCAGACAGGTCTTTAAGTGAGATGAAAAAAATGGGTGCTCCCTATAAAGGAACATGCCAAATACATTTCTGTGATTCCCATAGTGTGCCATCAGACCGGTATTTTGGTTTCTCTCTGAGATGTAATTTTATCCAGATAAATGGCACAGCAACTGACATACGCCTAAAGCCTGTCAGTATGATTGGCTTTGTCACTGGGTGTTAGCTGTTTAAGATAAATGCGTAACAACAATGATTTCTTATAAATAATTAACATCGAAAATGTTTACATTCTGAAATAGTGAGTCTGAATTAAATAGCATTGAGGCCTGTGGAAGGAGTTTTGGCCTTCAATTATGTGTGCTTTATGTTAGATATGTAGCCTCTTTTTCTCTGCATATCTTGTCCATCTATACATCTTCAGCCCCTCTCTTTCCTCTTCAGCATCCTCTTTTCACTCTTCCCTGAATGCCCTTCCTCACATCTCTGTCACTTCACCGCCCCCAACATGCACTGCACTCCCTCAAATATAAGCATAAATCAAGTCCTCCCCTAAAATCAGTGGAATCACAATGTTAGTCTGAGAAACTGTTTTCATGTCTCTCGCCTGGGGAATGAAGGCAAGCATGAACTAGGCCGTCACAAATATGTTCAATAAATAGGCTGCGTAATTCCTGAGAGGAGGTGAAGGGGAAGAAGCGATAGTGTTGAGTGATCAGACATTCGGGGCTTTGAAGCTCTCCCCCGGGCTGTGATTGTAATAAACCAGAGTACATGGAAGGGATGTCTGGCTCATGCGCATTTTGACAGACATGTAAATAGAAAAGCTGCAATAATGGAGTGAAAATGAAAACATTTTAAAACTATATTTTAGAAAAGCCGCAAAACGTTTCAACACAATTCACTCTTTTCTTTTCTTTGTACATGCTGCTAATATTCAGAATATGCATCCTTTTTCACGTATTTATCTATTTCTTCTCACTTACATTGAGTCTCAGCTAAATTGTGAATATCACAAGCTGAACGGCATTCCGCCCAAAACAGGGGAGACAGCTTCAGTGCCACGACAGGACAGACATCCAAGGCACTGCAGGACAGACAGCCTCAGCACTACAGGAAGTGCACACTCAATACTACACAATACAGGCTCGCAGCACTACACAATACAAAGCCGCAGCACTACTGGAAGGATAGTCTCACCCTCTGCGTTTTCCTTTTTGGGACCCGCAGTGCTCTGCTGTTACCCCTCCACCCTTCCCCACAGCCTTACCTTCTATTACACACAGCTCTGCCAGGGCACCTCAACCCTGCTCTCCGTCACACTCTCTTACTCCAATATTAGAACATCATATTTCAGCTCTGATAGTGCACCTCACTCCTGACCTTTCAGCCCCTTTCCTATTCTATTGAGCTCATTTTGTGATCCTGAGCAAACCGCGCGGTACCCCTACACTTAAATCCCCTAATCTGCAAAATCTGGCCGTATAAACTGGTTAAAGACCGACAGTAAGTGCTCACCAAAAATGGATATTTACATTGGTATCCAAGTGTCACCTATAGAACTGGCTGAGGCGTGGCATTAAAGGCTCCACCTGCCATGCTCCTGACCCGGCCCTAGATCTTCGGGCCTTTCAGGGAAGCAGTCTGACGAGCTCAGTTTACAAATTACAAGCTTAAAGCAAAACCAAACTTTTGCTAAAGGTACACCCGCCCCGCGCAGGCTCTTTACATTATCACGGATAAAAACAAATGCATTACACTGTAAAAGAATATATAAATGCATGTACAGTACACTTAACACGCGTGGATTTATATAAATATGTTGTCCCTAGTCTCAAAACGAAAGCGGTTTCATTAGTGTTTTACTGGCAAACCAACACTCGGGAATGACAAGTTAAAGTAATTTCAGTCGATCTATCTATCTAGTATTTTACATAACGCACGCAGCCTCATTGCTATCTCAACATATGTCTAGATATGCATTGATCCCATCTATCATATCTGTTCCAGGGCGCCTGTTCCTTGCACCCACCCCTACATTTATCTGTAGATGGCGTGCTAATGTTCCTGGCACCCCTTTCACCTATGGAAAAATGTGTTTGCTTGCAGTGCCATTGGCTAGCACCTGTGCATCAATGGATGCATGACTATGCCCGCATCTATGTATGCATGTCTATGCCCGTACACGTGTCACGTATGCTTGCGGTGCTTCTGCGCACAGCAGCACCACATGGTTGGCATGTGTGCATGCAGTGCCCCTGCCACCTACCAAATGTAATCATAGGGGTCATGTATGCATGTAGCGCCTCCAAAACCACTAGCTATGGCCAATACGTATAAATGCATGCGGTGCTCCTGTCCCGGCCCAGACTACCTGACATGTATATACATGACACGTATATGCATGCAATGCCCTTGCTCCCGGACTCTTTATGCACACATGCCATACATGAAGAAGGGTGTTCCTTCTTCATGTATGGCATGTGTGCATAAACAGTCCCGGAGCCAGCCACCCCTCTAAAGGAGACATGCTTTGCTCCTGCTCCCAGAGTCCCCCTTAACGAGGCATGCATGCAAGAAGTGCCATTGAAGCTCACCTTCTTCCAGCACGATGCAGAGCACCATGGCGATGGAGAGAACGCAGGCCGGTCTGTGTTCCATGTCCTGTGGCTCGGGTAATCCTGAAAGAGAGTGCAAGTACAGAGTCCTCTGGGCGCGGAGCTACTAATGCTCTGTGCCGATCAGTCGCGGCTCGCAGTACTCGCGTGGGGGGGGGGGTGACATGGGTCGCGGGGGGGGCCGGTGGGGGCGACCGAGGGAAAATAAATAAAAAGGTACAAAACTTACCTGACCGCCTCTGCTCCTGGTCCGCGTTGGCGCCTCTTCAGGAACAGCACTGGAGTGGAAACCCCTCAGCCAATCCTGGCGCTGCTGCAGCGCCAGGATTGGCTTAGGGCACGGTTATTCTTCGCCCGCCGCCTGCCCATTAGGAGACCGAGGGGCTCCTAATGGGCATGCGCAAGTCAGCGCAAACACAAGTGCGCATGACTGGGCACGGGCAAAAAATGTGCTCACCTTCCCCACTCATGCGCACTTGTGCTGCTGACTGTCTGTCCCTGGCTGGTCTGACAATCATGTCAGTCAACATGACGCCGGACCGCCCACCCCTTCAGACTCTGAAGGGGTGGGCGGTCCGACCTCATGCTGACTGACATGATTGTCAGTTCTCCCTCGGCGTCTCTGAACTAGTCAGAGACGCCGAGGGAGCTGCGGGCGGGGGGGCAACGCCCCAACGCCCCCAATGGACGCACCGCCACTGCTGGCAATGTTATATGGCCATGAATTAACCATTCTGTGGACTGTGATTCTGCTACTGTGAAAGGTAATTGGTCTAATTTCTCAATGTGCAGCATTGTATATTTTGCATCTCTTTGTGCCATTCTCGTCTGTCTGTCGGATAGATTATATGCGGAGAATAGAGACGGACTGTTAATATATCGCCAGGGCACATGACCAGAGCGCAATGATTGTAGCGTCAAGCTTAATAATAGAATGGATTGTAACTGTGACTGTCCGTGTTGTAAGACAGATCCTGTTCAATTAGATCTATGGCAGAAGATACAATGTTGCCCAATGAATAAATCCTGGATGTCAGTGTGGTCATACCATTGACAACCACAGCCAAAGCCTTTAAGTTTACTCTGTCGATTTCACGCAATCTCTCCGCAGCTTCCTGTTGAGAGATTTTCCAAATTTCAATATAAACAGCGTATAAAAAGCGTTTCAGAAGTGGCTTTCAGAGACCTAGCAAAAAATCCCTTAGATCCAGGTCATATGAGAGTAAGGACAAGTGTTGTTTCATCTGTGACAGTGTCGAGGTTCTTAGACAATCTAGGCATAACTTCCCAACACTGTATGATATCACCACCCCCGGATGTTCTTGTACATAGTGTGAGTCAGGCCTATGGATACTAAACCCTTCGGTGGTACCCTTGAATCTTGACTGACACCTATTTGTGTCGATAGGCCAAACCAACCATCCCTTCCAATTGGGGTCTGTTTAATTGCATGAAACGCCATTCTCTATGTCATCTAGTGTATCCTCACCATTTTCTGTATAATTTTGCCATCCCTCCAAGTGTGAAAGGCAGGGAATACGAGGTGTGTTCAAGTCCTTAATCTTGGCTAACCCAAGACAGGAAGTCTGTTGCACAGTGTCGTTCAGGAAGATGATTTGTTGCGGTACGAGGCATGCTCTAAATAGTGCCTCAGTTCCTTGAACCGGCTATTCCTTAGTCCCCCAGACTGATTTTATGTCTATAGTGTCTTTCCATAAGTCGAAACCCTGTTCAGACAGTTGGCCAATAAAGAATGCAGGGTATATCTGTTTTGTGTTAGTAAGCATACTTTTCTTTGCAGAAGTAGGTGCAAGCTTACAATACGAGTGTGGATCTGATGTATTAAACCCAGAAAAATAAGCTTTTGTGCAAACTTTTGTGCAAACGTTTGTGAACTACCTTTCAGTGGTGTTGAGTAATATTCCCATTGGTGGTATGTGAAAACATTACGTGGTGCACTGGTTTTATGCAGAAAATGCTGACCATAATGTTGTCAACAGTACATGGTTTAAAATCAGATGAGTCAAACATTTCATTTTTCAAAAATGCTGCAGATAGTTCTAAATCAGACAGCACACTATTAACAGTTTCAAAATCCCAATCGTCAGAGTATGTACTGGAGGTGATATCATTTAAAGAAATTTTAAATACATGTGGTATTTTTAAAAGTTCAGCGGGACCAAATACATCATATGAAACTCGGTCTCAAACTATTCCGTCAGGAACTGGAATTGATGTAATGTTCACATAGGACAGGTCTCTCTTTTCACGATAAGATGACGTATGAGGTTTCAGCACTAAGTTCACATCTGATACTGCGGAGCGTTCTGGGCGATAGTGTCCATTCATGAGCAAGAAAAAGACAGTCACTAAACCTATCCAGAAGAGTAGGAACAATATTCCAGTTATTATCCAGAGCTGTAGCCATGGTGAGACTAGGTATGTCTTTTTCAGCAAAATGTAAAAATCATGAAGTTGTTCTTTGCGGGGAACTGGAGCTGGCGGCAACTCATGTTCACTTTGATCCAGAGAAAATGTGTCGAAATCGATGAAGTAGCCAGATGCAGTTTGATCTATCTTTGGTAGCTCGGCAGGTTGTGTTGAACTTGCAGATGTCTCTTGTAGAGGCATATTGATGTAGATGTCGGTGGTAGGCCGAATTGATATGTGTTTTATTTGTGCTTTGATGTTCAATTTCAATAGGGGCAAGTTTCATTTCATTGTTGGTAACGCCATTACTATGTATCGAAGACTCTTCAAATGTTAAGTCTTTCAGTCTGAACCTCCTGTATGGTAGCAAGAGGAGATCGGCAGCTACCCAGGAGCCCACGCGGCCTGCTAGTCCCCATCAGCCACATAGCATGGTTTGATCAGATCAATGGAGACTAATTTCTTTTCTTTCTTGCTGGCAAGAGGTGGAAGTAGTACTGTTCTTGTTCCTTCGACCACCAGGACAGGTACAGGCGTTCTGTATGATGGCCCAAATTCTTTCTTGTCCAAAATCTTTTCTCTGACCAGATCCCAGACTTTTGGGATCCAGGCAGGGCTTGCCGTTACGGTTTTTACTTCCCCAGTGGCGGTGCGTTTTACTTGGACGTTGCTTTGCAGTGCCCGGAATTCATTGAGTTAGTGTACAACAGCCAAATATTTATTGATGTCAAATGGTTTTTCATCTGCCACAATCTAGGTCAGGTACCCACATTCTCTTCCCAAATAGGACTTCATAAGGGGTGATACCTCCTAGGGAACTTCTTGGCATGTCAATAAGCACCCTCTGGACCCCATATAGGTGGTTGACCCAACTACCACCTGAGCCGAATACCCTTGCTGTTAAGGATTGCTTTAAGTCCCAGTTTTTCCTCTCCACAGTCAAATTTCCCTCGGGATGATATAGAGATGAGTACCGCAATGCTACACTCAAACTTCCCATGGCTTCCTTGTAAGCCCTAGAGCTGAACGCGGGGGCACAGTCAGATTGTAACGTGTCAATTGCGTATGTCCCTATGAAGATTAGCAAATCCTTTATAACAGTTTGGGCGTCAGCTGAGCGCTGAGGCCAAACCCACAGGATTCTAGAGCATGAATCCACTGCCACCAAGATGTACTTGTAAGCCCCATCAGACTGTAAGGGGCTGCAGTGGTCCAAATAGACACAAGCGAGAGGTCTGTCTGATATTAGTAGTGATGTTTGCGCTGGACGTGCTACGGTGGAATCCTTCATCTGCTGATAGATGTCGCACTTAAGGACAAATGCTTTTGTCCGTTTTATTAAACTTGGCCACCAATAGCGTTGTTTCAGTAGAGAAACTGTTGCGGTAATCCCTGCATGTACAGAACCCAGACCCTCGTGTGCAGCTAGAATTAAACCTAATCTGCGATTCATGTTTGGTATTACTCTATCCCCCACTCCTGGAATTTGAGCATACAGAATTCTTTTTGCATCTAACTTGTAGGAGTACTTGAGTGGAAAGCCTTTTGGCACGGCTGAGCTGTTATTGCGTGAAGCAATGACAGCTACCATTATCTGTCTGTCTATTCTCGTGCTTGAACGAGTGATTGCAGATACGGCAGCAGTTCTCACTGTCGCCTTGGCGGCTTCATCAGCCAATGAATTCCCTTCAACGTGAACACCTTCACGTTGATGACTCAGCGTGTGTATCACGTGAGCTCTTGGCAAGTCTTTTTCAGCTCGGCCACTTGTTCCCAAAGCAATTTGTGCTTTATTGTGCAACCTTTTGAGTCTTTAAACCCATTCTGACCCCCGTAGTGAAGATATTCATTGTAAGACTGGACACAGTAAAATGAATCGCACACTATAAGTGTGGGGAATTCCCGATCCGTGTTTATTAGTGCCAGTAATAGGGCTTTTAATTCTGCCAGCTGTGCCATGCAGTCTCCTAGAGACTGTGTCTTCGTACTGCTAGGATGGAACTTGCGTCCCGGATACGTCCTTTTACAATCACACATGCTGTGCAGTATTGTTGTTTACTACCTATGGCAGGCTGAGCAGAACCGTCAGTGTAAATAATGTATTCATACTGATCTAGAGGCATTATTTCATTCAGGAGAGGATATTCTTGTTCGTATTGCAGAAATGCTTGTGTTTTTAATGTAGAATCAAATTTGTAGTCTACATCTGTTGCAGTGAGAGAATTAGCCCATTGTATCCATCGCAGATGTAATGCTTTTGCATTCGGAACGCTTGCCTTTGTAACAGCCTCTAAGGCCGGTACTCGAGTTACGACAAATATTCATTTCCCCTGTGCCAGTGCTCTCTCTCACTACGGTAGTCTGTACTGCTGTCAGAATTTTCTCTGTAGAAGCAGAGCGCATTTCAGCGTTTGTGTACAAGTGTGATTTGTTTGCTATGGGTAATGTTTCGCCTTCATTGAAGGTTAGGTAAGTGTACCCAGATTGACCCACAATTACACGGATCACCAAATTTGTGGTATTTACACGTGTGTGTAGGTGTTTCAAAGCTATCATGTCAGCTTGTAAGGAACAAAGGATATCTGTGTGTTCCTGTGTCCAATGTGTAATTGAAAAATCAGGTCTGATACGATCGTAGAAAGGCTTTACTTTTTCTGCATATTCTAAAATGTATGTTCTGCCAAAGTTTAGGAATCCCAATATAGATTGCAAGTTTTTCAGAGATTTTGGAGGTTGGAGCAGCGTGCACTTTTCTAAAAGTTAGCTGCTAGGCTTTTCCCTTCACTTGACAACTCATATCCCAAAAGTAGGACATAGAGGTGGGCTATTTTTGATTTTTTGAAGTTGAATTTGTAGCCCTCCGAGGCAAATCCCAAAATTATGTTGCTCACCCTGGTCAAATGATCCAATAAATCATCATCTGTCAGATAAATATCATCTACATAGGACAATGCCTCCTCATCAAAATTTGGAAGTAACTCTGTTACCCTAGCTGAGAACACCCGGGGCTATTCTTATACCCTTGGGGCAGTCTACAAAATTGACGCCGAGAGCCTAGGGCTGAGAATGCTGTTACATATCTGCTCTCAGGTGCTATATTTTGGCAGAAGAATCCATTTGAGATGTCTAGTCTTGTTTTGTATTTTTTCCGCACAATGTTATTCATTGAGGCACTGTGTTTATTCTGTACTGCAAATGTCTTAGTCATGTATTCAAATATCTGTAGTGTAAAACCAGACGGTATGAATTGTCGGGTTTCATTACAGGAAACAAAGGATTATTCATTGAAGAGGTTCAATTCTCGGTTACACCTTGGTATTCAAGTTGATCGAAGATCTCCCCGACTTGCTTTTTCGCTTCTTCTTTATTGGGTAATGTCTCTGTGGAGTTGGAGTAGTTTTTACTGGGACTGCATGGTGTGGTGACTCAGCATCCCACCCTACATGTTTGCAATATAATGCTGGTGCAAGTGAAACACCCCCACTCCTGCGCGTATGAATGTTTTAGAGATACTGGAACGAGGTCGGAAAAAGCAGGTGAAATCACCGTTTCTCCCTTTGGGCACTCCATAAAAATTTCAGGTGGCCAATCTTTTTCAGCCAAAAGGATGTCATAGCCATAAGTCAGGTTCTCCCAAAAGAGACCTTTAATTTTTTCCGGGTCTGTCCCCCTCCCTTTTGAGTGTTATTTCATATAATAGGTGTGGGACACTTACCCAAGTATTAGGTGCCTCCACCGTGATATGTTCATTCAACGCCGCTGTCACCAGAAATTCCATCAGGTTCTGGCGAGCTATTGTTACTTCTGCTGTGCTGTCTAACTTCATCAGAGCCCATTCCCCGTTCAGAAGTTGAGTCCTCCCTATCCTTGGCATTTCTTACTTTAAGACAATCTACTTTATTCTTTTAAAATTGAGGTTTTGAGTTTGGTTTATCTTCTTTTTTGACATTATAGTCTGGACTTTCTACGCTCTTTTTGTCTGTCTTCTGACCGTCCTTCCCTCTCGGAGTGTTTTGATGAACCCTGAAAGGAACAAGAGGGACGTGTATCAGTATCCTGATACCGGTCAGGTTTTTTAATGTTAACATGATTTCTAAGGTTGTACCTCCTTTCGGAGGCCTCCTGTTGAGGCGAGCCACCCCTTGACTGTGATCTATTTTCTCTATTCTTTTATTGCCCCATTTCTTCTTGGAAGAATCAGGTGCTTGCTTGGTGTTATCCTTTTCAGGTCCACCCATGAGTTGAGGTTTTGTTGCTCTAGCTCCCAAATTATCTCTATATAATTCGGCATATGTATCTTCGATAATTTTAGGTAATTTACGCTCCTGTTGTATAGGAGTGAAATCCCTCGGGCGTTGGCGTATCGCCACTGCTGCTGCCTCCCCTTTTATGTTTGTCAATATAATAGTTGATACCTGCGCAAAATTTCCTAACAATTTTATCCCCAAGTTCAGAGCAGGTTCTGCTCCATACTCATTCTGTATTTGTCTCAATACGTCTGGTATCACTGCTATTGAAGGGATGCCATGAGTTCTGGTATAGAAAACTGTACCCCAAGCGATACAATCCTCTATCGGGGGAGCTTTCCCAATTGGCAAGCAGATTGTTAGCATTCTGATTTTCTTGAGGGCCTGAGTGTGGGAACATTGCCTCTAATTGTGTAATTTTCTGTGCTATCCAGAATGGTATTTGCTTGCGTTTAGTGGGCATTTTACCCATAACTGCGTTTAGTGTTTGTGGAGTTATTTTAGTTGCAGTTCCTTGCATTTGTCCTGCTGGTGTAACCCTTGTTGGCTGAAGTGTGAGTGCTCTCATAATGAACTGTGTCAGATTTCTGTAAAGTTTTATTACTTCTTTGTGAAGTGGACGTATGTCTGCTACTGGCATTGCGTCAATGTCTGGATGCGGTGTGTAGGCAGCTAGGACTGGCCAAGTTGCTCCGTATCTGCCGAGCTGACAGTCTCACTTTATCTGTTGTGTGTGGGAGGGCGCCTTTAAACCAGTTTATCTGCTCGTGGTAGGTGAGCGGAACTTCAATGTCCTAGTATGGACAATATTCCTCTGGTATTTCATCTTCAGTGTAAGAATGACATTTATTTGTGCGTGCATCAGCTGGTGGAAATTTAACGCATAAATAGAATACCTCTGTCCTGTATGACTCGTGTGCCTCAATCACGAAGGTTACAGTCCCACCTCTTGCTGTTATTCCAAATTCTGCTAGTTTTAAAGTGAGTGCATTTCTGACATTTTCTGAAATGTTTATAGTACCTTCTTGTTCTCCTTCCCCTGCTGCATTCACTCGTAATGCTACCGCAGCATTTTCTTCTTCAGCCATTGTTGAAAGTTTCAAGGAAACTGAGAAGGTTTTATGCACAATAGGGAACTATCTTAAGCTTGAATAAACCTACAGCCAATACATAGGATATGCCTACTCAGCTGTGGTGGATTTTTCCCTTCCCACTCCAGACGTCTCAGGGTAAATGGGAGTAAGGGTCTCTGAGAAAGCACGACTGAACTACTCAGATTTGACCATTAAATAAGAACCAAACCAACGTTGGCGGCACCATGTTGTGTAGTTCCTATAAATATATATAGGATCTGCGCGTTTAGACAAACTGTGGGATTGGTGTCCAGACCGATTCCAGACACCCCCACAGGTATGTTCGCCTGTATACCAGCTTGCTCACAGTGCCACTGTAAACTCCTCTTACCAAGGAGAGAATAGTTCCTGGCAACTATCTAACATGATAACCCTGTTCCATCAGGGATCGTGGAAACAGTATAGTACTTTTCGCTCAGTCACTCGTGCTCACTTTGTCTCAGAGAGATACACAGAATAAACGGTGGGGACGCTGGTAATTTATTGAACCAGCGTCATTCGAGTGTAAAATAGGTGTGCTGAAACAACCATAAGACAGAAACATATATAAATGATTATAAGCACAAAGAGTAAATGGATGGTAGATTTCTACTATAGTGCTAAAACAATGATTATATGCAGGTATATAAATACATGACAGCAATAATGCGTACTCCTATGATGTAACCCTAACTAGATGTACCTAAGTGTACCTAGCATGTATGTAGGTGTAGAGCCAAGAATCCCCCTAGGATAAAAACCAACCCCATTACCTGGTGTGAGAGAATGAAGGACCCCGTCTAAGTCTCGAGATGGACACCCCACGAGGGATGTCAGACCACTGCGCGCTGGAGTGTCTGCGTGCAGGAACCTCAGCGTCTCGCGTCAGCATGGAAGTCTTTCTCCTCTGCCCGCCCCAGCAAAGATATGGTGTTTATATACCCAAAAGGTACCCTCAGGGGTTCTACTTTGCTGTGTCATGTCGGCCGAGGATGACGAAAGGGATGACCCTTATACATAGTTATTATGCGGAAGATGGTAATCCTGCTGTGATTCTGAGAATCCTCATGCATAATAAATAAGCCTAGTTTTCTGGGAAAACCACACAACATTTTATGCAGCACCTAACTAGGTAAAAGGTCAATACCAAAAACCGTTATGTAGTACAATGGCAGGGAAAATGTAGGTGAAAGGTTAGGTGACTACCCAGGCCTATATTGGGGTACATTACAAAACATAACAATACCGACAGTACTGCTGTCGTTGGACACAGACAAGGCCTTCGCCAGGTTGGACTAGACAATCCTACGGCTCAGGCTTCAAAAAAATAGGCCAGGACCCACATTCCTGCTCATGATTTTTGTCAATTATTCCAATCCATTTGCCAGAGTCACTTTGAAGGGCTACCTTTCCAGACCCTTCCGGCTAACTATAGGCACCAGGCAGGGCTGCCCCCCTGTCACTCCTCCTTTTGGGCCTTTTCATAGAGGCTCTAGTGTGCCATGTACAAAAGAGCGAAGCAGTCACAGGGATCACATTTCTATCAAGGGAGTTTCGTATCTGCCTCTATGTCAATGACTTGCTTCTGACCTTGGTTTCCCCAGATACCTCAATTACGGCAGTGGCAGAACTTCTTGAGGCCTTTGGGAAGGTTTCTGTATAGAAGAATAATTATGACAAGCCAAAAATTCTCAACCTGATTCTTAAGCCCAAGACGGTGGGGTGGGTCTGTTATCTTTCGTCCAATTTAGATGGGCCAAAGCCTCAATCAAATACTTGGGAGTTTACACGGACAGTGATGGATCTGAATAGACCTATCTTCCCCACATTGCTTACTGCCATCACAAATTACCTACGCATTTGGGGGAACTTGATGCACTCTTGGCTCGGTCGCATCAATGCGATCAAAATGAATGTACTCCTGCACCTGCCCTACCTTTTCCAAGCTCTTCTGATCTAGTTAGAACCCCCATTCCTGAAACATACAACAAAAACTAATGGCATTTATATGGAAGAGCAAAACCTCGAGACTCCTGCAGACACTCATGACTGAACCACGAGCGACTAGGAGCCTGGCATTTCTTAGCATTCCACACTAATATGCAGCGGAACAACTAACATCAGTGGTGGACTGGTCTACCATGTTTTCCAAGGAGAATTGGCTGCAGACGGACCATGCCATAGTCAGACGACCTCTTTCAGACTTGGTGTGGTTGGGTGGTGTACCTTGGCAACCTGTAGCCACAACATTGAGGGTCTGGGATAAATATGGAGGTGCACAAGGGCTGGTGTCCTATCCATCCCCATTTACTCCCATTCACTACAATCCAGCGCTCTAGACGGCCACTCCTTTCTGAACTGGAGTGTAAAATGATTGAGGACGTTTGACGCCAATGACCTTTCAGCAATGCAAAACTGACACTGACCGATTGCAATATGCCCAGATGAGACACTGGGTAGCTCACTCTCATACCTACTCGAGAGCTACGAGAGCTGAAGCCCCATCTGAATTACAATTTCTTAAACTTGTAGGCACTCAGGGCACCATCTCTACATTGTACAAACTCATGCGGACGTAAGATACCCCCAAAATCATGGTGTCACAGTTGAATGGGAACAGGTTCCGGGACTATAGATGACATTGAAAGGGTGGAGTGGGCTACAAACGGACATTCATTCCTCATCCACTTCATCCTTGGGACAGGAGATCCACTGCAATGTGTGTACGGCTGGCACTACATCCCTCCATAGGCTGCATCGCATGTACCACACCGCCTAGCCTAGGTATTGGAGGATCTGTGGCGCACTAAGGAATGCAGTCAACAAAGGAGGGACTATGGGCTTTTTGAATAGGTCCAGTATAAAAGCCCAAGTATAATGTTTGCAACAAAAGAGTTATACTGTTCCTATGGAGCGAGAGACAATACACAGGGGAATCTTAACCGACTGATCTAGTAGAATCAGAGTAAGGAATCCATTATGTTGGATTATAATGCCCTCACACACCCTGACGGGTGTCATGCTTCATCATTGGGCGGCTCCTCGTCGGGTCGGCGGTGCAATACCCGACGGGCTCCCTATAATAGGGGCACTTTATCGGAGATCTTTTCCAAGCGCCGTCAGGTGAAGTGCGGGTGGGGGCCTCATATGTGTAGATGTGTGTGCATGGTGATAGTGAATGTAAAATAGAGTAGAGGTACCTATGAAAACAACTTTAATCAGGGGTCTCCTACCTAAATAAAAAACAAAAACTAAGGCGTAAAGCTGAGATTGTATCTCAGTAAATGACGCTCTTATGAGTGATCGGTCAACATGTTTCTCGCCAAAAATGAGTATTCAACAGGCGATTCGTCAGGACCAGGAAACTAACTATCTACAACTAAAAATCAATTGAAGTTGTGGCAACATACTCACAACAACCATACGACTAAAGAGGTTGAGTACCTGGTTGTGCAGGAACTTCCTAAGAGGAGAGAATGCATAACAAGAATCAATATAATGTGATAATGACTGACTTCTCAACAAGGAGTCTGTGTTAAACTGTCTCTCGGTACATTAAAATGAGCATGAATCATTAAAGCGCTGTGAAACCATTACATGTCACGGTGTCAAACGGTAAAAACATCAGGTGAACAAGCATCGAATTACACCCAATGTGACACACGTGAAGGTAACAGAACGAGCAGAAATGAGGGTCTTACCCGCAAAAATGAACTGACCAGGCATCACAGTACCCGGTAGGTAGTACACATGAGGGGTTCCTCATGTACTGAAAACCAGCATGGAGAAGGAAGAAGAAGAAGAAACAACTAGCATGTCAACAAGGTATAAAATTAAATAAAATAAACAATGGCACACTCGCTCGTGTACACACATGACCTCCTGAGACCTGTCAAGTATAGTGATGAAACGACATCAGCTATCAATGTAGCGGTACGTGTGGGTCCACAACCTAAGAATATATATATTACATTAAAGTGCGAAATATGCACCTCAATGGGAGTGGTGATTTACCAAGTGCGTACTAACCGTTAATATGACTGCACTGTCACCCTCGTTAGCGTGCCTCCGATGAGGATCAGCGATACAGCGTGAAAGTAAATTCTATCTGTTATGTTAAGGCGCCGAAGAAAACAGTATCGGCCTAACTAAACTCGTTAACTATCATGCTAAAGTGACCCCCTACATCCTTAGAGTGTCACTGAAAGTACTCACATTGGTGCCGTTCGCACGAGGGCTGCAGACCTACCCACTCCTACCAGGTCCGGGTGGTAGAGTGGTGTAGGTCTATGTGTTTTTAAGTCTCTCCTCGTTTCCGGAAGGCAGGAAGTGAATGTAGCAAGTATGAATGCATCGAATGCTAACCTCATTGGTGGCCATATTGGAAAGAGGTAATTCGTGATGGAGATATGGATGACTATGGCAGACATCTTAGAACAGTTTCAAATAGATGTAAGACTGAAAAGAGCCAACACTAGGGGATGTGGATCTGTCGTAAATATATGGACAAATTACTTGGTTACGGGAGGAGGAAAATAATAGAAACAAGTATAGCAAGCGTTTAACAAAATGAATCGCCTACTTAGAGCATGGTAAAACAGGGAGAGAAGGGGATGACTACGGCAGACATCTTGGAATGGTGTCAAGGACAATTCAGAGTGCACGTGTAGGAGGTGTGTCATGCGATATAGTGCGGGGATAACACATCCTATTAGATGGAAAAGGTGCATAAGTAAAAACATGGAATAGTGTAATATGACTACCGTATGTAAGCTGGTACAGGATCAAGGGACCTCAGTATGTAAGCCTGGTCGTCAGACCAAAAAATGTATATATGAGCCAAGACCTAAGTCTCAAATACGAAACCAACATGAATCTCATGTATTCTATGAAAAATACTGAAGTCTGTATAAAAATAATAATAAAGTCTATATTAAAATGAACATTGAAAAACCCTTAGTAAAGAGCAGGAGGGTATTTGAAAAATCATATCCTCAATGTGTTCCAAGGTATGTCATCGTTCAAACCCTGAGTGTGTAAGGACAAGCGATGTATCCATCTCTGTTCTTTCAAAAGAGGGCATGCTTATTAATCCTTGTGAATGTTTCTAACACCAGCCATTTAAGTGCATCAGGTGAGTGATCTTTCTCTAGAAAGTGGGAACACATTTTCGTGTTGGATTTGTGACATCGAATGTTGCTCCGGTGTTCGGCAACACGGGTTTTGATGGTGCGTGTAGTCATCCCTATGTATTGCAAATTGCAGGGACAGGTCAGCAGGTAGATGCAATTAGATGTGTTGCAGTTAGTATGGGACCGTAATTCCCACGTAAAGCCATTTGAAAAAGTGATAGATTTGCATATGGTGGTGAAAGCACATGCTGTACAAGACCCACAGGGATAGTGGCCCTTAACCGGAGGTAAATCCCATAGGGTTCTTTGGACAGTTACTGCAACTGTCTTGGGTCTGGTGTTGATTAGCATGTCTCTCAAATTACGTGAGCGCTTAAAAGCAAAGCGCGGTAAATCCAATGTCATATCACCAGTGTTAAGTATACCCCAATGTTTCTTGATTACTTTGCTTAGTCTGTTCGACCCGGGTGTGAAGGTGGTCACACACGTGATGGTATCACTAGGGATCTTAGTTCTCTGTTCTAAGAGTGCTTCCCTGTTGTTGTTTCTGGCTCTTTTTCTACTCAGGGCAATACTTCTTGGAGGATAATCTCGTGCCACCAATTTGTTGGCCAATATTTCTGATTCTTTTTTGTAGTCAGTAATTTCTGTGCAATTACGTCTCACCCTTAGAAATTGTCCAAAGGGGAGGTTTTCTTTCAAGGACAAAGGATGGTGACTACTATACAGCAGCAGGCTATTGCGGTCAGTTGCTTTTCTGTACATAGTAGTAGATAAGCTGCCCTGTGTAAGTTTGATCGTATTACACCCCCATCACCACCAATCCAGTGACACGCCTCAATACAACCATATCCGCACTGATTTTTGAAAGAAAACCTCCCCTTTGGACAATTTCTAAGGGTGAGACGTAATTGCAGTGAAATTACTGACTACAAAAAAGAATCAGAAATATTGGCCAACAAATTGGTGGCACGAGATTATCCTCCAAGAAGTATTGCCCTGAGTAGAAAAAGAGCCAGAAACAACAACAGGGAAGCACTCTTAGAACAGAGAACTAAGATCCCTAGTGATACCATCACGTGTGTGACCACCTTCACACCCGGGTCGAACAGACTAAGCAAAGTAATCAAGAAACATTGGGGTATACTTAACACTGGTGATATGACATTGGATTTACCGCGCTTTGCTTTTAAGCGCTCACGTAATTTGAGAGACATGCTAATCAACACCAGACCCAAGACAGTTGCAGTAACTGTCCAAAGAACCCTATGGGATTTACCTCCGGTTAAGGGCCACTATCCCTGTGGGTCTTGTACAGCATGTGCTTTCACCACCATATGCAAATCTATCACTTTTTCAAATGGCTTTACGTGGGAATTACGGTCCCATACTAACTGCAACACATCTAATTGCATCTACCTGCTGACCTGTCCCTGCAATTTGCAATACATAGGGATGACTACACGCACCATCAAAACCCGTGTTGCCGAACACCGGAGCAACATTCGATGTCACAAATCCAACACGAAAATGTGTTCCCACTTTCTAGAGAAAGATCACTCACCTGATGCACTTAAATGGCTGGTGTTAGAAACATTCACAAGGATTAATAAGCATGCCCTCTTTTGAAAGAACAGAGATGGATACATCGCTTGTCCTTACACACTCAGGGTTTGAACGATGACATACCTTGGAACACATTGAGGATATGATTTTTCAAATACCCTCCTGCTCTTTACTAAGGGTTTTTCAATGTTCATTTTAATATAGACTTTATTATTATTTTTATACAGACTTCAGTATTTTTCATAGAATACATGAGATTCATGTTGGTTTCGTATTTGAGACTTAGGTCTTGGCTCATATATACATTTTTGGTCTGACGACCAGGCTTACATACTGAGGTCCCTTGATCCTGTACCAGCTTACATACGGTAGTCATATTACACTATTCCATGTTTTTACTTATGCACCTTTTCCATCTAATAGGATGTGTTATCCCGCACTATATCGCATGACACACCTCCTACACGTGCACTCTGAATTGTCCTTGACACCATTCCAAGATGTCTGCCGTAGTCATCCCCTTCTCTCCCTGTTTTACCATGCTCTAAGTAGGCGATTCATTTTGTTAAACGCTTGCTATACTTGTTTCTATTATTTTCCTCCTCCCGTAACCAAGTAATTTGTCCATATATTTACGACAGATCCACATCCCCTAGTGTTGGCTCTTTTCAGTCTTACATCTATTTGAAACTGTTCTAAGATGTCTGCCATAGTCATCCATATCTCCATCACGAATTACCTCTTTCCAATATGGCCACCAATGAGGTTAGCATTCGATGCATTCATACTTGCTACATTCACTTCCTGCCTTCCGGAAACGAGGGAGAGACTTAAAAAAACACATAGACCTACACCACTCTACCACCCGGACCTGGTAGGAGTGGGTAGGTCTGCAGCCCTCGTGCGAACGGCACCAATGTGAGTACTTTCAGTGACACTCTAAGGATGTAGGGGGTCACTTTAGCATGATAGTTAACGAGTTTAGTTAGGCCGATACTGTTTTCTTCGGCGCCTTAACATAACAGATAGAATTTACTTTCACGCTGTATCGCTGATCCTCATCGGAGGCACGCTAACGAGGGTGACAGTGCAGTCATATTAACGGTTAGTACGCACTTGGTAAATCACCACTCCCATTGAGGTGCATATTTCGCACTTTAATGTAATATATATATTCTTAGGTTGTGGACCCACACGTACCGCTACATTGATAGCTGATGTCGTTTCATCACTATACTTGACAGGTCTCAGGAGGTCATGTGTGTACACGAGCGAGTGTGCCATTGTTTATTTTATTTAATTTTATACCTTGTTGACATGCTAGTTGTTTCTTCTTCTTCTTCCTTCTCCATGCTGGTTTTCAGTACATGAGGAACCCCTCATGTGTACTACCTACCGGGTACTGTGATGCCTGGTCAGTTCATTTTTGCGGGTAAGACCTCATTTCTGCTCGTTCTGTTACCTTCACGTGTGTCACATTGGGTGTAATTCGATGCTTGTTCACCTGATGTTTTTACCGTTTGACACCGTGACATGTAATGGTTTCACAGCGTTTTAATGATTCATGCTCATTTTAATGTACCGAGAGACAGTTTAACACAGACTCCTTGTTGAGAAGTCAGTCATTATCACATTATATTGATTCTTGTTATGCATTCTCTCCTCTTAGGAAGTTCCTGCACAACCAGGTACTCAACCTCTTTAGTCGTATGGTTGTTGTGAGTATGTTGCCACAACTTCAATTGATTTTTAGTTGTAGATAGTTAGTTTCCTGGTCCTGACGAATCGCCTGTTGAATACTCATTTTTGGCGAGAAACATGTTGACCGATCACTCATAAGAGCGTCATTTACTGAGATACAATCTCAGCTTTACGCCTTAGTTTTTGTTTTTTATTTAGGGTAGGAGACCCCTGATTAAAGTTGTTTTCATAGGTACCCCTACTCTATTTTACATTCACTATCACCATGCACACACATCTACACATATGAGGCCCCCACCCGCACTTCACCTGACGGCGCTTGGAAAAAGATCTCCGATAAAGTGCCCCTATTATAGGGAGCCCGTCGGGTATTGCACCGCCGACCCGACGAGGAGCCGCCCAATGATGAAGCATGACACCCGTCAGGGTGTGTGAGGGCATTATAATCCAACATAATGGATTCCTTACTCTGATTCTACTAGATCAGTCGGTTAAGATTCCCCTGTGTATTGTCTCTCGCTCCATAGGAACAGTATAACTCTTTTGTTGCAAGCACTAAGGAATGCACCATATATTTTTGGGAATGCCCAGTGCTCCAACCATTCTGGGAAGAGGTCCATAAGTTTTTCCACAAAGTCCTAACCTTTGCGATACATGTGATGCTACTTGGCCTTAAGCCCCCACGCTGGCGCACTTGTCTAAAAATGAGTGGCACATGTGCCTACAATGCCTAGGTAAAGCAAAAGTAACCACAGTCCATCACTGGCAGAAACCAAACTGGCTGCTACTCACACACTGGTATCAGAAACTGTGGGCAATTTTTAAGGAATGGAACGGTTAGCTAGCACATGCAAGGGTCTCGCCAAGCTTTCAAAGCTAAATGGAGGAGGCTAGTGCAACAACCGAGTGGGAGACCACCTGGTCAGGTCCTCCCCCTGAGATGGAGGGGGCTGTACCTGTTTCACTGATACACACGGGGCGAGTTCATCTTCTTTCTTGCTGCTGCTAATGTGTGCATAGGTTGAGCTAACTGGAACATCTTAATTCAGGAGACTGCTCAACATGGTTCTATTCTTTTTGTATGCACACAGTGGGCAGGGTTAACCTTATGCAGTTTGGGAGGGCAGAAGAAAAGGACTAAGCAAGCAGGTAGACATCAAGAATGGAACTGGCAATGGGCACCTTTGTTGTGGAATGATATTTTGTGCCTTCTGTAACGATGGCTAGACTGCGCACATTGCTCGCCACAACTTGTTTTGGAGGCTCTGTTTATACTGCACTGCTGTCGTCCTACTTGGAAATTTTAATAAAATATTTTGAAACAAAAAAAGGACCTGTTCACTCCTACTGATCACTACACTATATGCTGCTACCAACATGCTTGTGCTATTTAACTTAACTCCTGGTGAAGGTAGTAGCCTTCCACCACCTTGAGGATAGCGTTTTGGGCACCCCTCCTGGTCCAACAATGTCGCAATACGCGAGACATGAGATCCGTGAGATGTAATGGCGCACACTTATGATCAGTGTTTGCCTAGGACAACAAAAATCAGCATTAGGGATCCAGACAACAGTAGTGTTGGGCACTCAGAGCAGGGGTATACATCCATAAGCATGTGGAGGACTTTTCTGTCCCTACAGCACACTACCCTTCATTTCCTTAGGTGTTCCGGCTTCAAGGACAGAGGTGTACGGGTTCAGCAGATTACATCGCAAGTGGTTGGCAGCCTCCAATCTGAAGCAACCTGGGGAACGTGCATACATTACATTAAAATTGATGGCTTGGCAAATTAATCATCTCATTGTGAATGGAATGCACTCAATTTAAGGGCGCGCTCATTCATTGCTTTCTTTACATCTGCTCTCGCTCATATGCGCTCCACTCAGAATTGTTTTTTACAAAAAAATTGAAGAATAAAACAAAATATGAAAAACAAATCTTTATTCAAACCTTTCAATAAAGGCAGTTCAAATAACAGTCACTGGTTTAAAACGGCAACAGTTTTAGTTGTGTGTAAATAGAACAAAATACTTGTATGTGTTTTGAAAAGGAGTACACCAAGTATCTTTCCTTCACCACTTTGGCTGTGTGCTCTACATGTACACAAGCACACACATCTGCTTATCCGCAGCAGCAGAAGTGACCCATTTATTAGCAGAAGCAGTAGATGGATAAGGCATACACATCTTACCAAAAAATAGGAATATGCCATCCATCATGTGTTCCCATTTCCTGCTGCAATTTTTACACAAAATAGTAACCCTTTCCCATACACATTAGGTTTGGGCCACGAGCACTGGTTTTGAACAGAGGTACTGGTTTGTGCGAACACCTGCCGAAAATGGGCAACTCAAACGCAGTGGCCACCGGAAAGGTATTCCACAGTGAAAGGTAAGAAGAAAACATGAAGGCCAAAGAATATGCTTCAGGAAATGGAGACAGGTCTGATGAAATTTGTGGTTCACATAAGTTGTACGTCCCAGTGTCAGGAGAAGATCCTGAAAATACGCATGCACCATGCTCTTCTCTTGGGATTAATGCAATATAAATATTAAATAAAAAAACTGCAACCAACTGAACAAGAGACGTACATTGGGTACATATCAGCGTGAGCACCCACCACTTAATTGTGCATAAGACTATAGATAAAGGGCTGTCCTTGTAGTGGCATCAGGGCAGGTTTGCTTAAAGACAGCTAGCTATTCCTTTTCCTATTAGAACTGTACTGCAGGGCCGCATGTATTCCTAACCCCGGAAAATGGCTGCAACACCCAGAAAAATGATGCCTTTTCTCTCAGTTGCTACATTAAAGAAGTCAAATAACATAAAAACTCATCTAAGGAAACAATAGCAAGCAAATTTGAATTTCTGAGCGCAGATTTCCTTGGTTAAGAAATGTAAACGTATTTTTGTCCACAGTCTTAAATGGAGGAAGAGTCCTTGGCACGCAGCTCCCCCCGCCCCCCCCCCCCCTGCATTTCACTGAGGTTGGTGGACGTCCACTTTCTCAACATGGGCATGAAACGGGTTTTCTGGGTTGTGCTCCATGGTGAGAAACACCAAAGCAAGGAAAGCCACAAAGGCAAACAGTGCCACATGAACGTACAGCGGAACCCCTTTTCGTGGTGGAACTTTCTCGGTTGACGCCTTGGTCTGCTCCACCAGCTTCGCCTGGGTCAATATGTCATCATACTTGAACTGGATGGGCCGCCCAGCTGCACCTTTGATTGGTTTTCTTCGGGTAGCACTGCAAAGGAAACATGAATAATGTTTGAACAAAAATGTCATCTTAGGGGAGATCAGAACAATCACAGTGATTCCGCACCTCTTGTTCATTACACTCACTCACTCATTTACAATTAGTTGGAAATTGCATGAAGAAAGGCCAGAAAAAGCTTTAAAAAAAACAAGCATTTGCAATGCAATCGGTCTCGCCTTTGGGACCTTATATGTATTTAGCTATGCAGCACATTAGCCTGGGTGCTGAAACATCTACTGTTCTTTAACATGGAGGGAAAGTAAGCACCAAACTGCGTGACACGCCAGGTATAGGAAAACATGGAGAGAAATATTGCCTTTCAGCTGGAAATGGTATAGTCCAAAGCTCTGTTTTTTATATAAAATCAGGGCCTTCGGTGGTCATATCACTGAAAATACAAGATTTGAAAAAAATATTATTGTCTATGGGTGCTCGTGGAAGACAATTTCTATGGACTGGAATCTAGAGAATGCTAAAGTGATTCTGGTATTTTACTGACCTCTGCTGGACGTTTTCTATCAAAAAAGTTAAATAGAGGCAACTGCCAGAAAAATAATTTTAAAAAAACGTCCCTCAGCAGAAAGCAATTCTGGTATTTTACTGACCTCTGCTGGTCGTTTTCTATCAAGACAGTTAAAAAGAGGCAGTTGAACTGAAAAAAAAAGTCCCTAAGCGGAAGCAGACAAGTCCTAGGGCTGATTTCCAGAGCCCACAAAGTACATACACATAAGTATATACTAAAGTATATACAGGAGGTCTCGAATGCTCAACCTAATAATTCAGCGATTTTAAGGAATGGGAGCATTACAAGCGCGAGCGTCTTTCTGCACCATACTTGTGCATCCCCAATTAAGACAACTAGTTCCTATATGATTTTCCTAATTTCTGGTTGGGAATATAAAAATAAAAATCCTACAGCTTTTAACATTCAGGCTGGGGCAAATCTATATGTTTCACTAGCTTTAAAGCAAACAAATTGAGCAGAAGTTCGACTGAAAGCCACACCCTTTGTGTGAGATGCACCCAGATAGTGATGTGTCAAAAAGCACGTGAAGTGACCCACACTGTTGCTCTACAAATCTATTCAGTGGGAATGGCTCTTTGAAATGCCCACGATGCTGTCATTTCTCTGATGGAAAAAGCACGAGGGCTGTAAGGAACCTGAACACCCCCTAATGTGAGACTCTAAAATGCAAAAGATTATTCACCCAGGGAAATTCCCATTAGGTGGTGTGGTGCTTGGAGAAGCCCCACCATTTGCTGCAAGATAATGTTGAGAAATTTCAAATGTTTTTTGTCTTTTGCACATGAGTTTAGCGATATGGAGACATGAGAACTGTAATGTTCATCCAGTGAAGAAGCATGGGATCTAAGCTGAAGCACGAAGAATTTCTGTAAACGTTATGCATTAGTAATTTGTACAGCACAACAAACGTACCTTCATAATAGACGTTTAAACATTAAATATATTCTAGAAAAGATGCACGTGTGCAACATGTCACAAAAAGGCGTGGTTCCACTATATTTGACTGTTGCATAGTAACTCCCCCAACAATCCACACACCCGTCCTTTTGGGTCTATTCATTTCGAGGACAGTACTAATTAAAATGAATTTCTACTAGACTGGAATGGTGGAATGGCAGATAATGTAAGCCTTTTTGAATACAAGGCTTGAGCCCATCTGTCCTCCTGGCAGATTTGATTGACACAAAGAAGGCACACTTGTAAGTCAGAAAGTCCACATCATGGGAGGCCAAAGGATCAAATGGCTTGTGCATGTGTAATGGCAATACCAGACTAAAGTCCCACCAAGGTCAAGTCTTCTGAATAGGAGGATTTAGATGGGACTACTGCATCTAAGTCCTCCCATTCACCACTGCATCCCTCAAAGAGAAGACTTCATGAGGTATGTTTAGGTAAAATGCAACGGCAGACCCAATTCATGTCCTGGTCAAACAGAATTAAAACCTTTAAAGTGTTCATATTTCTCTTCAAATCCCAGTGACACATTAACTAAGCATTCTTTTTACTTTTCATTTTAGTTCACATTTCCTTCTATTTAACTCAAGCACCAAAATAAAGAGAAAAAAAGCACCATTTTAATGTCATGTTGGTGATGTTAGAGTTATATATGAATGGGGTAACCCATTAGACCACTGGACCCGGGTATTCATATGGTAGAAAAAAAGAATGGTCACAGTGGAGTTTGATTATAATCCAACTTAGAAGAAACAAATTCAAGCATACATAGAAATGAGTTAGACATCACCAAAAGAAGTCAATGAGTACTTGTGATTTACTTTGCATCACAAACCAATGGATCAGTCAAACAAATAACAGTTGTATAAATCAAAAAATCACAACAGTTGGTGCTCGGGAGAGGGGGGTGAATGCTTTGGAAGGGTTGCATGATGGTGTACAGGAAGGGGAAGGTAATGTGTTTTATATACATCCAAGGATTGTAGAGCCTGTCCCGCCTATTGTTAGGCAAAAACATATAGAAAACATAACATCTTAGGTACAGATACACAAATCTCTGTCACCTATGTTTGATACATAACACAAAACAAAATATGTCGACATTTCGACCCCTGTAAACATGAAGGTGATTTTCAGCCTTATTGGGGGGGGTCATCATCAGGACCTTAGGGAACTCGTGAAGGGGGGGGGGGGGAACGACGAGAGCACCAATGGGATACAGCTGGAAGGATCCGGCTGTGTATTCGATGGTGGGCCCGTAGGCTCTGTAAATGATTAGAAGTCACCACAATCCAGGTATGGAGGTGGCTGGTGCCAGTAGTAGCCTGTAATCACAACAGAGCCGCCGTCGGGTTACTAATCAACCCGTTTCGTATACTCAGGTGTACTACTGGCACGAGCCACCTCCATACCTGGATTGTGGTGACTTCTAATCATTTACAGAGTCTACGGGCCCACCATCGAATACACAGCCGGATCCTTCCAGCTGAATCCCATTGGTGCTCTCATCCCCCCCTTCACGAGTTCCCTAAGGTCCTGATGAAGACCCCCAATAAGGCTGAAAATCACCTTTATGATTACAGGGGTCGAAACGTCGACATATTTTGTTTTGTGTTATGTATCAAACACAGGTGACAGATGTGTATCTGTACCTAAGATGTTATGTTTTGTATATGTTTTTGCCTAACAATAGGCGGGACAGGGTCTACAATCCTTGGATGTATATAAAACACATTACTTTCCCCTTCCTGTACACCATCACGCAACCCTTCCAAAGCACTCACCCCGCCCCCTCTCCCGAGCACCAACTGTTGTGATTTTTTGATTTATACAACTGTTATTTGTTTGACTGATCCATTGGTTTGTGTTGCAAAGTAAATCACAAGTACTCATTGACTTCTTTTGGTGATGTCTAAATCATTTCTATGTATGCTTGAATTTGTTTCATTTAAGTTGGATTATAATCAAACTCCACTGTTACCATTCTTTTTTTGTACCATGTTGGTGATGTTGGCAGAGGCGGTGTAGTCATTGCCAACATATCAATGGTGATCAAGGTGGCGGAGATCATGGCGAATGGAGGAAAGCTGGTTGTGGTGGGCAGAGATAAGCAAGTTGGCCACATGAGTAAGGTCAATCAAAGTGGTGTGAAGAGGTCAATACAACCAAAGGCAAAGAATCCTCATCATTCAAGAGTCCACGAAAATAGATACCTTGTGATATCAGATGACAGCTGGATGGGGAGAAAGCATATGCTCTACCTTTCTATAGTAAGGGAAGTTGGCAGTTGGGATAGACTCTTGAGACAAAATAAAGAGCGAGGAAAGTCATAAGTACTACCGAGGGGCTTTTGGCTAGAAGTCTTGGTCAGGATGGAAGACAAAGGACCCTTTTTGAGGAGAGATGAGGGCGAAGCATCTAGATCTAGGATAGCATCGAGGTAATCCTAGATGAATTTTGTTGATAAAGGAGGTTAGTAGAGGACTAGGAGATGCAATGAGAGACCACATACAAGCTAAAACGAGTCAGAGAAACTAATTAAGTAATACTCCTAGCACACCCTACCATATTTTGAGATTTACGTGCCTCCAAATACCCAAAATATGAAAAACAAGAACCCCAGGCAGCCAGTCAGGAAGGGAAAGTGGGGGTAGGGTACTAGGAGGAGGGAAAGGGAAACAAACCCTTAAAATACACTGCACCTCCATCACCACCCAAAAGAGCAGATACAACTAAACCAGAGAGACCCACACATTTGCAAGTGTCAAGAAAATGCAACTCTCACCTAGACCTAGAAGCTTCCCATGGTGTGCAAATATTTCTTACTCATGTGCTTCGCTTTGAGCCAGAAGCAGTCTTTGACAGCAAACAAAGTTCTTTTCTGAAGCAAGGTGTTCGTGCTCATATCTGGGAACAGCTGCATCTGCTGAACTCTGAAAAGCTTTTTGTCAAACCACCACTTTCAAAATTCCGTCCCCAAGTTCCTGGCCCTCACCATTCAACTATTCCTAGTTACCAACGTAGGCTTCCTCAAAGAGCTTCTGTAAACAACGAGAACCAGGGAGTGTTTCTGCACATGTTGATCATTCAGGGTCCTAGGAATCCCCTGCATCTCCTCCTGAAGCAAGCTGTCCACACTTGTGGCCTGAAGTTCTCCAAACTTCAACCCTGGCTTCTATTACAGTATCAGCCATGCGGTTCTGAAACGTATCTGATCTTTAGACCAAAGAGTTAATTTCCATCTTGTTGTGCTCGGAAGAATCCAGGCAGGTCGCTGATTTTCAAAGGCTCCTCTCTATGCACTCTTCCAGTCAGGCCCTCAGAATTGGCATCTACAGCCCTGACCGTCTAAGCAATATACACAGTTGTCCTCACCCAGGTCCGAGTGGAGTGTTTGAATGGATGCAAGCAGGGGCCAGTCACCCCTTGTTCTGAGGCACTATAGGCGTCATGCTCATACAAAGCGTTTGAGAGACAGAGCCACAAGCCTTAATAAAAATCCTCCTTGGGGTCATCCCTCTTTCTCTGCCATCACTTAGCAAAAAAGCATCAGTTCAAGATGGCTGCCCCATTAGACTAATATTAAAAAACGCACTAATGCATGTTGCCAACAACAAGAATATAATGAGCATTTCTCCATAGTTAAAATGTTGTCCAGCAACATAACACCCTAAAACCTACTTCTACGTGCTACACTAACAGAGCATGGAGCATCTTAACTTGCATCTAGAGTTTCTTACGGAGAATCAACACACTGCATACTTGTTTGCAGCTAAACACAGTAGTTATTAGCAGTCTGAAGCCAGTGATCCCTTGAGAGGAACACACATCAGCTGTAGCTTCTCTCCTTCCGGACATGGCTCAGTATTAGCTTTCAGTATGGAATGAGATGCGGCAGCATCAGGTCAATCTGGTAGTCAAGATCTTCTGGCAGTATCTTGCATGATAATCTGTGGTGAAGAAGGACCTCTCCTCCCAAGTGGTCGACTGGAGAGCCTTTTATACAATAGCTTACCGGAGATTGTAATTTCTGATATAACTTAAGGAATGTCTGACAAAACATGTGTGCATCACGATGCTAATCTTAGACAAATTCTTATAAATAAGGCAAAAACCAGTAAATTCAGTCTACGCTGGTTATGTTTATTATCTGACTTTGAAATAGCGATAACAAGGCACATGTCCCAGAGTGCTGTTGCATCAGGTGTTCTAGCGAGTTCATTGTCTGCGCATCAAGTGTCTTATCGATGTCACTGTCTGAATGACTTGACACTTTCACAGATCCTTGGAAAGATAAGGAAGATGACATGTGCGTCAAAGGCAGACATGTCAATGATTCTGCAAAAATAGAGAAGATGGAGTCTCCTCTGCTTATGATGGAGTCTGGCCTGTGGGCTTTACGTCAAGAAGACCAACTCCACCACCTTAATGAGGTGTTCTGGATCTATGCTCTAACGTGGCATGGTCAGTGTGAAGGGAAGTTGGGGTGGTGGTAGCACTGAGGTGAATCCACATTTCACAACTGCAGCACAATTCAAAGAGGGATAGTGACAAAAGGAAGAATTTTGTGATAAGTGCTTTCTGTATGATAGTAAAGTGTAGAGGTATGCTAATGAATGGTGGAAAAGGGGAGCATGGGAGGAGGTACTGATATGGATAGGAGATCCAGTGAGATTAGAATGTGAAAATATGAATGTTAAACATTTAAATCCACCAGCATGTGGCCAGCACGTTCATCAGCTGATCAGTTGAATTCTGACCAACAATGCACAGAAGATGACAAGGGACCCTCTTCAAAGAAGGAAAATTCAAATGGTGAAGAGAATCGCTGCGAAAGAGACCTCGTTTTTCTCTTTAGAGTAATCAAATACTGCTCTGGTGGAATGGAAAAGTACTGTCAAACTTTTATAGAGAAGAAACGAGTATTACCTTTGAAACTGACAGTACCAAAACGTTTGATTCTTTAAGTACAAAATCATGTAAAGAATCCAGACCAGTGAAGGAAGGTATTTTTTCATGTGCAACTTTCCTTTTATTCTCCTTGGGACGGTAATCCTATTTATCAGACTTTTTTTGGGGAGGGGGGAATTAACACTACCACAAAACAAGTCCCAGGTATCCTGTCAATATACTGTTACCAATACATTGGTGCCATGACCTTTGGTATTTGGCTCGAGGTCTGATTAAAACATGAATGATCTGGGCCACTTAGTGGAGTTCTATGGCAAGAACAACCCTCTATGGTACCTTTTTAGCTGGTTTTGGCTTGAAAAGGTCAGCAAGTACAAAAGACCCTGGTCAAGAGACTTCGTGCTTTTTCTTTGAGAGGTACTTGCAAGAGTGTGCTGGAAGTCCTCTTATTGAGAGTGGTTAAAAAAGTCATGCAACAGGGGAGGTATCCCTCCCATTGGTACAGGCTTCTCTTACTCCGATGCAAAAGTCTCCACTCCATTGAGGAGTCTAGGATCTCCTCCCATACAGTTATTTATTGGACATGGAGAGGAAAATGTTCCTCAGAACCCTCAGAAGAATTCCCACACCGGAGAAAGGAGAACTTGCCAGAAGCTGGATCCTCAGACAACACAGGCTTCGTGTGGTCCAGCTGTCTAGAACTGCCTGCCATATGTGAGACACTACCTGGAATCCATTGGAAATTACATGCCTAGCAGAGAAAGCCAAGTTGAATGAATACTAATACAAATTAAAAGCAAGAAAACACCACATCTTCCAGTAATGGGAGACACTGAAAAAATAAACAGCACCCTAAAAAAAAAAAAAAAAAAGGCTAGACGATGGGTAGTGGAGGTAAAGAAAAGCCATTCCAGATGAGGTCTTGTTTCATAGGAGAAAAAAAATAGGACATGGTTTGGGAGACCGTGATGAAGGGGCATGACTAACATACCATATACTCCACAGGTGATAAGATGTATCAGTGGCTTCGTGCCATACACCCTTATTGTACTTGCTGCTGCTAAATCATCCTGCAGTTCACAACAACTGAACTTTATGTGAACTGGCCAAAAAGGTACACTTGCCAGGTCAACCCAATGGTGCAATACTCTAAGGCTCACTATCCACTCAGTCATTTCAGAATTGCACCTTTAATACAGTAATTAAGAATTTGGCCACATGCGGATGTAGGCCCTCTCAGTGATAAAGTGTTATGACAATCCTTGCTGTGCAAACTTGTCCAGCAGCCAGATTTCCGCGAGGGCCACCATGTTGTGGCCCTTTGCCCGTCCTGGTAATCAGACAAGCCTTATGTTAATGAGTCAATACCGCCTCGCTGCATCTCCGGCTTTGGCTTCCATAGGATAGGTTTTTATTTCCATGACAGATTTGCGACTGGATCTTCTTTATTACTGGTTGTAGTTTGAAAGGTTCACCTCCCCTAAGAAAACCGTCAACGTTTTCGGTTTGTTGGCTCTTAAATTAAGTTCCACAGCTATTGCGTCAATCTTGCTCTTAAACACTTGTCTACATTCCCTGATCATGATCAGGATGCTGTTGCCAAGCTTATCCGGCCCTGCCGCTGTGTCATTGGCTGCTGTCAGGGCATTACTAAGCAGCTTTCCCTCAGTAGCAGAGCTACCAGGTTTCATAATTCTGTGCCTGCTCATCTTCATCTTTCAATTAATCTCTCCCGATAGTCAGGGTCAGTTTAGAAGTCGATATGCAAAGGCAGCCCAGATAGAGCCTCATTTGCCATCAGAGTCAATTCCACAAATGTGGAGCCTGGTCTATTATTTATATCCAGTTAAAATGACTCCACACGTCTTTGTGAGTGCCTCCTTCCCTGCAAGGCTGCTTCCCAGGACCACACCAGGATGGCTTTTCGCGATCCACAAAGAAAAACCAAGGCTATGGTTTTTATCCTCTTCAAATGTTCTGGTTTGTCAGGATTACTCAAACAAAAAAAGGTGATGGAAGAATGCTTGCAATGTGTCTAACCACTGGCAATCACTTGGGCTGGCAGTTTGTACTGATTTGCATATGGCTGGGTCCAAACTGAGCTGGCACTGTGAGCAAAAGAATAGTAGTAGTAATATCTTTATTCAATTTGTAAAAAAAAAAACATTAAAGCACAACAGCATACAACTAGATTTTAAAAGTTTCCCAGCTCCATGTCCACAAACAACAAAAACACAAGGATAGATAAAGCATGTAGCTTTGCCACAGTTCACATTATCAACTCCAATGACTGTTTGGGTTTTGGGACAGGTCCAGAATTTATATCTCAACTATACTGAAGAACCATTTGTATTTTGATATTTAGTAAAGTGTCAAGTGCAAAACTCCATCAAAGTATTTACAATGTAATAATATTGATATAAGAATAAATACGGTTTCGCCAGCAGTTAAAAGCTTGCCTATCATGCAAGGAATATAAATCATATTTGAAAGACAAATACTACCATTTAAAAACCAACTAAAAGGATGAAGTTCATTGATCACAGTAAAACGACAATCTTGGTAAACTATATCCAAATTCATGTGCAAGTATATTAGTATCTCTGGTGTACTTAGCATGGTATAGTTCTCATAAATTCACCATCAGTTTTCTACATTAATTTTCCTAGATAAATAGGTACAGTACTATCATAGGTTGAGATCTCAAAAATCCCTGATCTTACAAATTAATTTATCTTTTCTAAAAAGTATGTGGACATGGCAGACATATAGTACTTCATAATTGGATCATTTAGTATTCGAGGATTTCAATGTCCTGATTCTTGATCTCCAGGCGTGTAACAGATATCTAGACAGTCCAAAACTTAGGTATTCTGTACAATCGTTTTTTAAAATTCTAATGATCTCGGTTAGTCGATTGGCAGCCAGTATCCGACATATCGGAATTAGCCAGGTTCTTCTGATTGGTTTATACTTTGGACAGAAGAATAGAAAGTGTACTTCTGTTTCAGATGTGGCCTTGCATACCGGACAGCTGGGCGAGATGTTAGCATCCTTCCAGTTGCTGCAAAAACTATTAACTGTAAGGATACTATACCTAAATTTTAGGTTTAGGGATTTCGCAAGCGGAGGTTCTATACGATTCAAGAATTTCTCCTGCTGCATTTTGTCTTTAAAACTCAGGAACCTGCTTGTCAGCTCCCCTGCCAGTTCTCTTACTTAACCAAGTGTCATTAACATAACTCCAGTATCTCTTTTTAAGATGGTTTAGGGACCCTTTCTGAATACTAAGCTCCCCTGCCAGTTCTCTTACTTAACCAAGTGTCATTAACATAACTCCTGTATCTTTTTAAGAAGGCTTAGGGACCCTTTCTGAATACTAAGCTCTCCTGCCAGTTCTCTTACTTAACCAAGTGTCATTAACATAACTCCAGTATCTCTTTTTAAGAAGGTTTAGGGACCCTTTCTGAATACTAAGCTCCCCTGCCAGTTCTCTTACTTAACCAAGTGTCATTAACATAACTCCAGTATCTCTTTTAAGAAGGTTTAGGGACCCTTTCTGAATACTAAGCTCCCCTGCCCTTTCTGAATACTAAGCTCCCCTGCCAGTTCTCTTACTTAACCAAGTGTCATTAACATAACTCCTGTATCTTTTTAAGAAGGCTTAGGGACCCTTTCTGAATACTAAGCTCCCCTGCCAGTTCTCTTACTTAACCAAGTGTCATTAACATAACTCCTGTATCTTTTTAAGAAGGCTTAGGGACCCTTTCTGAATACTAAGCTCCCCTGCCAGTTCTCTTACTTAACCAAGTGTCATTAACATAACTCCAGTATCTCTTTTTAAGAAGGTTTAGGGACCCTTTCTGAATACTAAGCTCCCCTGCCAGTTCTCTTACTTAACCAAGTGTCATTAACATAACTCCAGTATCTCTTTTTAAGAAGGTTTAGGGACCCTTTCTGAATACTATTGGGGTTAAGCCAAAGATCGATGATGCCCAATTTGACTAACCAACCCTTAATATAGTTGAATCACTGGACACACCCTCTGGTGTCAGGTGATAATACATCTAAAAGTGATTCTTTCATGGGTAATAATTAATCATTTGACCAGATGCGGATCCAGAAAGTGAGGGGCCTGAGAGCAATCACTTGAGCGCCGCTCTTCAGACCCAGGTCCAAATGCATTGACGTCAGTGGTGCATTTGGAGGGAGCTCAAAGACTGATCTCAAATATATTTTCAGCTTTTTCAATGGGGCCGCATTAATGTGGCCCCATAGCTCTGCCCCGTAGAGTGCGGCTCCTCTGCCCGGAGCATGATATACTTGGATCACTGGGGTCACCGGTCTGCAGATTGACTTCCTTAGATTTTTAACTAGGGCAGTCCCCACATGTTGTAGCGAGAGCTGGCTTTATACTATTTGTGGGGTCCACGATTGTGTGCTGGTCAGCCTTACCCCCAAGTAATAAAATTGCTTCACCTCCTCTAGTGGAGTAGAGCCCAACTTTATACTAAACTACAAAGACTTATGACGGTTAAAAACCATACAATTTTGTTTTTGAGGTGTTAATTTCTAGTCCAGATTCCTCACATGCCTTCCTGAACTGGTCTACTAGATTTTGGAGCCCCGGAGTTCTGGAGATAAGCAGGGTGTCATCTGCGAAAAGAAGTGCAGGCACCACTTGCCCTGCGAGCTTGTGGGGGGGAGGGTGGGGGGGAGAGGGAAGGGGGAAATCGCCCCGACAGTCTGTTAATGGTTCCATCAGACCTTTAATATAAAGGGTAAAGACAGTAGGAGCAAGGACACACACTTGCCGCACTCCTCTGTTCACCCTGACCCATCCAGTCAGCCCCCACCTCACTCTCCCATCGGATTCTGGCATTGTTGTTCTTATGTAGTCCAATAAAGATCTGCAGGAGATTTTTCAAGATCCCCAGTTTAGTAAGGGCTGTCCAAAGATTTTCGCGGGGGACTAGATCGAATGCAGCACGGAGGTCTACAAACACTACATAAAGTGGATCTTTTTTTAATTGTCACATATTTCCAGAGGATCAGTAGGAAGCGAAACAACTGATCTATGGTGCTTGTATTACCTCTAAATCCTGCCTGGAACGCTGATAATAAGTTCCCTTCTCTCGTCCAGTCAAGGAGTCTCTCCAGCAAGTGCCGGCAGAATGTTTTCTGAGCTATGTCAATAAGACTGATGGGCCTGTAATTCGCTGGGTTAGTTTTATCCCCTTTTCTAAATATGGGCACTATTTCAGCGCCTAGCCAAGAATCTGGAATTTCTGCCCCTTTTAATATAGCGTTAAAGGTGTAATTTAAGATCACGCTCCAGATTTTGGGTTCAGAGAGGTAGAGATCCCCTGGGATTTTATCTAGGCCTGGTGCTTTCCCCCACTGCAAGGTTGCAATTGCATCCATGGCTTCTTCTACACTGAAAGTAAGATAGTCTGTATCTGTTTCTGGAGTGAGATGCTCAAAAGTTACTGAGCCTGCATATAGTAGGGAAAAGTGGTCTTCCCAAAGAAGAATAGTTTGGGATGGTACTGCAAGCGATTGCCAACGTTTAGACTAACTGCAAGCATTCCTCCCATCACCTTTTCTGTGTTTGTTGTCAGGATTACTCCCATACTTTTCACAACGCTTTCAACTGGAACAAAGTGATGGAGGAGAAATAAGGGAGACCATCCTTAAAGACAAGGTAGAGCCCATACTTGACATGGTACACCTTGAACATTAAGTGGCAAACACTACCATGTAAGTGTAAACCAAAGCACCAAAGTGGGAATACTACTTGAAGGACTGTGTTGCACACGCTAATACGTAGACAGAGAAAAGATTCTTTAGAAGACAACTTCATTCCCATTATTCATCCTCTTGTGGTGCCATGATCCACTCTGCTGGCTGTAAAAAATATCTAGATACTTACATTTTCTTATCATCCAAAATACCACTGACAAATGGATAACCAGAAAATGAAACCAAGGTAGGCAAGGCTGAGGAAGCCACTGGAACAGCCAGAAAATCTGCTTCTGCATCAAACAAAAAAAATGTGGTAATGTACTGGGAGGCATAAGGCACTTCACTTTTAGCTCCATGAGAAAATAAATATTTATATGCTTTCGGAGCAAAGCAGGTCGAACATCCAGAAATATGCCAGCTGCAGGAGATCAAAATAATGACAGCATCTAGACTTCCAAAAGATTTCAAACAGCAGAAACTTCACATACAAAGCTAAAAATGCTTGTAGAGAAGGTTTGAAAACATACTTAAAGTTCGACCTCTTGACTCCTTTAATAAAAAAAGCCAACAGAAGATAACAGCAAAAACTCGCACTAGTCTGAAGAGGTTGGAGATAAACCAGAGATGCTCAAGAAGAGTCCTAAAAAGCAGACGCAGCCCATCAACACTTTGAGCTACTACAAAGATTAAGAGGAGGGAAAATAGTCTTCAATAGCTCTGTGGGGGAGGGAGGTAGAGCGAACAAATGTTAACCCAAGAGTATTGGTCATCACCTCACTTGGTCATTGAAAAAATAAAACACTTCTGTAGGCATCTTCAATATTAGAAAATCTGCATCTTTCTCGACTCACTCAATATACATCCACTGCAACGCTTCTGGGAAACAGACAGATAAGAAGGGTCAGAGGTTTTTGTACTAAAAAAGGGTATTTTAGTCTTCCTGGATACCGAAAACAAAAGATCAAGAAGTCCTACCATATACAGAAAATTAACAACTATTTAATAGGGACTAGCAAATTGCTTCTCTGGTTATTGAAAAGCTATCAAACAGGATATCGCTGACATTTATTGGCTATTGACAGAAGCTGAAAGAAAAAACCCTAAAAATGGCAAAATGTGATCGGCAGAATAAAAATGAACTGGACTGCATAATAACCTAATAAAATCCACCTTCAATGTATTCCATAATTTATGCCATATTTACTAGTCATTAATACTTTAAAGCAAAGGCATTATGAGAATTTACCACTCCACACGCACAATTCCTGTGCCGCTCTAGAGAAGAGTATGTAGCCAGCCTGCACACAGGTACAGTAGGGGGTTGATGTTTCATATTTTTGCCCCTTTTATAGCACAAAAGCACTTCCTTGCTCCAACCTCTTAGCAAATGTTGTCTATATGTAGAAATAACTTTCTCTTCCTGGACCATATTGCAGAGGATGCTGAATGGCAGGTGTTGTCCACTCATGTTTTGCCAGGAAGGAGAAAACCCATACCGGATTTAGGAAATAAATTTGAGGCTGTTCTGCAAGCTCTGCTGAGTGCAACATTTTGACCGTTAATGATATAGGTCTTTGATGGCTAAGATGAGGAAGACTAGAAGGTGAGTAGTTGAGAAGGCTCTTTAGCCTTCAATGTTATGACACCCATGAGGTTGAGATTGTTGGCATGAGTTATCATGAAGTTAAATTCCCCTTCAAGCAGGAACCTTTAACCATCGGAGTCCATCCTTCATTCTCAGTACGTGTCTCTATGAGGTCTTGCGGCTGAAGCCTATATCTGAAAAGGGGTGATCGGTCCTTAAGGTCATTGGATGCCGGGTCTCATGAGGTTGGACCTCTTTTTATCACCAAGGCCACTTGGTGATAAAAAACAACAAGGAAACCTACCTCTCAATGTAGTAGATATCTACCATGACTTCTTAGAGGACAAGTGCGTACCGCTGCGGAAAGAGCTTACACAGTGCTCAGTGACATTCCTCGCAGATGTAAAGGCACCATCAACAGGAAATTAGATGCCTAGTTACTGACAACTGAAGTCAGAGGAAGAATGAAAGGTGCACATTGTGCTGGGACCGGCTGTGGGGATCCATGGGAATGATTATGGGATACCTTACGGACAAATCTCTTTCTGGTCCATTTGCTGAACTGGTCCTGTTCAAGTCAGAAAGGGAATCCGATGCCCCAGTAAATCTTTTACGCCATAGCAGTCATTTCACCCTCACTATTCAGTAAAAAATTAGATGAAGTGTCCAGTCTAGTGTGTGAGATTTCCTGCTCCACAGAGATTGTGGGATATTGCAGCAGTCTGCTTTCATAAGGCAGCATTGTCAAATCTCTCTTTAATGCACCCGTTGGCTATCTAATTCAGTTACAGCATGCTCTGAAGAGTAGAGCATTAAAAAAGAGAATTAAAAGGAGGATTTTATTAAAAAAATGATGCATCTCTTAAATGTATTTGTGAATACATTAAACAGTTAAAAAAATAATAATCAGGAAACCACTTACGCTCGGCACCCTTGTGTATATATATATATTTTTAAAGGGGCGAATTCTCCTATTTGCAAGTGTTCTTGTGAGCATCTGCATAGCATAGGCAAACCAATTTAATGCGTTTGAATTTCATGAAGATAACCAGAATGGAAACTACGATATCTCTCTGAATCAGGAAAGTTGAATGGTTAAAACCGCCTCGAGTCAAGTTAGTAAGAACCGCACCAACCACTGAACTTGGCACTTACAAGCTTCCCAGAACAAAATATTAATGAAAAAGAACAATTTGCTCTCCAGGCTTAAAGCACAAAACATTCCTCATATATTGCTTGTGCAACATAATTTCTCATGATGGAAGGGTTATGGCCAAGATACAAACCCTGCTTTTGCAAGACAAACATGACTATAGAAAGAAATATGGATACAGTTGCATAGTAAAGTGTAGCAATCCCAAAACGCAGGCCCACAAAGAGCTACGACTCATGCCTAGGTGAAGAGGTTATTCACAAAAAAGTAACTTCATTTACTATCCAGTTAAATTCCCTTTGCAACAACCCCTTAGATTACGATAATACCCAGATATCACACCCCTCCCCCTTTCAAAGAAAACAGAAAAGGGAACAAATCAGGAAGGAACAGCAAGAGAAGACGTACAAAAAGAAATACATGACAAGACACAGCAAACATGGTTACAAAATTATAGCAAACAAATTATTCAGGATAGAGATGCAGTTGAGGTTCCAGATGCGCAAGTTCTCCACCTTCACTTCTTCTTTAAACAGTTTAATTAGAAGCAGAGAAGAAAACTTGAAGTTTCCTCACAGTATATTTAGGAGCACTCACAACTAAATCCCCATCTTTTACACACACATCTGACATATCGTTATGTTAAAATATTTGTAAAGCGCAACGTATACCCGAAGGTGTCTTGGCGCTGATTAAGTATGCAACGATAAGCAAGAGGGAGGACCTACTGGGTGAAGAGCCAGGTTTTCAGAAGTTTCCTGAACTGGGGAAGGGAAGGTGCTGACCTTAGATTGAGTGGAAGGAGGTTCCAGGCTGTGCTCTAACCGAAAAGCTGCTACCACCCCATTTAGATTGTTTCAAATCTGATAGAGTTTATTCTGAAGGAGCCTGCTGATCTTAGGTTTCTTGTTGGAATGTACCATGAAAAGGCTTTCTTCAGAAAGGAAGGTCCTGAATCGTGGAGGGCTTTGTAAGTCAAACAGAGGGTCTTAAACTTGATTCCGTTATTGACTTTCAGCCAATGAAGATCTTTGAGAGCAGACGAGACGGAGTGGTGCCTAGGCAAGTCCAGTAAGAGTCTGGCTGCTGAATTTTGAAGCAATTGCAGTTTAAGGTATCGAGCTTGTAAGCCAATGTAAAGGCCGTTGCAGTAGTCAATCTTGGACAGTACCAAGGTGGAAATGACTGATTTCCTAACTGCGATGGGCAGAAAGACTAGAATTTTTTAAGTATTCTTAAGGTATAAGTAGAGGAGACCACCGAGTTGATTTGATTGCCTAGGAGTAGACTATCATCAATGATAACACCTAAGCTCTTGGCCTTACTTGTAGGAGTGGGCCCATGCCAGTTGGCCAGCAAGGGGTAGACCAAAAATTGGGATTGCCAAATAAGATCACCTCGGTCTTTCCAGCATTGAGCTTAAGGCAGTGTTTGTTCATCCAGCCATCAATAAAATTCATGCAGTCGTGGATGCGAAGACAAGTTTGATTGGCATTATTGGAGGCTGATAGCATGATTTGCATGTCATCCGCATAGGACGTAAGGGAGAACCCGAAGGATTCGACCAGAGGAGCCAGATCAGCAACGTATATATTAAAAAGAGTTGAGCTCAGAGAGGATCCCTGCAGTACGCCACAAGGCAAGCAGAACGAGCTTGAAGAGAAGTCATCAATGTATATTATGTTTTCCCTGTTAGTTAGGAAGGATGAGAGTAATTTCAAGGCCAGGTTTTTTATACCTTTTGATTCCAAACGGAGGATCAACGTGGAATGATCCACCTTGTCAAACGCCACAGACATGTCCAGCAGGATAAGGTCGGCTGACCCCCCCTCATCCAGGATGAATTTAAGCTCATCAGTGGCCTTGATCAAGGCAGTCTCTGTACTGTGTTCAGATCTAAATCCGAATTGAGTGGGATCCAACCGTTTGAGTCTTTAATGAACTGATTTAATTGGATGTTCATCACTTTCGACTATTTTCGCAGGGAAGTCTAGAAATAGGCCGATAGTTGGCAGGGTCTTCGGGGTCCAAATTAGTTTTTTTCAATAAAGGCAAAATGGAGGCTCGCTTCCATTGGGATGGAAAGATGCCTGATTTGAACATGTTATTAAACAAGTTTGAGAGATGGACTGCAATAATGTCGGGCACCAGTTTAATAACGGAGGGTGGACAAGGATCATCCGGAGAGCCTGATTTGGTGGTCAGGATGATATCTTTTATTTGGGCCGCCGTGACAGGGAAGAATGAATCGAACTCCGAAGTGAGAAAGTCATTATCGGAGATGGTGTTCACCTTATCTGGACTGGGGGGTGGCAAAAGATTGCCGTTTTGACCGAATGAGTTAAAAATTAGATCGATTTTTCCCTTAAAGTGCGATGCAAACTCATTACAAAAGGACTGGCTGACCCACTCCCTTTTATACTCAGGTTGTTTAGTGAGTTTATTAATGACTAGGTGAAGTTCTTTAGTTGAGTTTTTGGCAGATTCAATTTGTGGTGAAAAATAAGCTGCTTTTTCTGTAACCAAATGGGCTTTATATTTAGTTAATGCGAGTTTATAAATTTCTCTCTCATGGGAGTCATATTGAGCTCTCCATTTCCTCTCTTGGCATCTACAACCTTGTTTTTCCAGTCTAAGGGCCTCTGAGAACCAGGGGGCGGACGGACGAGTCCTGCTTAGTCCACCTTTTTTTATCGGGACTAATTGAGGAAAAGCAGAGTTGAGCCAGGAGGAGTAATTCTCAGCTGCAAGTTCAGGATTGTCCACCATTGGGGGGGGGGCTCGAAATGCTCAGTAGCTGCTCTAGTTGATTATGATCAACTTTTGCCCAGGATCTGTACTGGGCAACTGTAGATTTCTTGTTTGGGACTATGTTACCTGAAGGGCAGTTGATTTTAAAGAAGATGGCTTAGTGGTCGGACCAGAACAAAGGAAGCACTTTAAGACTAGAAATATCATTATTATTCGAAAATAGCGCATCAAGTGTGTGACCCCCTTGATGGGTGGGGTCAGTACCAAGATGTTTGAGGTCAAAGGCATCCATGATTTAAATTAGTGAGGCTGTATCCTTGTCTTCAGTTTGTTCTAAATGAAAGTTGAAATCCCAGAGGACGGTAAAATTGGCATTGCAGATATCTGCCTCTAGAGAAGCGCTAATGGAGTTTAAAAAGCCGGCTTTTGGACCGGGTGGACGATAAATAAGAGCCTCGGAAGGTGTGATTGTTAGTAAGCCAAATGTTGAAATACAGTGCTTCACAGTACTCTGACTGCAGAGTGGTGAAATTTGTCAAAGTACACTATTCTCTTACTTTGGGCAACCACCTTTTCTCCGGACTTCTAGAAGAACAGGTTACTTACCTTCAGTAATGCTCTTTCTGGTGGATACTCTAACCACAGATTCCTCACCTTTTGAATATCCCCAAGCACCAGACTAGACCTGAATTTTTGAGCACAGCCCCTGTGTGCCGGTAGGTGGTATTGTGTAGCTCCACGTCGACCTCGATCCACCCTGGAAGTGACGATCTGAGCCACATAAGCACCACCCTTTAGTGCGGACATCAGTTTCTTTCTTGACACTGTTTGAGATCTCGGGCACAAAGCCTATAAACCATGTATCTGAGCAAGTGGGCAGATCTCTAATTTGGGATCTCTTTAGAAAGAAAAAAGGCCACTCCACATAACAGGGAGGAGGCAGGGTGGGAAGGAATCCGTGGTTAGATAGTGTATGCACTAGGAAGAGCATTATAGAGGGCAAGTAACTTGTTCTTCTGTTGAATACTTTTAACCACAATTTCCTCACCTTTAGAATAGATACTAAAAGCATACCTCCCAAGGTGGTGGACCTGTGAAATGGCTTAAATCAATTAGTTTTGCAGGACCTATCAGGCGAAATGCCCTTCTGTCAGACAGGCTGTTAAGGTAATAGTGCTTTCTGACTGTATGGATTGCCCATGTTGTAGCCTCACAAATATCCACAACAGGTACTCTGCGTGCCAACGCAGTGGTAGCTGCTTTGGCCCTGGTGTAATGGGCCCTCCGTCCTTATGGAACCTGCTTTTTTTTGCCAGTGCATAGAAGACCTTAATGCAGAGGACTATCTGCCTGGACAAAGTTCTTTTCCACACTGCCTTGCCTTTCTTTGCCCCAGAGATGATCAACCACCCAATGGTCAACTGAGTGGCTTGTGGAAGCTTTTGATGTTCTAATACTTAAAAAAAAAAAAAAAATAACACATGAGAAAAGAAAACAAGCCCATTGGTTGAATACAAAACTAAAAAAGGATAACAAATTGCAAAGTTTCAACAGATCTGCCTCAAAACACACCCAAGACAAACTTTGCCTACACAAACATAATAATGTACAAGTCAACTATCAAACAGCTAAAAAAGCTGCTATTCAAACAGAATTCACAATGCAAAACGTGCAAATAAAGAATTTCATAAAATTCTCACTGAACTCCGTAAACATAAATGCAAAGCAGGAACCCATCCCAATTCTCAAGAATTTTCTGACATACTTGAAAATCATTACACAAGCAAATCAGACATGTTGGATTCCTATTTAAACCAAAATAAAACTACCAGCACAAACCCATTTCCAACAATCCCATCTAAAGGTAGGTTCACAGCCTCTGCACTCCTTTAAACAACTGTCAGAAACTGAATTTATGGATCTTGTCAAAATAAGTAGGTTAGCCAGCTGCCCCTCTTACCCTTGTCCACCACAAATCCTGAAGAGCCTCCTTTCAACAACCTCTGATGCCACCTCAGTCAGAACACTCATTAATAACTCCTTAACAGGTGTTTTTCCACAAGACTTAAAAAAGGAATACATACTCCCACTAATAAAGAAAACAAACCTGGACCCACAAGACCCCAACAGCTACAGACCTATTACAAATAGACCATTCCTGGGCAAACTGATAGAAAGTGCAGCCTTCACCCAGATGTCACAATTCATTGAGAAAAACTCCATTCTTTCTGATTTCCAAACAGGATTCCGTCCAGAATCTGCCCTAATCGCCATCTGGGATGACCTTAAAAACACAGTAGACCACAATGGGGTCGCAGCACTATTTCTTTTGGACCTTTCAGCTGCCTTCGACACAGTTGATCATGACACTCTAATCCAAAGACTCCACGAAGTGGCAGAGGGTACCACTCTCAACTGGATCACATCCTACATACAAAACAGAACAAATGTCATCCATACTCCTCCATTCTCATACAAATCCCACATCCTAAAAGCATAAGTCCCTCAAGGCTCTATCATCTCACTCATGCTTTTCAAAATCTACATGAAGTGATTACCGACAAAGATCAATGATTTTCAGTTCACCTGCTATAACTACGCAGATGACACAAATATTATTAAACTGTAAAGCCCCAAAGACATTGGAAACTCAAATATCTTCAGTTGTTTCCGAGCCATGCAAACACAAGGAGATGATGGACGGAGCGCTGAAACTTTTCAGACACTCACCCCCAGTCACAGATCTGGGTTGAATCCATCATCATTCTTTTGCTCACTTCGCCACCCCAGTTCAGACACAGCTATATGCAAATCAGTCTTGACCCTGTGCCTCATGGGAACAGTCCAGCCCAAAATGCCAAGCCATGTCTTCCCTGGACCGGATCAAGCATCCTGGGACCTGTTTTGGGCTAACAGCCCTCATCAGCCAGGCTAGCTTGAATCCAGTGGCAAAGTGAGCGAGGGACCCACGTCTGGGCATACCCTGCCAACTTAGGGCGAACAAAGCAAACACAAGGAGATGGACGGAGCACTGAAACTTTTCAGACACTCACCCCCGTCACAGATCTAGGTTGAATCCATCATCATTCTTTAGCTCACTTCGCCACCCCAGTTCAGACACAGCTAGATGCAAATCAGTCTTGACCCTGTGCCTCATGGGAACAGTCCAGCCCAAACTGCCAAGCCATTGGTCAGTGGATGACAGTCACTTCACCTGAAATACTCAACTGTGGTTATTGGAAAAATGATGACCCACTCTGCACCTGGCACCACCTCCTAAAGTATCCAAGCAGGTAAGATACTTTGGCATTACCATGGACTCCAAGCTATTAACAAATGCCGAAGTGGATAACTTAGCAATATCAAACTTTATTACTCTGAAAACTCTGCAACACATCTTCCCCCACCTAGGATATCCACACAAGGTCCAAGATAATATCTCTCTTGTACTGTCTAAACTGGATTACGCCAATGGTCTTTACCACGGATCACCTCTATCGACTATGAAAAGGCTACAACAAATTCAGAAGTGTGCTGCCAGACTACTCCTAATTGTAAAGCCACAAGCCCACATCTCCCCTGCCTTGAAGGCACTACATTGGATACCGGTTGCCTGAAAAGCCACATTCAAGATGACAAAGCAAAATATGGCAAAGGACCCCTTTTCATCATGAGGAAGAAAATTAATACATGCAACAAACGAACCTCCACTCCAGACTGGCACCCCAGCTCAAAATCCCAGCATATAAGAAAAAAAAACATGGGTGGAACATGTTTCTCTGTTCAAGCAGCCAAACTATGAAATTCATTATCCCCAAACAGAAGATCCACAGACCACCAGCTTACCTTGATAAGATTACTTAAGAGCTGTCCCTTCCCTACATAACCGCCATACTCCGTTCCGTACTATGCTGCAGGCAAAAGCCTAACTGAGTACCATTAAGGAGCTTGTGTCTCCAGCTAGTTGAATGGCCGGATATTAATAAATCTTTCTAACATTAGGGTGACCGCAGATAACAGGAAAATGGGCCAGTAGTTGAACAGAACAGCAGGATCTACTGAAGGGTTTTTTAATAGAGGGATCACTTTAGCCCTCTTCCAGCTAGCCGTAACTGTTGCAGACTCCAAGAAACAATTAAAAAGCTTAGTAAGAGGTAGGGTAATAATCTGCAAATAGTCTAAATGAGGCTGGAGGGGCCGGGTCTATGAGGGAGCCAGATTTACAGTGAAGACAGGCCAGCTGAGTTTCATCCAAAGAGATAGGCCCCACATTACGCAGACAACATGGCAAGGTAAAATTTATTCAAGATCTTCCACTTCCTGCAAACCTTCAGTGGAAGCCGGTGGCTCTAGGCCATCGTTGACCCTTAACATCTTAGTATCAGAGTCCTGAGTTGGTGGGTTAGACGCTGCTGGACTCAGATAGGATTTTACAATTTTAAAGATTTCCTTAAATTAATTCTCAGCTGCCACAATACAATCCACATAAAAATAACAATTGGCAATTTTTGATTGCTTTATGATATTCCTTCAGGGCCCGTTTATAGCAGTCTTTGCAGGCCTCTTTCTTTGGAAAAGATCTTTAGTGGGAACTACCAGGGCTACCAATTGTTAAATTGCAGCCAATTGTTAAATAATACGCATCCTTGTCCATTGCACCTGAATAGTCTGGGTGTGAGGCCCACAAAAGAGTTCATGTCAGCCACATCAACCTTGCATCGTGTTTTTTAAAAAAATTTTTTTTACCTCTGACGAAACCTAGTTGACAGAATTGATTTTCCTAGTGCCAATGTCCAAAGAAAAAGGAATCCAAAAGTGATCTGACCATAACAGGAGAAGGAGGACCAAGGGAGGTTGGAGAAAATAGGATAGAGCATGTGACCACTTTCATGAGTAGCATGGGTGACAAAGTGGGGTGCTTCCACCAAAGCCTCCTAGTACTATCTGTAGACACGTCCACATGCAGTTTAAAATCACCCGGCACAATCAAATTAGAGTACCTAAGAGCCACAGTGAAGATCACCTCATTCCATGATTCTAGAAATTCTGTAACCGTACCTGGCGGACGATACACCAAAACCCCGGTGAAAGAAAGATTAGGGCCAACAAATTACAGAAACCCATACTTTCAGTCACTCTCAAATTTGTGAGCTAAAAGGTGCTATATTGAAAATCTACTTGAGCTATAAATAACCACATATACCGCCCCCTGCCCGTTCTGCCTCTCCGGTCCATTCTGTAAATGACAAACCCTGGAGGAATAGCTTGACAGATGTCAGGGCCAGACTCTGAATGTAGCCAAGTTTCATCAATATTGGTGTAGGATAATCACTACGAGATAGACAGAGCATGTTTGGGCAAAGAATGCACGTTCACTAAACAGGTTTTAAAGGCTGTTTTGTGGGAGATATGGTCATCCTGCGAAACTGAAATACTGTTAGTCAAGTGCTCCTCCGGTTTGTAGAATTGCATGTTAGCAGCTGGCAGCGGAAATGGGGCGATAAACAGGACAGATTTGCATAAATCACAGGAGGTTAGGCCCTTAATCGCCTCTGCTGCTACCTCCGCCATCCATTACTGGATGGGTTAATCAGTAATAACTCACCGCTCCTATAATTGTAATGGGGCATCTGAGCTGGACTGGAATGGGCATAGTGGTTGGAGCTGGTTGCGGAACGGTCGCAGATGGGCTTGCCTTTGGCATGACCGCTACACATCCGCTGCAAGCCCAAGCTTTTAATTAAATAGGCCTTAATCGGGGCAGTGATGGACAACTAGAGCATGCACAAACTAAAATGGCACCTCTAGTCTGGCCTTAAAAATGACTATCCGCACAGACCAGTAGGAGACCGGAGAGCATGCCGCAGACCCTAAACAAGCTATTTAAGTAGCCAAAAAAGTCAACAGCATTAAACACTGCATGAAATTAATCTGTGTGAGCCTAAAAACAATCAATTAAAAATGAATCCTACCAACATTAAAAAATGCAAACATTTTAAGAATTATGCAATTGAATTTTAGTGCAATTAATTAATAGTTTAACAGCTAAGAAGCTAGCTGAGAATATCTATATATATATTGAATTTCTAATGTCTTTTTTTATTCCATTTCCTGACTATGACATACCTGTAACCTTTGTTTTTTATGTGAATTTCTATGTTTTTTAAAATCCTATTTCCTAACTATAACATCCCTGTAACCTTTGTTTAAGTGAATTTCTAAGGTTTTTTTAAAAATGTATTTCCTTACTGTAACCATTAACCTTTGACATTGTGTGAGTGCATGAGTGTCTCATTGGGTGTACCAGTGTGAGTAGGTTTGTAAGTGGGTGTGAGAGAGTATGAGTGGGTATGTGGTCTGTTAGTGTGTAAGTCTCTGAGAGGGTTTGAGTTGGTGCTTGAGTCAGTAGATCTGTGAGTGGGTGAGAGAATAAGTGATTCTGTAAGTGGGTGCATGAGTGTCTGACTGTGTCTGTGAGTGGGTGTACGTGTCTGAGTTCGTCTGTGAGTGGGTGCATGAGTGAACAGGTCTGTGAGTGGCTGTAAGTGTCCAAGTTGTTCTGTGAGAGGGTGCATAGTGCCTGAGTGGGTTCTGCTAGTTTTCTGTAGGCCTGGGCGGAGCTTGCGGAGTGTCACTCCGTGGAAGTCTACAGCATTACCAAAAAACTCTGCAAAATTCCTGCAGGACTCTGTGAGCGGGCGGAGTATTGCTCGGTCACCCCTAATGAAGTCCCCTGGCTGCTGAGTATTGTTGGGGGCCAAGAACCCCTATTGTTGCCACCAGTTAGTCCCACACAGTGGGAATGTTGAGATCTCATCGGAGGCCCCACTCCCTTTCACAACCACTCTGCAAAGGGGCCTCCTGGCGCACTACTGGTTGGGGAATGAACTCCCCTTGCCTGCTGAGGGTCGTTGGGGGCCAAGAATCCCTATTGTTGCCACAAGTAAGTCCTTCACAGCGGGATTGCTGAGATCGTCAGATGCCCCGTCCCTTTTCTCAACCAGTCTGCAAATGTGCCTCCTGGCGCATTACTGGTTGGGGGATGAAGTCTAGGGGTGAGCGTGCCGGTATACTCTGCCGGCGGAGTTTTTGCCAAACTCTGCCGGCACAGCAGAGTTTACTGCCCACCCCTAGTTTTCTGCCTTTTTTCTGCTCATTGCAGACTTATTTTTCCTCTTATTGCTGGTTTCTGGCCTGTATTTTTCCTCTTTCTGACATGTATTTTTCCTCTTTCTGCTCATTTCTGACCTTTATTTGACCTATTTCTGCTCGCTCTGGACCTTTATTCTGACGTCTGTGTTTCAGTGGATGCGCAATAGTGGCCTCCAATGTAATACTAACAAGACAGAAATTATGCTCTTTGGGGTCCCCCCGCCCAGCTGAGACAATGACCACTGGCCCAAGGAAGTCCCCCCGCTACCTCCCCCTATAACGGTAGCACGCAATCTTGGGGTAAAATTAGATACTACTGCTTCTTTTGTCCTCCAGGTGGGGGGGGGGGGCACCTGCTTTGGCCTGCTAAAACATTAAAGTTGCTAAACTCTTCCCCCAACCACAGCAGAAATTAGTGATCTACGCCTTGATCACCTCAAGGCTGGATTATGCCAACTCTCTGTACTGGGGCGTAACTGCCTATCTCCTGAAGAGATTACTGCTGGTGCAGAAAGCTGCTGCCAGGCTTCTACTACGCCTTACCAAGAGAGCCCACATTTAGCCTGGCCTAATGGTTGCTATAAAAGATTGTGTGTGGTTCAAAGGTTTGGTTCTGGCACAAAAAGACTTTTACCACAAAGGCCCTCAGTATTTGTCAACAGATTCACACCCTACTAACCAGTTTGGTCTCTACGGTCAGCCAACTCCTTGCTGGTAGTAATTCCTCATTTCAGCCAAAAAAGTGGAGCGGTAACTCCTTCTCTTATCTGGCCGCCAGGAACTGAAATGCCCTCACAGTTCAGCTCCCTGCTTCCACTGACATTCTGACCATCAAGAGACTTCTTAAAACCTGGCTCTTTGGTTCTGCCTTTTAGTACCTCTGTTATTTAGGGATCAGACTGCTACTTTGCGCCGGGACACACTATTGAGTAGCTGTTGCGCCTTACAAAATCTTTAAATAATAATAATGTGTAATTACTTCAGCAGGTTAGGGTTGAAAGACTTTTGTCCTTGGAGAAGAACAGGATGAATTATTTTTTTGTAGATTTAGAATAAAGAAGTTCTTTAAATGTTGTAAATGTTTACAAGCACAGAATGAGCATGTCCAGTGGTGAAAACATGTAAAGGTAGATTAGAGTGTAATCTAGGTATAGTTGGATAGAGACATCTCTTTCCACCAGTTACATAACTTGGTGACCATGGGCCCTAATGCAAACACGTAAAATGAGACCACACTCCAGATAACTGTGCCAAATCCTTAGGGAACCTTGCTACTCTTTAACCTTCCTCAGAATTTTCCTAACAAATCTGTCACAGCAGGTGACAGCCCTTTACTTAAGATTAGATATAATAGATGTCACTACCAGCACAACACATTGTCTTTGCTATTAGTGCTCATGATAACTCAAGTTAGCACCAATCCATAATAAATACAAGCCCCATTATGAAAAAATTATTTTACATACTGAACACAGTACGAACAGAGTACCACACCACAGCATGCATGTGCTATGTTTCTAGAATCCTATATGAATGCACATCTGCCTAGGTTTACACTACCCAAAGGAGGGTAGTGGGCACTTTTTTGCACAGTGGTGAAAGTGATGCTTTAATGCACATATGTTCTCATTTTCCACCGTGATACTGTAAAGTTCACATTTGCCAATGTCGGTTAACCTTTTGTGGTGTTCTTCCTTGCTTTTTCTTTGTCTAGGCAAAACTACCAGTTTTTCACCAGCATTCAATTATCTGGACAGTTTAGAAGTGATATGTTTGTTTAAAAACAATACGTTGTGTTGAGCGACAGCTTCTCCTCACACAAACTCCTATTTTAGTTGCTCATATTCAAGACAATGGTAGTCGTTTCCCTTGACACTTCTGAGAGTTTCCCTTACTTGTTGCTGTTTGTGTCTGAATAATGCTGTGTTTAATGAGAGGAAAAGACGAGCTCTTCACTAAAGCCAGTGTGAGGGTGAAACTTTTTATTATAGTTTTGGCTCCCCCTTCACCTCCACTCAAAGTAGTGTGATACTGGACACATCGTTCAATCTAACTTAGCCTCAGGCACTGCTAAACTCTTAGAAAGTGGTTACTAAGAGGCATATAAAAAGTGTCTTTTAGCCCCCCTTACTTACTATTGGTTAGCTTTGTTGTCACCCTTGTTTCTTTCTTTTTATTGATGAGCGCATCTTTACACCTGCCGACTTCACTTCGTCTCCATGTTTTTGTTTTCTTCCCTGAAGCAAGGCTCAAGTACGGTTTCTCTAGGTCTTCTTATCCCAGCTTCCCCTACAAACACTTTTCCTGTACTGCAAAGCTGGTCAAAAGGAAACAATTCTTTCTCTTCCTGCTGCTGGATCTCCCTCTTCACACTTCCCAAAAGTTGCAGGTTTATATATATCTGTGGTACTTACTCATAGTAAACTCGATGTACATTATTTGTTGCCCAAGACAAATCATCAGCCTAAGTGCAGCACACACAGTTCTACAAAGAGGTGGTTAAATGCACAAGTTACTAACTTGTGTAACGATATATCTGTAAGAGACAGTAGTTAGTGACAGATTCCTTACCTTAGAATATCCCCAGGCGTCAGACTGGATCCGGAAAGTTTTTTGCGTAGCAGTACCCTTGCGCGTCGGTAGGCGACGTCGTGCGGCTCTGCGTCCGTCGTCGGCGTCGTGGTCGCCGGGATGACGTCGCGGGCAGTACTTAGACGCCGCCCCTGCGCGCTGACGTCAGTTCTGTACACGACTTTCCGCGCCAGGAACGCAGAGCCATGCAAGAAGCTGACATAGGTGTCTGAAAAATACTAGGGCCCTGAAAGGGATGACCTTAACCCTAGAAATCAGTTCGCAGAACGGGGAGGATGGGTGGGGCGGTAAGGAATCTGTCACTAACTGTCTCTTACAGATATATTGTTACACAAGTTAGTAACTTGTGCATCTGAAAGAGACACGTTAGTGACAGATTCCTTACCTTAGAATAGATACCCCAGCAATACCAACCCCGGTGGTGGGTCTGCGAACAAAGATCAGACGAGGAAGTCCTGGAGAACAGAACGGCCAAAGAAGCCGTCTCTCCGGACTTGGCTGTCAAGGCAGTAATGCTTGGTAAACGTGTGCAGCGAGGCCCACGTAGCTGCCTGACAGATATCCAGCAGCGGAACACCGCGGCCCAAAGCCGTGGTAGCAGCCGTTGCCCTGGTGGAATGGGCACGCAGCCCAACAGGAGGCTCCTTCTTAGCCAAAGAATAGCAGGCTTTGATACACAAGGTTACCCAGCGGGAGATGGTTCTCTTGTGCACCGCCCGACCTTTTTGGCGCCCACGTAGCCAACAAAGAGCTGGTCATCCACCCGGAAATGGCGTGTGCGGTCGATGTAAAAGGAAAGCGCACTTTTTGGGTCCAGACGGTGGAGCCTCTCTTCCTCTCTGGAAGGATGCGGAGGCGGAAAGAAGGTGGGCAAAGTGATGGTCTGCCCAATGTGGAAGACAGTAACCACCTTTGGCAAGAAGGACGGACGCGTCCTAAGAACAACCTTGTCTGGATGGACAGACAGAAAGGGAGGTTTACATGATAGAGCCTGGAGCTCACTCACCCGCCTAGCGGAGGTGATGGCCACCAGAAAGGCAGTCTTCAGAGTCAGAAGACGAAGAGGACAGTTATGTAAAGGCTCAAAGGGAGCGCACATAAGAAAGGTAAGAACCAAGTTCAAGTCCCACTGAGGCATCACAAACGGAACAGGAGGGAAGAGGTGTGTAATGCCTTTTAGAAACCGGTTAACAACAGGGGACTTGAAAAGGGAGGGCTGATCAGGAAGCCTGAGGAAGGCCGAGAGGGCACAAAGATAGCCCTTGATGGTACCCAGGGCAGAACCCTGTTGGGCCAGGGAAAGAAGGAACAGGAGAACCTCAGAGAGAGGGGCAGAAAGGGGATTCACAGCCTTTGCTGTGCACCATGCCACAAACTTGTTCCACCTGCAGGCGTATACCACCTTAGTGGAGGGACGCCTGGCTACCAGAATCACATCACAAACTTCGGGAGGCAAGTCGAAAGGAATCAACTGCCGCCGCTCAATCTCCACGCAAGCAGGTGGAGGCTGGACAGGTTCGGGTGGAGGACCGTCCCCTGCTGCTGCGACAGAAGATCCTCCCGAAGAGGCAGACGGATCGGGGGATCTACGCTCATACTGAGTAGCTCGGGATACCAACTCTTCGAGCCCAGTCCGGAGCCACAAGAATGACTTGGGCCCGGTCGTGCCGAATCTTAGTCAACACTCTGGGTAGAAGTGGTATAGGCGGAAAGGCGTACAACAGACCGCAACTCCACTCGTGACGAAAAGCGTCGCCGAGCGAGTGCCGCCTTGGAAATTCCAACGCGCAGAACTGATGACATTGCGCGTTCTCTTCGGTGGCGAACAGATCTAACCAAGGCTCTCCCCACTGAAGAAAGAGTCCTTGCGCCACTTCCGAGTGAAGACGCCATTCGTGATCCATCATGCACCTGCGGCTGAGTTCGTCCGCCCTGGCGTTCAGGGAACCTGCCAGGTGTTGAACCATCAGGAACATGCCCTGATGTTCCAGTCATGTCCAGAGGCGCAGAGCCTCCTGACAAAGGGTCCACGACCCCACCCCGCCTTGTTTGTTGCAGTACCACATGGCGGTGGTGTTGTCTGTGAACACCTGCACTACCTTCCCTTTGACAGAGGGAAGGAATGCCTTGAGTGCAAGTCGGATCGCCCGGAGCTCCAGAAGGTTGATATGGAGCCGGGACTCCGCCGGAGACCAGAGGCCTCTGATCTCCGCCTCTCCCATGTGACCGCCCCATCCCAGAAGGGACGCGTCCGTCACAACTGTGTGCTCTGGCTGGGGAAGGGAGAGGGATCTGCCCATGACCCATTGCCGGTTCGAGAGCCACCACTGCAACTGTTTTGCAGTCCCCTCCGAGATCTGGACGTGATCGGACAGGTTGCCCTGGTGCTGCGCCCACTGGAACTTCAGGTCCCACTGCAGAGCCCGCATATGCCATCTGGCATGATTGACCAGCAGGATGCAGGAGGCCATGAGGCCCAGCAGCCTCAGGGTCATCCGTACCGAAACCCAGGATAAAGGCTGAAAGATCGGAATCATAGCCCGAATATCCCGGACTCGCCGTTCGGGAGGATAGGCCCGAAACTGCGTCGTGTCCAGAACTGCTCCGATGAAAAGGAGCTGTGGAGAAGGAATCAGATGCGACTTCGGCACATTGATGGAGAACCCCAGCGAGTGCAGGAGTTCGGCCGTAGTCTGGAGGTGGGAGACGACTACCTGGGACGAGCCCGCCTTCAGCAACCAGTCGTCGAGGTAGGGGAAGACTGGAACCCCTGCCCGGCGCAGATGAGCTGCGACCACCGCCATCACTTTCGTGAACACCCGAGGTGCACTTGTAAGGCCAAAGGGGAGCACGGTGAACTGAAAATGCTCAAGGCCTACCGTGAACCGCAGCTAACGCCGGTGGGCCGGCAGGACGGGGATGTGAAAATAAGCGTCCTGCAAGTCCAACGCTACCAACCAGTCTCCAGGGTCGAGGGCAGTCAAGACCTGAGCTAGGGTGAGCATCTTGAACTTCTCCTTCCGGAGGAAGCGATTGACGTTCCGGAGGTCCAAGATAGGACGCATGTCCTCCTTGTCCTTTTTGGGCACCAGGAAGTAGTGGGAGTAGCAACCACGCCCTACTTCTGGGGTCGGAACATGCTCGATGGCCCTCTTGGCCAAGAGGGCCGTGACTTCCTTCTGCAGAAGTACCAAGTGATCCCCTGACATGCGGTGGAATTGAGGTGGCATGGCTGGGGGGGGTGGTCTCGAAGGGGAGGGAGTAGCCCCTTCGGACAATGTCCAAGACCCACCTGTCCGAGGTGATGGGACGCCAGTGGTGAAGGTGATGGCGGACCCTGCCCCCTACTGGCGTGCTGTGCACCGGAAAGGAGGGACTAGGAGGGCTTGGAGGCCGCGGACGGGTTGGAGGTGGTGGCCTGACCCGCACGCTGGTTGCCCGAACCGACACAGCGGTATCCACGTCCTCGGCCACGCGTAGACATTTGCTGTGCGGGCCGGTGGCTGGGCAGCTGACGTGACTGGGCGCCCCTTCCGTGGCCACGAAAGGGGCGAAAAGCAGAGCTGAGCGGAGGGCGTACAACAGAAAGGCCCAGGGACTTGGCCGTAGCCCGTGAGTCCTTAAACCGCTCCAGCGCATGGTCTGCCTTTGAACCAAAAAGACCGACTCCATCAAAGGGCATGTCCATGAGTGTATTCTGGACATCACCCGAGAAACCAGTTGTCCTCAGCCAGGCGTGGCGACGTAGCGCCACCGTCGTCGCAAGCGATCTGCCCAGCGAGTCGGCGGTATCAAGGCCACAACGGATGGTGTATTTAGCCGCATCTCGCCCTTCCGCAATGGCGCGGGTAAGCAGTGTCTGGACCTCCTCAGAACACTGCGGCAAAACAGCCGCCACCGAATCCCACAGGGAGTGGGTATATCGGCCCAAAAGGCAAGCGGTGTTGACGGACCGCAAGCCAGCACTGGAGGAGGAAAAAGCCTTCTTCCCAAATTGGTCCAGGCGTTTGGATTCCCTATCCGGAGGGGCGGTAGGGAAGGCGGTTTGGGAGGCAGAGGCTTGGACAACCAAGCTCTCAGGGGTGGGATGTTGGGAGAGAAACAGGGGGTCGCCCGGAGCAGGGCGATGGCGTCGGGCCACATTCCTATCCACAGGATGGTGGGTTTGGACCAGGTACCCAAAAGAACGTCAGTGAGTGCATCATTAAACGGCAGCACAGTCTCCGAAGAGGAAGCCGCCGGCTGAAGCACTTCTGTCAGGAGGTTAGTCCTGACGGCCACAGTAGGCAACTGGAGATGTAAGGCTCCAGCTGCTCTACGCAACACCGTTGCAAAATTAGCCCCCTCCTCCGTAGCCACGGGAGGAGACAGCATGCCAGTGTCAGGGGAGGTGTCTAGACCACTGGCATCCCCAAGTTCCTCAACCCAGTCCGGGTCAAACTCACACTGTTGTGTGAGAGGGTCCTCAGACCCCTCCCAGCTCTCCTGGTCCTCCTCTTGTTCAAAATATGGAGGGGGGGGACATTTGGGACCCAAGGTCTCATCGGCGCCGGAGCCGGCGTCGGGCGACGTCGGTCCGGCTCCATGTCCGGAGCCGGAGAGAACCGGGGAACGACGCCGTCCGGAGCCCCGGACGGTGTCAGGAACGGCACCAGGGACATCGGCGTCGGCGGAGGCGTGGTTAGGTTAACCGGCGTCGATGGGGGTTGCGGTACCACCGGAGCCGGGATCGAGGCCGGAGCCGAGGCCGGGATGAAGGCTGGTGGGACAGGCGGCGCCGGGACCGGAGACGACGGCGGCGCCGGGGCAACCCCATCAGGGCCCGCGGGGCCCAAAGGCGCACCGGAGGGACCTGAAGGCCCGAAGAGGCGGGCCATGGCAGACAGGAATTCCTGTATTTCGGCCGGAGTCGCCCCCGACCCCGGAAAGAACGGGTAATTCGGGGGCGGCTCTACAGGCATGTCCGGGGCCGCGGGGACGGTGCCGACTGGGGCCTCAGCCGAGTCGCGAGACCGGCGAGGCGAAGTCTTAGAGCGATGACGCCGCTTAGACTTCTTGTGCTTCGACTTACCGGAGGAGCGCGAAGACTTGGATTCCGACGAACGGCGGGGACTCCACGACCGGCCCCTCGACCTCTCCCGGGACCGGGGCTTGGTGCGGCGCCGACTGCCGGACCTCGAGCAGCTTTCGAGACCGCTCTCGCAAAGCCTTCGGATGAAGTTTCCGGCAGTCAGGGCACAACTTCGTGTCGTGGTCTCGGCCGAGACAGAAGAGACACTCGAGATGCGGGTCCGTGATCGACATCATGCGACCACAGGCCTCGCAGGACTTAAAGCCGGGCATCCCTACGACACCTTAGGAGTCGTGAAGACTCGTTGAAGAAACAGTGAAAAAATTCACAAAAAAGGATAGTCAAAAAGTGACTAGGGCACTGCTCTTCCCGGATCTGCGCTTACTGGCGCGGAAAAAGAAGAACTGACGTCAGCGCGCAGGGGCGGCGTCTAAGTACTGCCCGCGACGTCATCCCGGCGACCACGACGCCGACGACGGACGCGGAGCCGCACGACGCCGCCTACCGACGCGCAAGGGTACTGCTACGCAAAAAACTTTCCGGATCCAGCCTGACGCCTGGGGATATTCTAAGGTAAGGAATCTGTCACTAACGTGTCTCTTTCAGAAACACAAGGCCATCAAGTACTGCAGACACGAATGAGAAGTTATTTGATTGTATCTATAATGCACTATTCCATCAAATATAGGAAATAGTGTTTCACAATGGCATAGTGAATCAGTAACCCCTCCATGTCTCAATGTTTTCCATTCTACCAGAGCAAGGGCATCTTCACTCAAGCTTCTCCAAGCAATCAAAACATGCATCTCTAAATTCTGAAACCTTTAGACAAATATTGTCCTTAAAGAGAATAGGCACCAATAATCTTCCCTCTCACGTCCCAATATTGTCAATGTTATCACACAAAGGGTGTGTTTTTCCTTTGAGCTTCTTAACATAAAAGGAAATACACCACAACCATACATATACACTTTGAGAAAATGTCCGTATCAGAGCTGCCAAACCAGGTCACTCCTTTTCTTGGTAGTAATAACTATTCCCCAAAGATTACTTCACTGTTAATACACAACTCTCCAAATGTCACATGTAAATAAATCATCATAGTTTTGAGCAAGGCCTCCACGCCTTCAATCATTGTTTCAATTAAATGCTAAATATTTTGGCTCCAATAATCCTAGCACAAGGCATATTTGATACATATGAGCATTTTATAGTTGTTGTGAGCCTCCCATATAACGTTTTTGTATTTTAATGCATCCCACGCACTACCCATTTGCGACTTTCCACCCATTGTATTCATTTGTAAGCTTCACACACAAACACTGTTTCTGGTGTTCATCACTACTACCTCATATCTGCACTTTGCCCACATACCTCATTCTGCATATCTCACTATACCCATCTTCTGTGAACATCTCATGTGTCTCACACAGCAGGCTTTTTTTTACATTGGTAAGCATCTCTCTTCCACACAAACACTGTATATCTCATTTTTGTGAGCATCCCACACAAGGCTAATTCTTATTGCAAATTTACCTCATAAGGCTGCTCATATTTTTGTGCAAGATAATGCTGTTTCAGTGCACTTTACGCTCGTATCATCCACCTGCGAGAACGCTTCTCATAGATTAAACAAAAGTTTCCGTATTGGGTTGAATACTTTGCGATCCACCCTCTGGCCACAGGAATGCAGGCGATAAACTGCCAGTGTTTGAGAAACTATTCTCCCTCCCCTTCTTGTGCCCTGCTAAACCAAGGGCTTCCAAAAGGGATCTGACTGACTTCAATACTCAGACACACAGAATCATATACCATACCATTAGACCTGCCAACCATAGGGTGGTCTTCCCCCAAACGTTCTGCCTGCTTACCGCCTCTTTTTGTTGGCCTTAGGACTCTGAGCACTTTACCACTGCTGACCAGGTATAAAGTGCATGTGCGTCTCCCCTAAAACATGGTGACATTGGTGTATCCCTTGTAAAGTGGTATACCGTATACCCAGGGCCTGTAAATTAAATTCTACTAGTGGGCCTGCAGCACTGATTGTGCCACCCAAACAAGTAGCCCTTTAAACAGGTCTCAGGCCTGCCACTGCAGAGGCTGTGTGTGCAGTTTTACTGCCATGTAAACTTGGCATTAAAAACCCATTTCCAAGCCTTAAACTTCCCTTTTATTACACATAAGTCACCCCTAAGGAAGGCCCTGGGTAGCCCATAGGGCAGGGTGCTATGTTACTAAAAGGTAGGACATGTACTTTTAAGCTTTGCCTGTCCTTGTAGTGAAAAGCACCTACCCTCGTTTTTCACTACTGTGAGGCCTACTCCTCTCATAGATTAACATTGGGAATTTCTTAATACACTCTTTTAAGCTGTAATTCATGGTTAGAAAGGAGTGGCTATGTCATGTTTTATATCTTTAGAATAGCAATGATAAATCCTCATTACTGGCAAGGTTCGATTTCACACTATTTCAGATATGCCACTTTTAGAAAATGGACATTTCTCTGCTCTTACAGCTCTGTGTGCCTGCAGCCTGTCTCCAATACACTCCAATATTAGTTGAATTGCATTTTGAGGTTTAGGAATGTCACGAAGAGCATTCAGTTTATTCTTCCTTTTTTCATCCCACCTTTGTTTGCTTGGTGCATGAAAATTCCCCCAAAAAATTCTCACATTTGGTCTAATTACTTTGTGAATGTAAATAACAATTAAAGCATACTCGCAAACTGTGACTGCATGCTTGCCTTTATCAATGTTTCACTGTAAAACTATGCTATTGTATTCATTTAATGGAGCTCACGGCTCTCAGACAATGGGCGATTTGTATAGGGTCGCTGGAAAGTCCAAATGGTTGTCCTTGTCCAGCTCCAGAAATTTAGTGTCTCCTTCACCCCTGAATCTTAATGAAACTTTACATAATTATTATTATTTTTTTTTAAAGTTATACCACCCAACACAATGACACCAAATTCAGCAGAAACTTAACTCTTTACTCAGAAAGTAAGATTTTTGTGATTTGGTGGAAATTTGTTCAGCATTTTGAGAAATTTGCATTTAAAGAGGTGCTCAGGGATATTATGAAGGGGTTACAAATAGGTACATCAGGATGGTTGGTCCAGCTGGAGTACTGCGTCTTCCATGGTACAATAAATCAATAAAAAATAAAGCAATCTGATTGATTGAGAGCGTTCCACCCTCATCCCATACCAGTCCTTTGAGTCCTGCAGGACCGGTACATTGACAGGGACCCAAGCGATCTGATTGGCTGGCCACAACAAGAAGAAAAATATTGCCACCACTATTACAGAACACATGGAGTCTGTTCTCATATCCTGAAAATTAAATTGTAAAAACATAAGTAGGGCAGGTACCCAAACCCCCTGGCACTTCTGAAAAGGACCCAGATGTGGGGTAGGGGTGCGTGGAGGTTTGACTGCCCATAGGGAGGCTGGTCAAAGGGCCTAGCCTCTGGCCAGGTCCTGCAGCCAAACTCCCTACCATGCAAGGCCAAATGGCATGGGCACAACCAAAGGCTGTGTGCAGCAGGGAGGCAGCTGCCTGGGAGGGGTTGAGCGCAGGACTGGACTACAGGTCAGGCCTCGTGCCCAACCACTGCTGTGCATTTCCACAGGGTATTGGGTGCAGGGCCTGGCCACAGGCGAGACCCTGTGCCCAATCCCACGCTGAGCACAGCCAACTGACATGCCAAACAACATACATGTGTTCCTCATTTTTAAACCAGGAAAGGTGGTTCCAACAGAACTAATATTTTAAGGGGCATCAAAACATGGACCAAAAAAAAGAAGAAAAAAAAACCTACTTTTTACATACTTCGTGAGCGGTCAACCAGTCCCTCTCTTCGGTACTCTGCTATCCAGCAGATACAAATTTCCCACAGTCTATACGATATAGTGCAATACGCTGGTTTAGGGGGTTCTGTTACGGATCAAGGTGGCAGCAGAATCAGGCGGAGCAGTGTCCCCAGCCTGGATAGTGGGCTGAGGAGTGATGTTCTATAAGCTCCTTCATCCTCCTCCCGTTTCTGCTTTGCAACATTTAGCTGTCGTCTGTGGCAAGGCCTCATGTGTTTGAACATTCAGAGCTTCCAAAAGAATATTTTTCCCAGTTGCTCTGAGAAAACTCAATGGCTGACCTTGCACGTCACAAATTTTATGGAAACTTTTTTTTGTCCCTCCGGAATATTAAAGAACTCCCACACGATGGACAGTTGAGTTTGGTGAATCATCCTGCTGTATCTCGTCTTACAGGGACTGGTCTTCCCAGTCTTCTCCTTGAGATGCCATTATTTTACTTAAGTCCTCCAAAAAAAAAAAAAAACAAGAAAAATAAAACCGGAATGCAGAGGGTGGGAATGTTTCGAGGTGACACTCCCTAATAACACTAAGAGGGCGGGAATTTCCTTAGCCAATGAGATATTGCTTTACTGTGAATCACAGATACCACAGTTCATTTTTCAGGTACCATGACACCTATTAAACAAAACAACAAAAAAACACACACACAAATTCCACTAAAACCTTCGCAACACTTTTCCTATTTGGACCGGAGAGGAAACCTCTAGACTAAATAAAACAACCCCTTCCTAATGAACACAACCATTTTTTATTTATTTAGAAGTTCTGCATCTCGCGGTACTCCAGCGGGACCCAGAAGTTGAAATAAACCCACATGGGATTCCTGTGGGATGCTCGCATTGGTTCTATGGGTCCCGCAGGACTACTGGAGTACTTGTGTGATGTCCACAAAAAAAAGACCTATCAAAGCAGCCATTTGATTTGCCACTCGGGAGACACTAATCAAAAAAAAGTCCACAATATTTAGAAACCATCTAAAATGATTTCGCTAATCACCGTTGCTGGATTTGTGTTTAACAGAGACAGTTTGCAGGGAAAGCAATCTAAAGCTATCACAGCCTCAAAACTGGAGGCCAGCAGACAACTGCATCATCCACCAATCCTATGTAAAGTACAGCATCTGAAGAGAAGTGTTCTCTCAAACACTTTTGCAGCACCACAAGTAGTAAGGCCAGTGAAGGAATCACTATTGTGGCGGTTTTTCAACCTTCCAGCTAGCCAAAAAAATAATAATTAGCGTACAGAAGATAACGCACACTTTGTGCTAGAAGGTGCTCCACAGAGTGCAGACTAGACCTTATTCAATGGGAACTACTGGAATGTGAAAGCACCTGAGTAATATGCGTCTAAACATCATAGTGTGTGCACCGATGCAGAAGTTGCGAGTGATAGAAAGAACAAACTGCTTCGGAGGAAGTGCTGCAACAGGACCATCAAGAAAATGACCACACGCAGCATTTCAGGATATATTGCAGACATTGTCAAAGTTGTGGTCTGTGGTGAAGTTAATAGTGGCCTGTGGTGAAGTTAATAGAAGAATATGTAGAAGGGCCACCTATTTGTGATATGCAAACTGGTCACAAATACAGGTCTATAAAATCAAAGAAATAAAAAAGTCAAACAAAAATATAAAAATACAAAAAGTTGAAAACTACAAAAAAGAGAAAAACTAAATATTGAAAACGACATAAAATCTACATAAGTAGTTGAAAACTGCAAGTAAAAATAAAAATGTGAAAACTATATTCACTCTTTTACACATGGAACTCAGCACACAAAGGGGGAGTGGGGTGGCTTTAGGGCACAGGATTTGCCACCCCCACCCATCCCCCCGGACGGACGGCTGAGGGCTTTGTACAGTAGCAGGTTTGCAGCTTACGCGGGCTTGGTTGCAGCCAACCCATGCCATGCACAGTCAAAAGCTGCGCGCAATATACAAGTTGAATGAATATGATAAAAAAATATTTAGAACAGAAATTCCCTGAAAAAAACACAACCAAGATTAAATTGCTATTATAGTTCAGTATGGTAATAAGATTTTAGCTTACATTAAAAAACAAAGCACTAGAATGTCACTGACAAAAACCACATAGGTTAAAGAGACATTATAATTAGTTGTTTAAATAAGGCAAACACCCAAAAAATGTGTAAACAGTGCACCATATAATTTCAACATTCACAATCATGCTTGCCTCCAGGGCTTACGATATTTCCATGCTATGGATCCACATGAGTACAATCAGTAACTCTACGCTGTACATGACTATGGTGTTATCAGTGATGCCATTGAGGAGGTCATTTAAACATGTTATGAGTGATGTAATATGTGAGGTCATAAGTAGGGCAAGGCGGGGGCACAAGTTATAGTTACCTCAGTAAACTACGACTGGTGAATTTCTGTGTTTTTACCGCATTTCAGTATCCAACTTTAAATTTCCTGTAATCTTCATTTAAAAAAAAAAAAAATCTATATATATGTACATGACTCAGTGGCGGATGCCACTAGGTAGTTCTAGTTAGGACCACCTTTCCATAGAAAAAGCAATTTTTTGGCTTGTTTTGGCGCCATTTGAAAAATTGCCATACTTTCCAAAAAAATGTCTCATCCACCTCTGCGTCTTCCTGGAAAGTTTAGAGTGATACGTCAAGTGGGGGCTGAGAAAAGTGTGGGGGGGGTATTCATTCATTTTTCCATGGAAATATTAAAACACACCCACAGCCCCCAAATGGCTTAATGGAATTACACCAAATCTGGCAGAAAACTAGAAAATGCTTTGTGATTTGTTGTAATTTCGTCCAGTCGTTTCAGAGAAATTAAGGGGAAAATATAGATCCAATCTGCGGAGGAACCGCCGAGCCAACCGATCTCAAGAGGAGATCTGATTGGCTGCCACCATATCAACACAGATGTGAGGGCAACCATTTTAGGACTCGGAGACTGTCTCCTGTTGAGAAAAAAGTAAAAAAAAAAAAAAACACAGGGGCAGGGTAGGAATTTTCTGCGCCCCTAGGGCTTTGGGGTCCTCGAGGGGTTACATTTTCCACAAATTTATGAAGGATCCGCAGCAAAAAAAAAAAAAAAAAAAAAAAAAAGCCAAGGCTCTTTTGTGTTTTAACCCCTCACCCCAGGGGTGGTCCAGGGCCCCAAGGTGGATGGGTGATGGGCAAAGTTTATTTAATATAGGTGATGCGGCTCCCCTCTCTGAGGACCTTCAGGTCACAACGCACAAGTTACTAACTTGTGTAACGATATATCTGTAAGAGACAGTAGTTAGTGATAGATTCCTTACCTTAGAATATCCCCAGGCGTCAGGCTGGATCCGGAAAGTTTTGCGTAGCAGTACCCTTGCGCGTCGGTAGGCGGCGTCGTGCGGCTCCGCGTCCGTCGTCGGCGTCGTGATCGCCGGGATGACGTCGCGGGCAGTACTTAGACGCCGCCCCTGCGCGCTGACGTCAGTTCTGTACACGACTTTCCGCGCCAGGAACGCAGAGCCATGCAAGAAGCTGACACAGGTGTCTGAAAAATACTAGGGCCCTGAAAGGGATGTCCTTAACCCTAGAAATCAGTTCGCAGAACGGGGAGGATGGGTGGGCGGTAAGGAATCTATCACTAACTACTGTCTCTTACAGATATATCGTTACACAAGTTAGTAACTTGTGCATCTGAAAGAGACACGTTAGTGATAGATTCCTTACCTTAGAATAGATACCCCAGCAATACCAACCCCGGTGGTGGGTCTGCGAACAAAGATCAGACAAGGAAGTCCTGGAGGACAGAACGGCCAAAGAAGCCGTCCCTCCGGACCTGACTGTCAAGGCAGTAATGCTTAGTAAACGTGTGCAGCGAGGCCCACGTAGCTGCCTGACAGATAACCGGCAGCGGAACACCGCGGCCCAAGGCCGTGGTAGCAGCCGTTGCCCTGGTGGAATGGGCACGCAGCCCAACAGGAGGCTCCTTCTTAGCCAAAGAATAGCAGGTCTTGATGCACAGGGTAACCCAGCGGGAGATGGTCCTCTTGTGCACCGCCCGACCTTTTTGGCGCCCACGTAGCCAACAAAGAGCTGGTCATCCACCCGGAAGTGTTTCGTGCGGTCGATATAGAAGGAGAGCGCACGTTTTGGGTCCAGACGGTGGAGCCTCTCTTCCTCTCTGGAAGGATGCGGAGGCGGAAAGAAGGTGGGCAAAGTGATGGTCTGCCCAATGTGGAAAGCAGTAACCACCTTTGGCAAGAAGGACGGACGCGTCCGAAGAACAACCTTGTCTGGATGAACAGACAGAAAGGGAGGTTTGCAAGAAAGAGCCTGGAGCTCACTCACCCGCCGAGCGGAGGTGATGGCCACCAGAAAGGCTGCCTTTAGAGTCAGAAGACGAAGAGGACAGTTATGCAGAGGCTCAAAGGGAGCGCACATTAAAAAGGTAAGAACCAAGTTCAAGTCCCACTGAGGCATTACAAACAGAACAGGAGGGAAGAGGTGAGTAATGCCTTTTAAGAACCTGTTAACAACAGGGGACTTGAAAAGGGAGGGCTGATCAGGGAGCCTGAGGAAGGCCGAGATAGCACAAAGATAACCCTTGATGGTACCCAGGGCAGAACCCTGTTGGGCCAGAGAGAGAAGGAACAGAAGGACCTCAGAAAGAGGGGCAGAAAGGGGATCCACAGCCTTTGCTGTGCACCATGCCACAAATTTGTTCCACCTGCAGGCGTATACCACCTTAGTGGAGGGACGCCTGGCTGCCAGAATCACATCACAAACTTCGGGAGGCAAGTCGAAAGGAATCAACTGCCGCCGCTCAATCTCCACGCAAGCAGGTGTAGACTGGACAGGTTCGGGTGGAGGACCGTCCCCTGGTGCTGCGACAGAAGATCCTCCCGAAGAGGCAGACGGATCGGGGGATCTATGCCCATATTGAGTAGCTCGGGATACCAAACTCTTCGAGCCCAGTCCGGAGCCACAAGAATGACTTGGGCCCGGTCGTGCCGAATCTTCTTCAACACTCTGGGTAGAAGTGGTATAGGCGGAAAGGCGTACAACAGACCGCAACTCCACTCGCGACGAAAAGCGTCGCCGAGCGAGTGCCGCCTTGGAAATTCCAACGCGCAGAACTGATGACATTGCGCGTTCTCTTCGGTGGCGAATAGATCTAACCAAGGCTCTCCCCACTGTAGAAAGAGTCCTTGCGCCACTTCCGAGTGAAGACGCCATTCGTGATCCATCATGCACCTGCGGCTGAGTTCGTCCGCCCTGGCGTTCAGAGAACCTGCCAGGTGTTGAACCATCAGGAACATGCCCTGATGTTCCAGCCATGTCCAGAGGCGCAGAGCCTCCTGACAAAGGGTCCAAGACCCCACCCCGCCCTGTTTGTTGCAGTACCACATGGCGGTGGTGTTGTCTGTGAACACCTGCACTACCTTCCCTTTGACAGAGGGAAGGAATGCCTTGAGTGCAAGCCGGATCGCCCGGAGCTCCAGAAGGTTGATATGGAGCCGGGACTCCGCCGGAGACCAGAGGCCTCTGATCTCCGCCTCTCCCATGTGACCGCCCCATCCCAGAAGGGACGCGTCCGTCACAACTGTATGCTCTGGCTGGGGAAGGGAGAGGGATCTGCCCATGACCCATTGCCGGTTCGAGAGCCACCACTGCAACTGTTTTGCAGTCCCCTCCGAGATCTGGACGTGATCGGACAGGTTGCCCTGGTGCTGCGCCCACTGGAACTTCAGGTCCCACTGCAGAGCCCGCATATGCCATCTGGCATGATTGACCAGCAGGATGCAGGAGGCCATGAGGCCCAGCAGCCTCAGGGTCATCCGTACCGAAACCCAGGATAAAGGCCGAAAGATCGGAATCATAGCCTGAATATCCCGGACTCGCCGTTCGGGAGGATAGGCCCGAAACTGCGTCGTGTCCAGAACTGCTCCGATGAAAAGGAGCTGTGGAGAAGGAATTAGATGCGACTTCGGCACATTGATGGAGAACCCCAGCGAGTGCAGGAGTTCGGCCGTAGTCTGGAGGTGGGAGACGACTGCCTGGGACGAGCCCGCCTTCAGCAGCCAGTCGTCGAGGTAGGGGAAGACTGAAACCCCTGCCCGGCGCAGATGAGCTGCGACCACCGCCATCACTTTCGTGAACACCCGAGGGGCACTGGTAAGGCCAAAGGGGAGCACGGTGAACTGAAAATGCTCGGGGCCTACCGTGAACCGAAGGTAACGCCGGTGGGCCGGCAGGACGGGGATGTGGAAATACGCGTCCTGCAAGTCCAACGCTACCAACCAGTCTCCAGGGTCGAGGGCAGTCAAGACCTGAGCTAGGGTGAGCATCTTGAACTTCTCCTTCCGGAGGAAGCGATTGACGTTCCGGAGGTCCAAGATAGGACGCATGTCCTCCTTGTCCTTTTTGGGCACCAGAAAGTAGTGGGAGTAGCAACCACGCCCTACTTCTGGGGTCGGAACATGCTCGATGGCCCTCTTGGTCAAGAGGGCCGTGACTTCCTTCTGTAGAAGCACCAAGTGATCCCCTGACATGCGGTGGAATTGAGGTGGCATGGCTGGGGGGTGGTCTCGAAGGGGAGGGAGTAGCCCCTTCGGACAATGTCCAAGACCCACCTGTCCGAGGTGATGGTGCGCCAGTGGGGAAGGTGATGGCGGACCCTGCCCCCTACTGGCGTGCCGTGCACCTGAAAGGAGGGACTAGGAGGGCTTGGAGGCCGCGGACGGGTTGGAGGTGGTGGCCTGACCCGCACGCTGGTTGCCCGATCCGCCACGGCGGAATCCACGTCCTCGGCCACGCGAAGACGCCTGCTGCGCGGGCCGGTGGCTGGGCTGCTGACGTGAAGGGGCGCCCCTACCGTGGCCACGATAGGGGCGAAAAGCAGAAGGCAGCGGAGGGCGTGTAGCAGAAAGGCCCAGGGACTTTGCAGTAGCCCGTGAGTCCTTAAAGCGCTCCAACGCATGGTCTGCTTTGGACCCAAAAAGACCGACTCCATCAAAGGGCATGTCCATGAGAGTATTCTGGACATCCCCTGAAAAACCAGTGGTTCTCAGCCAGGCGTGGCGCCGGAGCGCCACCGTCGTTGCAATCGACCTGCCCAGCGAGTCGGCGGTGTCAAGGCCACAACGGATAGTGTATTTGGCCGCATCCCTTCCTTCCGCAATGGCGCGGGAAAGCAGTGCCTGGACCTCCTCAGGGCACTGGGGCAAAACATCCGCCACCGAATCCCACAGGGAGTGGGTATATCGGCCCAAAAGACAAGCGGTGTTAACGGACCGCAAGCCAGCACTGGAGGAAGAAAAACCTTTCTTCCCAAACTGATCCAGGCGTTTGGATTCCCTATCCGGAGGAGCGGTAGGGAAGGCGGTTTGGGAAGCGGAGGCTTGGACAACCAAGCTCTCAGGAGTGGGGTGGACAGAAAGAAACAGGGGGTCGCCCGGAGCGGGGCGATGGCGTCGTGACACGTTCCGATCCACAGGAGCCCCTGTGTTGGGCTTGGACCAGGCGCCCAAAAGAACGTCCGTGAGGGCGTCGTTAAACGGCAGCACAGTCTCCGCAGAGGAGGCTGCCGGCTGAAAGCACCTCTGTCAAGATGTTAGTCTTGACCGTCAAAGTAGGGAGCTGGAGACGTAAGGCCCCAGCAGCCCTACGCAACACCGTACCAAAATTGGCCCCCTCCTCCGTAGCCACGGGAGGAGACAGCATGCCAGTGTCAGGAGAAGTATCCAGACCACTGGCCTCCCCTAGACTCTCTGTCCAGTCCTCATCATACTGACAGTTGCGTGTCAGAGGGTCATCAGACCCCTCCCAGTCCTCCTGGTCCTCCTCTGGTTCAAAATAAGGAGGAGGAGGGACATTTGGGACCCAAGGTCCCATCGGCGCCGGAGCCGGCGTCGAGCGACGTCGCTCCGGGTCCATGTCCGGAGCCGGAAGGAACTGGGGGACGACGCCGCCCGGAGCCCAGGGCGGCGTCGAGAACGGCACCGGAGACATCGGCGCCGGCGGAGGTGTCGTGAGGTCGACCGGCGTCGATGGGAGTTGTGGAGCCGGGATCGAGGCCGGGGCCAGAGCCGGAGCCGGGATCGAGGCTGGAGGCTCGGGCGACGCCGGGGCCGGAGCCGCCGGCGGCGCCGGATCAACCCCATCAGGGCCCGCGGGGCCCGAAGGCGCACCGGAGGGGCCTGAAGGCCCGAAGAGGCGGGCCATGGCCGACAGGAACTCCTGTACCTTGGCCGGATCCGCCCCCGAACCCGGGAAGGGCGGGTATGACGGGGGCGACTCCACAGGCAAGTCCGGGGCCGCGGGGGCGGGGACGGTGCCGGGAGGGGCCTCAGCCGAGTCGCGAGACCGGCGAGGCGAAGTCCGAGAGCGACGATGCTTCTTGGACTTCTTGTGTCGAGACTTACCGGACGAAGAAGACTTCGACGCCGACGACCGGTGTGCACTCCGCGAGCGACCCCTGGACCTCTCACGCGACCGGGGCTTCCGCGGAGCCGAATGCCGGGCCTCGAGGAGCTTTCGAGACCGCTCTCGCAAAGCCTTCGGGTTGAGGGCCTGGCATTCGGGACAAGACTCGGTGTCGTGGCCTCGGCCGAGGCAGAAGAGACACTCCCAATGCGGGTCGGTGACGGACATCATCCGCGCACAGGCGCCGCATCGCTTGAAGCCGGGCATCCCTACGACACCTGAAGGTGGAAAAAGACAGTGAAAAAATCACCAAAAAGTATGGTCAAAAATTGACCAGGGCACTGCTCTTCCCGGATCTGCGCTTACTGGCGCGGAAAAAGAAGAACTGACGTCAGCGCGCAGGGGCGGCGTCTAAGTACTGCCCGCGACGTCATCCCGGCGATCACGACGCCGACGACGGACGCGGAGCCGCACGACGCCGCCTACCGACGCGCAAGGGTACTGCTACGCAAAACTTTCCGGATCCAGCCTGACGCCTGGGGATATTCTAAGGTAAGGAATCTATCACTAACGTGTCTCTTTCAGATAGTGCCCAGATGTAGCCCACATATGGCCCAATGACAAAAGTGTGCAAAACACTTTTTATTTTTAGTTTTTGCAGTTTTATGTAGTGCAGACTGGTCAGGTATTGGAGCATTGCATCTTAAAACATGACCCCCCTACACTACAAAAACACCACTGCACTACCTAAACCCTAAAACACTACCCCCAGCACGACCCCTACACTACCACAAACACCACTGCACTATCCTAAACCCTAAAACACTACCCCCAGCACGACCCCCTACACTACCCAAACACCACTGCACTACCCTAAAAACACCTCGACGACCCCTACACTACACCAACACCACTGCACTACCCTAAACCCTAGAAACACTACCCCAGCACGACCCCTACACTACCCAAACACCACTGCACTAACCCCTAAAACACTACCCCCAGCACGACCCCCTACACTACCCAAACACCACTGCATCTAACCTAAAACATGACCCCCTACACTACACAAACACCACTGCACTACCCTAAACCCTGAAACACTACCCCCAGCACGACCCCCTACACTACACAAGCACCACTGCACTACCTAAACCCTAAAACACTACCCCAGCACGACCCCTACACTGCCCGAACACCACTGCACTGCCCTAAACCCTGAAACACCAGCCCCTGCACGACCCCCTACACTGCCCGAACACCACTGCACTGCCCTAAACCCTGAAACACCACCCCTAGCAAGACCCCCTACACTGCCCGAACACCACTGCACTGCCCTAAACCCTGAAACACCACCCCAGCACGACCCCTACACTGCCCGAACACCACTGCACTGCCCTAAACCCTGAAACACCACCCCAGCACGACCCCTACACTGCCCGAACACCACTGCACTGCCTAAACCCTGAAACACACCCCAGCAACGACCCCTACACTGCCCGAACACCACTGCACTGCCCTAAACCCTGAAACACCACCCCCAGCAAGACCCCCTACACTGCCCGAACACCACTGCACTGCCCTAAACCCTGAAACACCACCCCCAGCACGACCCCTACACTGCCCGAACACCACTGCACTGCCCTAAACCCTGAAACACCACCCCCAGCACGACCCCTACACTGCCCGAACACCACTGCACTGCCCTAAACCCTGAAACACCACCCCCAGCACGACCCCCTACACTGCCCGAACACCACTGCACTGCCCTAAACCCTGAAACACCAGCCCCAGCACGACCCCCTACACTGCCCGAACACCACTGCACTGCCCTAAACCTGAAACACCACCCCCAGCACGACCCCCTACACTACCCGAACACCACTGCACTGCCTAAACCCTGAAACACCACCCCCAGCACGACCCCCTACACTGCCCGAACACCACTGCACTGCCTAAACCTGAAACACCACCCTAGCACGACCCCTACACTGCCCAAACACCACTGCACTGCCCTAAACCCTGAAACACTACCCCTAGCACGACCCCCTGCACTGCACGAACACCACTGCACTGCCTAAACCTAAAACACTACCCCAGCACGACCCCTACACTGCCCGAACACCACTGCACTGCCCTAAACCCTGAAACACCACCCCCAGCACGACCCCCTACACTGCCCGAACACCACGCACTGACCCTAAGCCCTGAAACACCACCCCCAGCACGACCCCCTACACTGCCCGAACACCACTGCACTGCCCTAAACCCTGAAACACCACCCCCAGCACGACCCCTACACTGCCCGAACACCACTGCACTGCCCTAAACCCTGAAACACCACCCCCAGCACGACCCCCTACACTGCCCGAACACCACTGCACTGCCCTAAACCTGAAACACTACCCCCAGCACGACCCCTACACTGCCCGAACACCACTGCACTGCCCTAAACCCTGAAACACCAGCCCCAGCACGACCCCTACACTGCCCGAACACCACTGCACTGCCTAAACCCTGAAACACCAGCCCCAGCACGACCCCCTACACTGCCCGAACACCACTGCACTGCCCTAAACCCTGAAACACCACCCCCAGCACGACCCCTACACTGCCCGAACACCACTGCTCTGCCCTAAACCCTGAAACACCACCCCCAGCCACGACCCCCTACACTGCCCGAACACCACTGCCTGCCCTAAACCCTGAAACACCACCCCCAGCACGACCCCCTACACTGCCCGAACACCACTGCACTGCCCTAAACCCTGAAACACCACCCCCAGCACGACCCCCTACACTGCCCGAACACCACTGCAGCCTAAACCCTGAAACACCACCCCCAGCAAGACCCCCTACACTGCCCGAACACCACTGCACTGCCCTAAACCCTGAAACACCACCCCAGCACAACCCCCTACACTGCCCGAACACCACTGCACTGCCCTAAACCCTGAAACACCAGCCCCAGCACGACCCCTACACTGCCCGAACACCACTGCACTGCCCTAAACCCTGAAACACCACCCCAGCCACGACCCCTACACTGCCCGAACACCACTGCACTGCCCTAAACCCTGAAACACCACCCACAGCACGACCCCCTACACTGGCCGAACACCACTGCACTCCTAAACCCTGAAACACCACCCCCAGCACGACCCTACACTGCCCGAACACCACTGCACTGCCCTAAACCCTGAAACACCAGCCCCTGCACGACCCCCTACACTGCCCGAACACCACTGCACTGCCCTAAACCCTGAAACACCACCCCCAGCACGACCCCTACACTGCCCGAACACCACTGCACTGCCCTAAACCCTGAAACACCACCCCCAGCATGACCCCCTACACTGCCCGAACACCACTGCACTGCCCTAAACCTAAAACACTACCCCCAGCACGACCCCCTACACTACCGAACACCACTGCACTGCCCTAAACCCTAAAACACTCCCCCCAGCACGACCCCTACACTACCCGAACACCACTGCACTGCCCTAAACCCTAAAACACTCCCCCAGCACGACCCCCTACACTACCCAAACACCACTGCACTGCCCTAAACCTAAAACACTACCCCCGCATGACCCCCTACACTACCCAAACACCACTGCACTACCCTAATCCCTAAAACACTACCCCCGCATGACCCCCTACACTACCCAAACACCACTGCACTACCTAAACCTAAAACACTACCCCCGCACGACTCCCTACACTACCCAAAGACCACTGCACTACCCTAAACCCTAAAACACACGACCCCCTACACTACACAAACACCACTGCACTACCCTAAACCCTAAAACACTACCCCTACACTACACAAACACCACTGCACTACCTAAACCCTAAAACACTACCCCCAGCACGAACCCCTACACTACCCAAACACCACTGCACTACCTAAACCCTAAAACACTACCCCAGCAGTACCCCTACACTACCCAAACACCACTGCACTACCTAAACCCTAAAACACTACCCCCAGCAGTACCCCCTACACTACCCAAACACCACTGCACTACCCTAAACCTAAAACACTACCCCCAGCACGACCCCCTACACTACCCAAACACCACTGCACTACCCTAAACCCTAAAACACTACCCCAGCACGACTCCCTACACTACCCAAACACCACTGCACTACCCTAAACCTAAAACACTACCCCCAGCACGACCTCTTCACTACCTAAACACAACTGCACAATTTGTTACAGGCGTTGCAACGCAGGCCTGTGGTGCTTACTGGAAGTACCTGGTGGGCTAGTTGGGCCCCAGGGACCCTCAGGATTCAAGGTGACCTAATCCCCCAACTCAAAACGCACCACGGGCGCGTTTGCACAGTGGTGAAGGGAGGGGCGGGGCCTCAGGTGACATGTGCGCAAACACGCCCTGTGGTGCGTTTTAAGTTGGGGAATTAATTCCCTTTGAATCCTGAGGGACCCTGGGGGCCAACTAGCCCACCAGGTACCTTCAGTAAGCACAACAGAGTTGCGTTGCAGAGAGGTGAAAAAGGTGCGTGGCCTCGGAACGCCTCTCTGCAACTCAGCTCTCTGGGGTCTGACTGTGGTAGAGCTAGCCAATGTGGGGGCCCTCGATTCAAGGGACTCTTCCAGCTTGGCATTGCCACAGGAACGCAGGTGTCCCACATAATCCGCCACGACCCCCACGCCCGTCACCACTGTTAAGCACCTGCTCTTATATGGGCACAGAAAATGGATACAATCCCCTGCCTATTATGTACTGAGGGACTTGCAGAGAGGTCATGCTAATGCACAGGGGTACCAGCGCATAGTGTTCTCTTCTGAAGTGTATGTGGGTGTTTTCACTATCTTCTAAGTGTCTTTTAGCATAGCACTGGCTCTGGTTGAGTCAGAGTCAGTTACCACCAGTGCCCGTCTGAAAAAGTTCAGCCCGGGCACAGGATGATTTTGCAACAAGGCCTCTTTCTGCTCCTCTGTTAGGTTCTTTCTGCACATCTTTTGCTTTATTCCCCTTTTCTTCGTCTTTGTGGACTTCTGTTTGCTTCTTTCTGCATTTCATTTGCTACTTTCTGTCGTTTTCTTCTTTCTTCGCATGTCCCCTGCCTCTGTGAGCATCATTTACAACTATTTAAAGCCTTTGAAATTCACTTCCAAAAAATGCTATAGGTTTCAGGCACGTTGGGATATGGTTAGAAGTTGGCATTTAAAAAACCTTTGGAAATTCACTCCAAAAACCACTATGGGGTTTCAGACACGTTATAGTTAAGAAATTAGCATTTAAAAAACGCTTTGCAAGAATTCACTGAAGAAACCATAGGTTTTTAGGGACAGTTATAGTTGGTTGGACATTTCACTAGACGTACAAAACCATAGAAATTCCCCGTTATAGTTAGTTCAGCTAACTTCCTGACTTTCAGTAACGCCCACAATGCACTGCTGATGACGTCACATATTACATCACTCATGACATGGTCAGGTGACATCACTGATGACATCTCTGATGACATCTCAAGATGACATCACTGATGACATCATCCATGTGATAATTTCATGCATCTTCTCACACCCTAATATAACTTTTGATACACCCACTCTAAATTACAGACTGCCATTCTCAAAACCATAGACACTCCAACACCAATAACTACATACCCACTCACTGATTCTTAGGTCTACACACACATCCACTCACTCACCCGTACAGTCACTCATACTTAGTCACTCAGTACAGGACTATCATATGCACTCATACACCTATATAAACACTCACACACCGCCACTCATCCATAGAGGTACTCACACACCTAGTCAGTCATGCAAAAAACTTAATCACACACCCATTTACTCACCTATACAGTTATACACACACCAGCTCACTTACTCATACAAATACTAGCACATTCTTACGCTCTTATACAATCACTGATACAAGCACACACTCATCCATACAGCCACTCTCACAATCACACACTCTCACTTATAGCCATTTATATACTCCAACACACATATATACTGCCTTTCACATATGTAGTTACTCACACATGTACCACTGAGATATACATTCAATCACTAACACACCCATACACACACTCACCCACCCATACAGTCCATCACAGATGCACTCTTGAAACCATGCACCCAGTGAATCACCAACTCACACATCTATGCACAGAGTCACACACACCCCACCCACACAAACACTCAGGCACCCATACAGATACTCAGACAATCAATCAATAACCCATGTAGACACTCATGTAGCTATTCAGCAAAGCCATGCAGCCGCTTACAAACCAACAGACAGACGGATACAGACATTCACACAGTTTAGTCACTAACCCATGCATTCAGTAAGATACATTTAATCACTCACTTGTAGAGTCAGTCACTGCACGTACTAAATCATCCATTCAGACACTTATACACCCACTCATTCTTCAATACGCCTTTCCCTATATATATTAAACATATTTAAACTTTACAGAAACACACAGTCACTGGATGATGTCATCAGTGATGTCATTTGAGATGTCATCAGTGATGTCATCAGTGATGTCACTGACCATGTCATGAGTGATGTAATATGTGAGCGTCATCAGCAGTGCATTGCGGGGCGCGAGTTATAGTTAGCTGAACTAACTATAACGGGAATTTCTATGGTTTTGTGCGAGTGAAATGTCCAACTAACTATAACTGTCCCTAAAACCTATGGTTTTTCAGTGAATTATATAGTTTTTAAATGCTAATATATACTATCATATATGATATGATATATATATATATATATATATATTATCTACTGATGATCGCCAGTAGATAGTTATAGTTAGGACCTATTTTCCATAGGAAATCCGCAACATTCTATTTGAAATAACGTTGGCGCCGGTTGACGAATCTTCGCGAATGTTTCCAACTTGTTGGGGCGCTCCGGTCCGCTCCTATCCTGAAAGACTCGGGGTGATTCGTCAAGCGGGGGCCGACAAAAAAGGGGGTCCCAAAACGTGTTTTCCCCATTCATTTTTCCATAGGAACCTTTAGTCGCAGCTACAGCCCGAACTGCTGAACGGAATTACACCAAATTTGGCAAAGAGAGTAGCCCTTGGTTCAGTGTCGTGCCTTTTGCTTAAATGGTGTAAATCCGTTCAGTAGTTCCTGAGAAAATCAAAAGTAAAATCACATATATATCTGGGCGGAGCCTAACCACACGTCATTGTGAGATCTGATTGGCTGTCAGCACTTCATCCTGGAATTGCTGGCAGCCATCTTGAGACCAATATACATGATAGTACCCCATTGAAATGCATTGTAGTGAATCAAAGATTTTGAGGGTTACCAAAAGGAGAACTATAAAGGGTGATAACAGACTTTAGTTACATTAGAATTCATTTGTTGATGGTACCATACTAATTTCAGGAATTGTGGTGTGTTCTAAGGTGATTTTACCCTGTGAAAAACCTTCTGCTGGGATATCATGAATCATGTTTGAGAGAAAACTATTTTCACATGCTTGTCCCATAGAGTTTTGGAAGGTGCTCCAGAAGCTAAAATGAGAGCATATTTTCTGTAAATTCACATTATCTTTCTCAGTCATGTGAGAATGAAGTCTGACATTCTCAGTAAAACATGTACATCCAACAAGGGCAGAGACTGTCAGTTGATTCCTTTGTGTTCTACTGCAGCTTCCCAGAGTGTTCTAAAGAACAACTAGAGTGCTAACAGCCTTACTTATGACAAAAGTATGGCACACCTGAAGCCATCTTGATTGGAATAAACTGGTAACACTTAAAACATTTAATTTAAAAAGGAACAAAATGATGGGGTTCATTTTGTCATAGAAATTATGGTTAGTGCTGTAGAAAGAAAAATTAGGACATGTTTCAAGTGTGATCTCAAATATCTTCCTGTTATATTTCAACAGGAGCAGCCTGCCAGTTGATGCCTTTGTGTTCTACTGCAGCTTCCCAGAGTGTTCTAAAGAACAACTAGAGCGCTAACAGCCTTACTTATGACAAAAGTATGGCACACCTGAAGCCATCTTGATTGGAATAAACCGGTAACACTTAAAACATTTAATTTAAAAAGGAACAAAATGAGGGGTTCTTTTTGAAATAGAAATTATGGTTAGTGCTGCAGAAAGAAAAATTAGGGCATGTTTTAAGTGAGATCTCAAATCCTCTTCTATTTCATTAGAAAATTCTGACATGCAGACTGAAACAATCACTTTCAATACCAGCAGCAGACTTCCAGTTAACTCCCTGGTGAGCAGTAGCTTTACTACAGTGATCTAATGAGCAACTAGAGTGCTAACATTCTGAATTTATGGCAAATGTGAGACACATCTGAATGCCTTCTTGATGGAATCAAAGTAAAAAACTGAAAGCATTTCCTACTGAGGAGACTGCAGTAAATGAGGAAATTAGGAAACTTCATAACAAAGAAGTCTTCCAAGATGGCCACCAGTGAAAAAAGAGCCCAAATGTAGCACAAATATTACCCAGATGTAGCCCACATATAGCCCAATGACAAAAGTGTGCAAAACACTTTTTATTTTTAGTTTTTTTGCAGTTTTATGTAGTGCAGACTGGTCAGGTATTGGAGCGTTGCATCTTAAAACATGACCCCCTACACTACAAAAACACCACTGCACTACCCTAAACCCTAAAACACTACCCCCAGCACGACCCCCTACACTACACAAGCACCACTGCACTATCCTAAACCCTAAAACACTACCCCCAGCATGACCCCCTACACTACACAAACACCACTGCACTACCCTAAACCCTAAAACACTACCCCAGCACGACCCCCTACACTACCCAAACACCACTGCACTAACCTAAATCCTAAAACACTACCCCCAGCACGACCCCCTACACTACCCAAACACCACTGCACTACCCTAAACCCTGAAACACTACCCCCAGCCGACCCCCTACACTACACAAACACCACTGCACTACCCTAAACCCTAAAACACTACCCCCAGCACGACCCCCTACACTACACAAACACCACTGCACTACCCTAAACCCTAAAACACTACCCCCAGCACGACCCCCTACACTACCCAAACACCACTGCACTACCTAAACCTAAACACTACCCCCAGCACGACCCCTACACTGCCCAAACACCACTGCACTACCTAAACCTAAAACACTACCCCCAGCACGACCCCCTACACTGCCCAAACACCACTGCACTGCCCTAAACCCTGAAACACTACCCCCAGCACGACCCCCTACACTGCCCGAACACCACTGCACTGCCCTAAACCCTGAAACACCACCCCCAGCACGACCCCCTACACTGCCCGAACACCACTGCACTGCCCTAAACCCTGAAACACCACCCCCAGCACGACCCCCTACACTGCCCGAACACCACTGCACTGCCCTAAACCCTGAAACACCACCCCCAGCACGACCCCTACACTGCCCGAACACCACTGCACTGCCCTAAACCCTGAAACACCACCCCCAGCACGACCCCTACACTGCCCGAACACCACTGCACTGCCCTAAACCCTGAAACACCACCCCCAGCAAGACCCCCTACACTGCCCGAACACCACTGCACTGCCCTAAACCCTGAAACACCACCCCCAGCACGACCCCCTACACTGCCCGAACACCACTGCACTGCCCTAAACCCTGAAACACCACCCCCAGCACGACCCCCTACACTGCCCGAACACCACTGCACTGCCCTAAACCCTGAAACACCACCCCCAGCACGACCCCTACACTGCCCGAACACCACTGCACTGCCCTAAACCCTGAAACACCACCCCCAGCACGACCCCCTACACTGCCCGAACACCACTGCACTGCCCTAAACCCTGAAACACCACCCCCAGCACGACCCCCTACACTGCCCGAACACCACTGCACTGCCCTAAACCCTGAAACACCAGCCCCAGCACGACCCCTACACTGCCCGAACACCACTGCACTGCCCTAAACCCTGAAACACCACCCCCAGCACGACCCCCTACACTGCCCGAACACCACTGCACTGCCCTAAACCCTGAAACACCAGCCCCAGCACGACCCCTACACTGCCCGAACACCACTGCACTGCCCTAAACCCTGAAACACCACCCCCAGCACGACCCCCTACACTGCCCGAACACCACTGCACTGCCTAAACCCTGAAACACCACCCCCAGCACGACCCCCTACACTGCCCGAACACCACTGCACTGCCCTAAACCCTGAAACACCACCCCCAGCACGACCCCCTACACTGCCCGAACACCACTGCACTGCCCTAAACCCTGAAACACCACCCCCAGCACGACCCCCTACACTGCCCGAACACCACTGCACTGCCCTAAACCCTGAAACACCACCCCCAGCAAGACCCCCTACACTGCCCGAACACCACTGCACTGCCCTAAACCCTGAAACACCACCCCCAGCACGACCCCCTACACTGCCCGAACACCACTGCACCTAAACCCTGAAACACCACCCCCAGCACGACCCCCTACACTGCCCGAACACCACTGCACTGCCCTAAACCCTGAAACACCACCCCCAGCACGACCCCCTACACTGCCCGAACACCACTGCACTGCCCTAAACCCTGAAACACCACCCCCAGCACGACCCCCTACACTGCCCGAACACCACTGCACTGCCCTAAACCCTGAAACACCACCCCCAGCACGACCCCCTACACTGCCCGAACACCACTGCACTGCCTAAACCCTGAAACACCAGCCCCAGCACGACCCCTACACTGCCCGAACACCACTGCACTGCCCTAAACCCTGAAACACCACCCCCAGCACGACCCCCTACACTGCCCGAACACCACTGCACTGCCCTAAACCCTGAAACACCAGCCCCAGCACGACCCCTACACTGCCCGAACACCACTGCACTGCCCTAAACCCTGAAACACCAGCCCCAGCACGACCCCCTACACTGCCCGAACACCACTGCACTGCCCTAAACCCTGAAACACCAGCCCCAGCACGACCCCCTACACTGCCCGAACACCACTGCACTGCCCTAAACCCTGAAACACCACCCCCAGCACGACCCCCTACACTGCCCGAACACCACTGCACTGCCCTAAACCCTGAAACACCACCCCCAGCACGACCCCCTACACTGCCCGAACACCACTGCACTGCCCTAAACCCTGAAACACCACCCCAGCACGACCCCTACACTGCCCGAACACCACTGCACTGCCCTAAACCCTGAAACACCAGCCCCAGCACGACCCCTACACTGCCCGAACACCACTGCACTGCCCTAAACCCTGAAACACCACCCCCAGCACGACCCCCTACACTGCCCGAACACCACTGCACTGCCCTAAACCCTGAAACACCAGCCCCAGCAAGACCCCTACACTGCCCGAACACCACTGCACTGCCCTAAACCCTGAAACACCACCCCCAGCAAGACCCCCTACACTGCCCGAACACCACTGCACTGCCTAAACCCTGAAACACCACCCCCAGCAAGACCCCTACACTGCCCGAACACCACTGCACTGCCCTAAACCCTGAAACACCACCCCAGCACGACCCCCTACACTGCCCGAACACCACTGCACTGCCTAAACCCTGAAACACCACCCCCTGCACGACCCCTACACTGCCCGAACACCACTGCACTGCCCTAAACCCTGAAACACCACCCCCAGCACGACCCCTACACTGCCCGAACACCACTGCACTGCCCTAAACCCTGAAACACCACCCCCAGCACGACCCCTACACTGCCCGAACACCACTGCACTGCCCTAAACCCTGAAACACCACCCCCAGCACGACCCCCTACACTGCCCGAACACCACTGCACTGCCTAAACCCTGAAACACCACCCCCAGCACGACCCCCTACACTGCCCGAACACCACTGCACTGCCCTAAACCCTGAAACACCACCCCCAGCACGACCCCTACACTGCCCGAACACCACTGCACTGCCCTAAACCCTGAAACACCAGCCCCAGCACGACCCCCTACACTGCCCGAACACCACTGCACTGCCCTAAACCCTGAAACACCACCCCCAGCACGACCCCCTACACTGCCCGAACACCACTGCACTGCCCTAAACCCTGAAACACCAGCCCCAGCACGACCCCCTACACTGCCCGAACACCACTGCACTGCCCTAAACCCTGAAACACCACCCCCAGCACGACCCCCTACACTGCCCGAACACCACTGCACTGCCCTAAACCCTGAAACACCACCCCCAGCACGACCCCTACACTGCCCGAACACCACTGCACTGCCCTAAACCCTGAAACACCAGCCCCAGCACGACCCCCTACACTGCCCGAACACCACTGCACTGCCCTAAACCCTGAAACACCACCCCCAGCACGACCCCCTACACTGCCCGAACACCACTGCACTGCCCTAAACCCTGAAACACCACCCCCAGCACGACCCCCTACACTGCCCGAACACCACTGCCCTAAACCCTGAAACACCACCCCCTGCACGACCCCTACACTGCCCGAACACCACTGCACTGCCCTAAACCCTGAAACACCACCCCCTGCACGACCCCTACACTGCCCGAACACCACTGCACTGCCCTAAACCCTGAAACACCACCCCCAGCACGACCCCCTACACTGCCCGAACACCACTGCACTGCCCTAAACCCTGAAACACCACCCCCAGCACGACCCCTACACTGCCCGAACACCACTGCACTGCCCTAAACCCTGAAACACTACCCCCAGCACGACCCCTACACTGCCCGAACACCACTGCACTGCCCTAAACCCTGAAACACTACCCCCAGCACGACCCCCTACACTGCCCGAACACCACTGCACTGCCCTAAACCCTGAAACACTACCCCCAGCACGACCCCTACACTGCCCGAACACCACTGCACTGCCCTAAACCCTAAAACACTACCCCCAGCACGACCCCCTACACTACCCGAACACCACTGCACTGCCTAAACCCTAAAACACTACCCCCAGCACGACCCCTACACTGCCCGAACACCACTGCACTGCCCTAAACCCTAAAACACTACCCCCAGCACGACCCCTACACTGCCCGAACACCACTGCACTGCCCTAAACCCTAAAACACTACCCCCAGCACGACCCCTACACTACCCAAACACCACTGCACTGCCCTAAACCTAAAACACTACCCCCAGCACGACCCCTACACTACCCAAACACCACTGCACTGCCCTAAACCCTAAAACACTACCCCAGCACGACCCCTACACTACACAAACACCACTGCACTACCCTAAACCTAAAACACTACCCCCAGCACGACCCCTACACTACCCAAACACCACTGCACTACCTAAACCCTAAAACACTACCCCAGCAGTACCCCTACACTACCCAAACACCACTGCACTACCCTAAACCTAAAACACTACCCCAGCAGTACCCCCTACACTACCCAAACACCACTGCACTACCCTAAACCTAAAACACTACCCCAGCAGTACCCCTACACTACCCAAACACCACTGCACTACCCTAAACCTAAACACTACCCCCAGCACGACCCCTACACTACCCAAACACCACTGCACTACCCTAAACCCTAAAACACTACCCCCAGCACGACCCCCTACACTACCCAAACACCACTGCACTACCCTAAACCTAAAACACTCCCCCAGCACGACTCCCTACACTACCCAAACACCACTGCACTACCTAAACCCTAAATCTACCCCCAGCATGACCCCCTACACTACACAAACACCACTGCACTACCCTAAACCCTAAAACACTACCCCCAGCACGACCCTCTTCACTACCTAAACACAACTGCACAATTTGTTACAGGCGTTGCAACGCAGGCCTGTGGTGCTTACTGGAAGTACCTAGTGGGCTAGTTGGGCCCCAGGGACCCTCAGGATTCAAGGTGACCTAATCCCCCAACTTAAAACGCACCACGGGGCGCGTTTGCACAGTGGTGAAGGGAGGGGCGGGGCCTCAGGTGACATGTGCGCAAACACGCCCTGTGGTGCGTTTTAAGTTGGGGAATTAATTCCCTTTGAATCCTGAGGGACCCTGGGGGCCAACTAGCCCACCAGGTACCTTCAGTAAGCACAACAGAGTTGCGTTGCAGAGAGGTGAAAAAAGGTGCGTGGCCTCGGAACGCCTCTCTGCAACTCAGCTCTGTGGTCCTAACTGTAGGTACCTGGGGGGCTAGTTGGGCCCCAGGGACCCTCAGGATTCAAGGGGACTTAATCCCGCAACTTAAAACGCGCCACGGGTGCGTTTGCACACATGTCACCTCAGGCCCCCCTCCCTTCACCACTGTGCAAACGCGCCCTGTAGCGCGTTTTAAGAGGTAGTTTTAATCCCCCTGCCCTATTATGTACTAGGGACTTGCAGAGGAGGTCATGCTAATCACAGGGGTACCCCAACGCATAGTGTTCCTAGTGTATGTAGGTGTTTTCACTGTATTCTAAGTGTCTTTTAGCATAGCACTGGCTCTGGTTAGTCAGAGTCAGTTACCACCAGTACCCGTCTGAAAAAGTTGTGGGCACAGGATGATTTTGCAACAAGGCCTCTTTCTGCTCCTCTGTTGGTTCTTTCTGCACATCTTTTGCTTCTTTCTGTGCGTTTTTCTTCTTTCTTCACATGTCCTACCTCTGTAGGCATAGTTAGAAACTAGCATTTAAAAAACCTTTGAAATTCACTTAAAAAATCATAGGTTTCAGGCACGTTATAGTTAGAAATTAGCATTTAAAAAACCTTTGAAATTCACTGAAAAAACCATAGGTTTCAGACACGTTATAGTTAGAAATTAGCATTTAAAAAACCTTTGAAATTCACTGAAAAAACCATAGGTTTTAGGGACAGTTATAGTTAGTTGGACATTTCACTCGTACAAAACCATAGAAATTCCCCCGTTATAGTTAGTTCAGCTAACTATAACTCGCGCCCATAATGCACTGCTGATGACGTCACATATTACATCACTCATGACATGGTCAGTGACATCACTGATGACATCACTGATGACATCTCAAATGACATCACTGATGACATCATCCATGTGATAATTTCATGCATCTTCTCACACCCTAATATAACTTTTGATACACCCACTCTAAATTACAGACTGCCATTCTCAAAACCATAGACACTCCAACACCAAAAACTACATACCCACTCACTGATTCTTAGGTCTACACACACATCCACTCACTCACCCGTACAGTCACTCATACTTCAGTCACTCAGTACAGGACTATCATATGCACTCATACACCTATATAAACACTCACACACCGCCACTCATCCATAGAGGTACTCACACACCTAGTCAGTCATGCAAAAAACTTAATCACACACCCATTTACTCACCTATACAGTTATACACACACCAGCTCACTTACTCATACAAATACTAGCACATTCTTACGCTCTTATACAATCACTGATACAAGTACACACTCATCCATACAGCCACTCTCACAATCACACACTCTCACTTATAGCCATTTATATACTCCAACACACATATATACTGCCTTTCACATATGTAGTTACTCACACATGTACCACTGAGATATACATTCAATCACTAACACACCCATACACACACTCACCCACCCATACAGTCCATCACAGATGCACTCTTGAAACCATGCACCCAGTGAATCACCAACTCACACATCTATGCACAGAGTCACACACACCCCACCCACACAAACACTCAGGCACCCATACAGATACTCAGACAATCAATCAATAACCCATGTAGACACTCATGTAGCTATTCAGAAAGCCATGCAGCCGCTTACACAACCAACAGACAGACGGATACAGACATTCACACAGTTTAGTCACTAACCCATGCATTCAGTAAGATACATTTAATCACTCACTTGTAGAGTCAGTCACTCACGTACTAAATCATCCATTCAGACACTTATACACCCACTCATTCTTCAATACGCCTTTCCCTATATATATTAAACATATTTAAACTTTACAGAAACACACAGTCACTGGATGATGTCATCAGTGATGTCATTTGAGATGTCATCAGTGATGTCATCAGTGATGTCACTGACCATGTCATGAGTGATGTAATATGTGACGTCATCAGCAGTGCATTGCGGGGGCGCGAGTTATAGTTAGCTGAACTAACTATAACGGGGAATTTCTATGGTTTTGTACGAGTGAAATGTCCAACTAACTATAACTGTCCCTAAAACCTATGGTTTTTTCAGTGAATATATATATATATATATATATATATATATATATAAGCAAAGTTTTATAAAAAAGAGGAGAAAATAAAATCAATGAAATTCTTGATACATATATGTCTTCAACAATGCCAAAAAAGAAGCTGAAATAAACAACCATGTCAAAATTCATTTCATTCTAATATTCTTGTTGATGTGACTACATTGTTGTTAAGCCCATACTGAATTCCAGGTTCACTGTGATGAAAGAAATATAGGTCGTGAGGGGGTTCTTTGTTGATTATTTTGAGAGAGATCCAACAATGATTCCCGTACTCAAAACGATTGAAGCCAAATTAGTGCCATCAATCACATACAATTCAGAAATAATGCGATGGTCGAGACAGCAGTCTATTGGATACCAATCAGGCTATTTTTTTCATGCGTCTTTTTAAGCTGCAACCGAATACAACACACAAGCAGATATGCCTGGTGGTCGGCCTAGTTAATCTGGTGCCTGTCATGCCAAAGGCAGCATTTTATTAAATTATGTAAAAAAAAATAGGAACAGTTGTCCATTAACTCTGGCCTCGACTTATTTGCATCTAAGTTCTTTTTGCTAAAATAAATATTCCTTAGTGTGATTACCTTACGTTCGCACTGAGCACTTTAGAGGCTCAGCTCGTAATGGTCCTCAGGGGCATCAGGATCCTCTTTTAAGCAAGCTGTCAAATGGGTCAGACTTGCCTTTGCTATCATCCAGGACAAGAATCAATTTGCTAAGAAACCTTATGCATAGATGGTTATTAACAACTATGGCAGCTTGACGAACCAGACGCTTATTTTTGAGTGCCATGTTTTCTTACTTCATTAAGTCAAAGTTCATGAGACTATGGATGGGTGCACTCCCAACAAAAGATATAATTCCACAGTAGAACTGCCGCTAGGTCAACACATTCCTTTTCGGTGATGTGGACATAAGAAGGGAAACATTAATTCACAGTTTGAGTGTTTGTCCAAGTTGGATGCATGTAGGCATCTCCTATGAAAGAACTTTAAACACACTACAAATTAGATCACATAGGCAAGCTGTGATTCATTGTCTATATGGGAGTCCACCTGCAACTCTCTTGTAATTGTGGCAAATTCATGGGGTTTTTCGAAACCATAGGATGATATGAACTGGAGTTGTTAAATCTGACTTCAATTCAATAATCTTTATTTCGGTTTTTAATTTAAACCATAAAAGATACACAACAACAATTCACTTACACAATGGTTAATAAGAAACACAATTAAAAAGAACGAGAAGCATTCCCACCAGGTACACGCTTTGGACAATTTGCAAATACTGAAAGAAAAAAAAAAAAATCACAGTTTGAATACAAAATGTTTGAAAGAGTAACAACCGGCAATCTATCTAACAAGTTAAAAAAAAAATGATAAAAATGCTAAGCCCAGTTTAATATATCTGGAGCGTTTGTGGAGAACATAAAGACCAGATAGGGTTGAGAGGAACCGAAGACTAGAGGGGACTATATGTACATCATAAGTGCAACTTTCCCAAGTAAGTCTAATCAAAAAGTGAAAAGTGCTTTAAAGAGCTGGTTGAATGCTCTTGTACAATCAAGTATGCTTAACAGTTGCACTCTACTTGGTCTCTCGACAGTTTCTAAAGTGCAAAATGCAGAGTTAATAAGCAACATAATTCAAAATTACACGTGTTTCAGACTACTAAAATTTCAAGCCTTTCTTTCCTCTTATTATGCTCACATCAAACAAATATCTACTGACACAAAAAACAATTTTCTGGGAAATTGATCGTTTTTAATATTCTTTCTGCCCCCAGAACAAGACCTAGTGCCCATGTTTCGACAGATAGGTTTAATCCATTTCTTCCTAGAGCGTAGCATGGAGGCAGGGCAAAGAACAATAAGTGTAGGCCATTTTCTTGTGTATCGAGTTGGCATAATGCACAGCGCTCAGTGTTACTCTCGCCTGTTTATCGGCCCCATTTCGATGTGTTCAAGTTGGTTTGCAGAACACCATAACGAAATTTCATATACCACAGTGATTTTGCCAACTGGGGCTGCACTTCATCCAGAAATAGCTCGAAGCTCGGGGTTGGTTTCATAAGGAGAAACTGGGCCGTTAATCTGCCAGTAACTGTGCTATGGAGACACACTATTTTGGGTATACGCCCAAAAGGTGGTTTCAGTATTTTCTTAGAAGCTGGTGTCAATAGGGTGGGTTCTTCCCAAGAAATGCTTCAGCCCAAGTTTACAAAACCAGGATGTAGACATGCTTAATCCACTGAGAAGTCCTAGTGCCTTGTAGTCAAACCAAAATTTCTTCTAGCCCTTCTTTATAGTGGGCTGGGTTCGGTGTTGACCACAGTCGCACCCAGAACAATAATGGTCTTAATATGGCTTGGTGATCAGTCGTTTAGTATTTAAGTCCATAACAATAGGAATTGCAAGGTGTGCTGCACAGGGAGGCCGCCGTAACAACTTCCTAAAAAATGTATTTTCTTCTCCCGCAAAAGTATTCCTACATGAAGGCACCCATAATTCCGCCCCATAAAGGGATGCCTGATTGTGCCTTTCATATTCATATACCTCGAGTGCAGGGGATACTGCCGCCGTAATGTACTGTTCTCATGTTTTTTTTTTTTAGTATTGGTAGGGAATTTTGAAGCAGAATGGTCTTACTTTTCTGCAGTTGCGGTTCTGAGGTCATTTTGGTGTATCGTGTTGTTATGCCTAGATAATTAAAATGCTGCACATATTGTAGCTTCTGATTTTTGAGCAGTTGTATTCTTCTTAAAAGATTAATGTGGATTAACTGCCATATATTTTGTTTTGCTGGGAATTTATTTCTAGGCTTCCTTAGAGTGTAGTAAGCTACCAAAAGAATCTATTAAGCATTGCAAGCCCTTTGGGGTTTGGGGGATATTAAAATAGTGTTGTCCGCAAATAAAAGAGGCTGGTGCTGGCACTCACCCTAGCTTTGGCGAATCATGCGCACAGCCCGAAGAGCCAGATATTCTGGGACATCATTTGCATATAGTGAGAATAGGGTGGGCGCCAGCACACAGCCACCGCCTTGCGCCTTTTTGCCGGGATTGCCGAAGTTCACCCATCGGACCCCATCTAACTTTTGCATAAGTTGTCCTCATGGAGTCTTATTATTTGCACTGAGGAGTTCCCCTGGTACCCCTTGATCTTTTAGGGATTTCCAAAGTAGATTTCTAGGGACAAGGTCAAAAGCGGCCTTCAGATCAATAAAGGCGATGTACAAGTGGCCTTTTTTTACGTGTATATTTTCAACTCCTACGTAGAAATCTGAAGAGCCTGATCAATTGTGCACAGGGTTCTAACTCTAAATCCAGCCTGGTATTGTGATAAAATATGGTTCTCCTCGATCCAGACATTTAGTTTTGTTAAAATCTGTAGCATAAATTTTTTGTAAAATATCTATTAAGCTTATAGGCCGGTAATTTGCAGGGTCTTGGCGGTTGCCCTTTTTGAAGATAGTAGTAATTAGTCGGCCTGCTCCATGCAGTTCCTTGGGACTGGTCCTGCCCGCAGCGACTGAGTTACAGAGAGAATTAATATGAGTCCCCAGGCTTGGTTTCCTAGTGCCTCAGCTTGAAGTCACCTGATATTTTATCTGGGCCTGGGAGCTTTTCCCCAGTTTTTACTACTGCATCGATAGCTGCCAGAGTATCCTCCAAACTGAAAGACAGGGGCTGTGGCGGGGATCAAGTTATATGGCCTTGCAGGTTGTCGTGTTGTATCTGGTTGCAGACATTTTGAATACAGGTGGGAAGAGTGATTATTGGGTGTTCAACATCTGAGAAGGAGTCACTCTGTTGCTTCTTCCCACTTCACGTGCCGCCTATGCTATCAAGTCGCTCAGAAGCCAGCCGTGATCCTTGGTCTTGGCTGCACTAATCAATTCTGTCCAGACACTATCATCCCAGTTAGCTTGGTTTGCACTAAAAGTCTTTTATGCTTGGTCCTTTTCTCCCTTAGTGTCTCGACGTTGTTTGGTTTGCGGCCAAAACAAGCTCACTTTTGGCGTTGCGTCACTCTCTTGTTATACCAAGGATTAACTAAGTGCTGGTATCTGTTTCCCCCCCTTGTGTCCTTCTGAGGGATCCTACTCAAAATAGGTTTCAGTTTGTCTACTAATGTATGGTGTATAGCTAGTATTGAGGAGACTCTGCAGCAGGCAGATCCAATATGCGGAGAGACAGAGCATCTGAGAAAAGGTGTCATAAATCTGTCTGTCATAGCCTCTTTCTTTCCCACTGGCCGATTGGCCATTTTAAGGCTCTCTGATTACTTACTACGGGTTCAATTAAAATTGGATTTGTATCCCTTTCGCTCCAAGTTGTAGGTTGGAAGAGGTGGGCTGCTAGTGTTAGACATAGAGGGTAATGGTCGCTACGGCTCTGGTTGTCAACTGCAAATCATGTACATTTGGCCAAAAGCCGATGGATGTCAATATATAGCTTCAATGCAGCCTCTTGCAGTTACCCCTGCTAAATGTAGTGGCATCTCGGTCTCATCGGACGGCAACCGGCCGATTGCAAGTCCTAAGACCGTGCCCCGAGACCACCCGAGCAAGCTACTTGAAACTGCACCCAGCTGCAGCAGGGCACTGCCGGGCTACTGTCCAAAGGTGCAAATGTGGTTTGCGATGTCCTCCCTCTTCAAAAAAATATTTTCTAGTCCCACAACTGGTCCAAATTTACGATTGAAGTCTCCCCCCACGACTACCATTTGCCCTCGGTATTCGATTGTACTTAAAAATGTATCTAACTGGTCTATCGCTCGGGGATTCCTTACTTAGACGGAGCTGGGTCTGCTGTAAATATTTACTATGTAAGTTTCGGTCTTGTCACATGTGGAAATCTTCACCCCAACTAAATCTTGTGATAAGAGGTCCAGCTGAGTTAGCATCAATTCTTAGGGTGATTTTCACCCATATGAGCAAGGCCACCCGAGGGCCTACCTCTAGCTGAGGGGATAGCATTAACACTAAAATGTTTTGAACCCAAGCTTGTGGGGAGTTTCCAGAGCCCATGTTTTCTTGCAGCAGGCATATTTCACTGCGGTCAATATAATCCTGCCATTCTGCATCCTTTCGCTCCTTTTCAGCCCTGCTATGTTCCACGATATCAGTGGCGTATTTCAGATTGCAGTGTTACCCTGGATGACATGCACGGATTTGTACAATTTCCGATTTCAGTCCCAGCTTCCTAGAGCTTCATGATGTTGATTAACAAGGTCAGGGAAAACATTACATTATTGTGTCATTACCGGGTGTGGCTGAATTGAGGCCACATGATCAAGGGGGCAAGGGCACTAGTAGGAGGCAGCAAAGTCTGTATGTGACATTTTTAAGGACTGGACTAACAGTCAGTTCTCTTTGATCAAGTGGAATGTGTTTGTGAGTTTAAAGGGTATCAGTCCAATCCACTTTATCTATAAACTGGGTCAGAATCTGCCCAAGTACCGAGGGTGTTTTTTTGTATGTTTTGGGCCAATGCGGTCCAACTTTGGGTTAGATTTCATCTGAATGCCGTGTGGGTAGATGCGTGAAGTTGTCCTTCTAACTTCCAGTGCTGTTTAGCTCATGCACCAGATACTCGTCTAAGTGCAACTCAATGGAATCCATTTGTGAAGAACAATGGCTTAATCTTTTTGCCCATGGCCATAATCCCTCTCTAATAACAGATCTACACCCCCAGGCCTTTCTGATCCAGTGGATAGATTTGTTAATTAGGGAGTTATGATCTTCTCCTGTTTAGCGCCCGTCATGATTTTAGGAACATTTATCATAAAAATGCTTTTTGTCCTGCTATGGGTCGACCACATGCGCTTACTGGGAAGACACTTAGTTAGTGTCCTCAAGTATTTTATTTTTACCCATTTTACTGCTCTCCTAATTCCCCTGGTCTTCAGGTGGTCGATTTTAGGAGGGGGGTGTAGGAATGGACATCAATGGAGTAATATTTTTGAGTAAAAATAGTATTGCTCTGAGGGGGTGGAGGATTTGGTTCCAGGACCTGTGGGATGTTCAGTAATATGTGATTTAATCCGCTCCCTGTCCATTAGACATTTAACCTGATCTGCAAGGTCTAGTATTAACTTTTTTAAGAGAGGTAGCTTCTATCCTAAGGTCATTAATAATCACGGTAGTGTCCATAGTCCCCCCCATTTGGGCCTCATTCCCATGGTTGATAGATTCTAACCCTCGCATACCTCCTGGATGATGCTTGAACCCAATGGAGGTGGATGCCGGCTCTACTTCTGCCATCATCCCCATGTTGTTCTCCAGTTAGATCTTGTAGAGGGGAGAATCAATTGGTCAGGGGATACTGATGGGATTGTTGGTACTATTGGTGGCATCCAGTATCCATATATTTATTGCACATACTTATCTTGCCTAATCAGGGGGTATTGGAAGTCCCCCTGTAGTTCAATCTTCAGCATAGGTGACTACCGCAGATTTTAAAACACTGCTTTGGCTGTTAGACTTATTCTTTGGCACTTCTTGTATAGTGCGTTTGGTGAAAAATAGAAGGAATACGCACAAAGGGTTTGGGGCATGACGTTAGAGAGGGGTTGAAGTCTCAGCCAAGGAGGCGAGGGGTTGCCTATAGAAGCTGAGGAGAGAGTCAGGGGTTAGAATATCTTGACACTCCTCTAGTAGATCGTCTCGTGCGATCTAACACACAGTTATTGGCTGCAGATCTACAAGCAATTTTTTTCTTTCTACTAGCGTTTAGGTTTACCCCTCAGACTCCCCCCCCTCACTTGCGGTGGATTTCCTTTTTCCCCCATACTACCAATAATACTGAATCCCAAGGGAAAAAAGAGAAAAAAAGCCCAAAGCAGTAGGTTAATGCAGCTTAGGAGTACGAAAGTCCTAAAACCACAGGAGCTTGATGATTCCAGACAAAATGTGTATTAAGTGCAATGACAAGGTACTGGAAGATAGAGGAGTCAAATGGCAACGTTTTTTTTTAACTCACAGTTTATGTAACGGACGAAAGTTCTAGTAAGTCCAATGCAAATAGTGCAGGGCCAAGAGAGGTGGCTTAGCCCAGCCTTGGCTGGCCCCGGCCGGCTAATAAGGCGCCTCCTGGCGTGAACAGGAGAAGTGCTGCCGGCGTCCTTGCCGCAAGGCAGGCTGGGGAGCTGAAGCTCCTGCCCCCCCGCAAGAAGAACAGCGAAGGTGGCTGGTGGGTGTTCGCGGGAGCGCCCCCCCCCCGCAGCAACAACAGTGGCTGGCTTGCTGAAACGGGCTCCCCGGCTAATAAAGCGCCTCCTGGCGCGAACAGGAAGTGCTGGCGGCGTCACCGCGCGCAAGGCAGGCTGGGGGCTGTAGTTCCTGCCCCCCCCCGCAGGGAGAACAGCCGAAGGCGGCTGGTGGGTGTTCAGCGGGCCCCCCGCGGCAACAACAGTGGC